>OY804587.1:600000-1200000 GCA_963680875.1 Bathymodiolus brooksi | reverse complement strand
TATTACTATTAGCTTCTGTCATTGTTTTTGTCTTTGTTTTGTAAGACTAGAGGTATTACCATTAGCTTCTGTCATTGTTTTTGTCTTTGTTTTGTAAGACTAGAGGTATTACCATTAGCTTCTGTCATTGTTTTTGTCTTTGTTTTGTAAGACTAGAGGTATTACTATTAGCTTCTGTCATTGTTTTTGTCTTTGTTTTGTAAGACTAGAGGTATTACTATTAGCTTCTGTCATTGTTTTTATCTTTGTTTTGTAAGACTAGAGGTATTACTATTAGCTTCTGTCATTGTTTTTATCTTTGTTTTGTAAGACTAGAGGTATTACCATTAGCTTCTGTCATTGTTTTTGTCTTTGTTTTGTAAGACTAGAGGTATTACCATTAGCTTCTGTCATTGTTTTTATCTTTGTTTTGTAAGACTAGAGGTATTACCATTAGCTTCTGTCATTGTTTTTGTCTTTGTTTTGTAAGACTAGATGTATTACTATTAGCTCCTGTCATTGTTTTTATCTTTGTTTTGTAAGACTAGAGGTATTACTATTAGCTTCTGTCATTGTTTTTGTCTTTGTTTTGTAAGACTAGATGTATTACTATTAGCTCCTGTCATTGTTTTTGTCTTTGTTTTGTAAGACTAGAGGTATTACTATTAGCTCCTGTCATTGTTTTTGTCTCTGTTTTGTAAGACTAGATGTATTACTATTAGCTCCTGTCATTGTTTTTATCTTTGTTTTGTAAGACTAGAGATATTACTATTAGCTCCTGTCATTGTTTTTGTCTTTGTTTTGTAAGACTAGATGTATTACTATTAGCTCCTGTCATTGTTTTTGTCTTTGTTTTGTAAGACTAGAGGTATTACCATTAGCTTCTGTCATTGTTTTTATCTTTGTTTTGTAAGACTAGATGTATTACTATTAGCTTCTGTCATTGTTTTTATCTTTGTTTTGTAAGACTAGAGGTATTACCATTAGCTTCTGTCATTGTTTTTATCTTTGTTTTGTAAGACTAGATGTATTACTATTAGCTTCTGTCATTGTTTTTATCTTTGTTTTGTAAGACTAGAGGTATTACTATTAGCTCCTGTCATTGTTTTTGTCTCTGTTTTGTAAGACTAGAGGTATTACTATTAGCTTCTGTCATTGTTTTTGTCTTTGTTTTGTAAGACTAGAGGTATTACTATTAGCTTCTGTCATTGTTTTTGTCTCTGTTTTGTAAGACTAGATGTATTACTATTAGCTCCTGTCATTGTTTTTGTCTTTGTTTTGTAAGACTAGAGGTATTACTATTAGCTTCTGTCATTGTTTTTATCTTTGTTTTGTAAGACTAGAGGTATTACCATTAGCTTCTGTCATTGTTTTTTGTCTTTGTTTTGTAAGACTAGAGGTATTACTATTAGCTTCTGTCATTGTTTTTATCTTTGTTTTGTAAGACTAGAGGTATTACCATTAGCTTCAGTCATTGTTTTTATCTTTGTTTTGTAAGACTAGAGGTATTACTATTAGCTTCTGTCATTGTTTTTATCTTTGTTTTGTAAGACTAGAGGTATTACCATTAGCTTCTGTCATTGTTTTTTGTCTTTGTTTTGTAAGACTAGAGGTATTACCATTAGCTTCAGTCATTGTTTTTATCTTTGTTTTGTAAGACTAGAGGTATTACCATTAGCTTCAGTCATTGTTTTTATCTTTGTTTTGTAAGACTAGAGGTATTACCATTAGCTTCAGTCATTGTTTTTATCTTTGTTTTGTAAGACTATAGGTATTACCATTAGCTTCTGTCATTGTTTTTATCTTTGTTTTGTAAGACTAGAGGTATTACCATTAGCTTCTGTCATTGTTTTTGTCTTTGTTTTGTAAGACTAGAGGTATTACTATTAGCTTCTGTCATTGTTTTTATCTTTGTTTTGTAAGACTAGAGGTATTACCATTAGCTTCTGTCATTGTTTTTTGTCTTTGTTTTGTAAGATTAGAGGTATTACTATTAGCTCCTGTCATTGTTTTTATCTTTGTTTTGTAAGACTAGAGGTATTACTATTAGCTTCTGTCATTGTTTTTGTCTTTGTTTTGTAAGACTAGATGTATTACCATTAGCTTCTGTCATTGTTTTTGTCTTTGTTTTGTAAGACTAGAGGTATTACTATTAGCTTCTGTCATTGTTTTTGTCTTTGTTTTGTAAGACTAGAGGTATTACTATTAGCTTCTGTCATTGTTTTTATCTTTGTTTTGTAAGACTAGAGGTATTACTATTAGCTTCTGTCATTGTTTTTATCTTTGTTTTGTAAGACTAGAGGTATTACTATTAGCTTCTGTCATTGTTTTTGTCTTTGTTTTGTAAGACTAGAGGTATTACCAATAGCTTCTGTCATTGTTTTTATCTTTGTTTTGTAAGACTAGAGGTATTACCATTAGCTTCTGTCATTGTTTTTATCTTTGTTTTGTAAGACTAGAGGTATTACCATTAGCTTCTGTCATTGTTTTTGTCTTTGTTTTGTAAGACTAGAGGTATTACTATTAGCTTCTGTCATTGTTTTTATCTTTGTTTTGTAAGACTAGAGGTATTACTATTAGCTTCTGTCATTGTTTTTTTCTTTGTTTTGTAAGACTAGAGGTATTACTATTAGCTTCTGTCATTGTTTTTGTCTTTGTTTTGTAAGACTAGAGGTATTACTATTAGCTTCTGTCATTGTTTTTATCTTTGTTTTGTAAGACTAGAGGTATTACCATTAGCTTCTGTCATTGTTTTTGTCTTTGTTTTGTAAGACTAGAGGTATTACCATTATCTTCTGTCATTGTTTTTGTCTTTGTTTTGTAAGACTAGAGGTATTACTATTAGCTTCTGTCATTGTTTTTGTCTTTGTTTTGTAAGACTAGAGGTATTACCATTAGCTTCTGTCATTGTTTTTGTCTTTGTTTTGTAAGACTAGAGGTATTACCATTAGCTTCTGTCATTGTTTTTGTCTTTGTTTTGTAAGACTAGAGGTATTACTATTAGCTTCTGTCATTGTTTTTATCTTTGTTTTGTAAGACTAGAGGTATTACTATTAGCTTCTGTCATTGTTTTTATCTTTGTTTTGTAAGACTAGAGGTATTACCATTAGCTTCTGTCATTGTTTTTGTCTTTGTTTTGTAAGACTAGAGGTATTACCATTAGCTTCTGTCATTGTTTTTATCTTTGTTTTGTAAGACTAGAGGTATTACCATTAGCTTCTGTCATTGTTTTTGTCTTTGTTTTGTAAGACTAGATGTATTACTATTAGCTCCTGTCATTGTTTTTATCTTTGTTTTGTAAGACTAGAGGTATTACTATTAGCTTCTGTCATTGTTTTTGTCTTTGTTTTGTAAGACTAGATGTATTACTATTAGCTCCTGTCATTGTTTTTGTCTTTGTTTTGTAAGACTAGAGGTATTACTATTAGCTCCTGTCATTGTTTTTGTCTCTGTTTTGTAAGACTAGATGTATTACTATTAGCTCCTGTCATTGTTTTTATCTTTGTTTTGTAAGACTAGAGATATTACTATTAGCTCCTGTCATTGTTTTTGTCTTTGTTTTGTAAGACTAGATGTATTACTATTAGCTCCTGTCATTGTTTTTGTCTTTGTTTTGTAAGACTAGAGGTATTACCATTAGCTTCTGTCATTGTTTTTATCTTTGTTTTGTAAGACTAGATGTATTACTATTAGCTTCTGTCATTGTTTTTATCTTTGTTTTGTAAGACTAGAGGTATTACCATTAGCTTCTGTCATTGTTTTTATCTTTGTTTTGTAAGACTAGATGTATTACTATTAGCTTCTGTCATTGTTTTTATCTTTGTTTTGTAAGACTAGAGGTATTACTATTAGCTCCTGTCATTGTTTTTGTCTCTGTTTTGTAAGACTAGAGGTATTACTATTAGCTTCTGTCATTGTTTTTGTCTTTGTTTTGTAAGACTAGAGGTATTACTATTAGCTTCTGTCATTGTTTTTGTCTCTGTTTTGTAAGACTAGATGTATTACTATTAGCTCCTGTCATTGTTTTTGTCTTTGTTTTGTAAGACTAGAGGTATTACTATTAGCTTCTGTCATTGTTTTTATCTTTGTTTTGTAAGACTAGAGGTATTACCATTAGCTTCTGTCATTGTTTTTTGTCTTTGTTTTGTAAGACTAGAGGTATTACTATTAGCTTCTGTCATTGTTTTTATCTTTGTTTTGTAAGACTAGAGGTATTACCATTAGCTTCAGTCATTGTTTTTATCTTTGTTTTGTAAGACTAGAGGTATTACTATTAGCTTCTGTCATTGTTTTTATCTTTGTTTTGTAAGACTAGAGGTATTACCATTAGCTTCTGTCATTGTTTTTTGTCTTTGTTTTGTAAGACTAGAGGTATTACCATTAGCTTCAGTCATTGTTTTTATCTTTGTTTTGTAAGACTAGAGGTATTACCATTAGCTTCAGTCATTGTTTTTATCTTTGTTTTGTAAGACTAGAGGTATTACCATTAGCTTCAGTCATTGTTTTTATCTTTGTTTTGTAAGACTATAGGTATTACCATTAGCTTCTGTCATTGTTTTTATCTTTGTTTTGTAAGACTAGAGGTATTACCATTAGCTTCTGTCATTGTTTTTGTCTTTGTTTTGTAAGACTAGAGGTATTACTATTAGCTTCTGTCATTGTTTTTATCTTTGTTTTGTAAGACTAGAGGTATTACCATTAGCTTCTGTCATTGTTTTTTGTCTTTGTTTTGTAAGATTAGAGGTATTACTATTAGCTCCTGTCATTGTTTTTATCTTTGTTTTGTAAGACTAGAGGTATTACTATTAGCTTCTGTCATTGTTTTTGTCTTTGTTTTGTAAGACTAGATGTATTACCATTAGCTTCTGTCATTGTTTTTGTCTTTGTTTTGTAAGACTAGAGGTATTACTATTAGCTTCTGTCATTGTTTTTGTCTTTGTTTTGTAAGACTAGAGGTATTACTATTAGCTTCTGTCATTGTTTTTATCTTTGTTTTGTAAGACTAGAGGTATTACTATTAGCTTCTGTCATTGTTTTTATCTTTGTTTTGTAAGACTAGAGGTATTACTATTAGCTTCTGTCATTGTTTTTGTCTTTGTTTTGTAAGACTAGAGGTATTACCAATAGCTTCTGTCATTGTTTTTATCTTTGTTTTGTAAGACTAGAGGTATTACCATTAGCTTCTGTCATTGTTTTTATCTTTGTTTTGTAAGACTAGAGGTATTACCATTAGCTTCTGTCATTGTTTTTGTCTTTGTTTTGTAAGACTAGAGGTATTACTATTAGCTTCTGTCATTGTTTTTATCTTTGTTTTGTAAGACTAGAGGTATTACTATTAGCTTCTGTCATTGTTTTTTTCTTTGTTTTGTAAGACTAGAGGTATTACTATTAGCTTCTGTCATTGTTTTTGTCTTTGTTTTGTAAGACTAGAGGTATTACTATTAGCTTCTGTCATTGTTTTTATCTTTGTTTTGTAAGACTAGAGGTATTACCATTAGCTTCTGTCATTGTTTTTGTCTTTGTTTTGTAAGACTAGAGGTATTACCATTATCTTCTGTCATTGTTTTTGTCTTTGTTTTGTAAGACTAGAGGTATTACTATTAGCTTCTGTCATTGTTTTTGTCTTTGTTTTGTAAGACTAGAGGTATTACCATTAGCTTCTGTCATTGTTTTTGTCTTTGTTTTGTAAGACTAGAGGTATTACCATTAGCTTCTGTCATTGTTTTTGTCTTTGTTTTGTAAGACTAGAGGTATTACTATTAGCTTCTGTCATTGTTTTTGTCTTTGTTTTGTAAGACTAGAGGTATTACCATTATCTTCTGTCATTGTTTTTGTCTTTGTTTTGTAAGACTAGAGGTATTACTATTAGCTTCTGTCATTGTTTTTATCTTTGTTTTGTAAGACTAGAGGTATTACTATTAGCTTCTGTCATTGTTTTTATCTTTGTTTTGTAAGACTAGAGGTATTACCATTAGCTTCTGTCATTGTTTTTGTCTTTGTTTTGTAAGACTAGAGGTATTACCATTAGCTTCTGTCATTGTTTTTATCTTTGTTTTGTAAGACTAGAGGTATTACCATTAGCTTCTGTCATTGTTTTTGTCTTTGTTTTGTAAGACTAGATGTATTACTATTAGCTCCTGTCATTGTTTTTATCTTTGTTTTGTAAGACTAGAGGTATTACTATTAGCTTCTGTCATTGTTTTTGTCTTTGTTTTGTAAGACTAGATGTATTACTATTAGCTCCTGTCATTGTTTTTGTCTTTGTTTTGTAAGACTAGAGGTATTACTATTAGCTCCTGTCATTGTTTTTGTCTCTGTTTTGTAAGACTAGATGTATTACTATTAGCTCCTGTCATTGTTTTTATCTTTGTTTTGTAAGACTAGAGGTATTACTATTAGCTCCTGTCATTGTTTTTGTCTTTGTTTTGTAAGACTAGATGTATTACTATTAGCTCCTGTCATTGTTTTTGTCTTTGTTTTGTAAGACTAGAGGTATTACCATTAGCTTCTGTCATTGTTTTTATCTTTGTTTTGTAAGACTAGATGTATTACTATTAGCTTCTGTCATTGTTTTTATCTTTGTTTTGTAAGACTAGAGGTATTACCATTAGCTTCTGTCATTGTTTTTATCTTTGTTTTGTAAGACTAGATGTATTACTATTAGCTTCTGTCATTGTTTTTATCTTTGTTTTGTAAGACTAGAGGTATTACTATTAGCTCCTGTCATTGTTTTTGTCTCTGTTTTGTAAGACTAGAGGTATTACTATTAGCTTCTGTCATTGTTTTTGTCTTTGTTTTGTAAGACTAGAGGTATTACTATTAGCTTCTGTCATTGTTTTTGTCTCTGTTTTGTAAGACTAGATGTATTACTATTAGCTCCTGTCATTGTTTTTGTCTTTGTTTTGTAAGACTAGAGGTATTACTATTAGCTTCTGTCATTGTTTTTATCTTTGTTTTGTAAGACTAGAGGTATTACCATTAGCTTCTGTCATTGTTTTTATCTTTGTTTTGTAAGACTAGAGGTATTACTATTAGCTTCTGTCATTGTTTTTGTCTTTGTTTTGTAAGACTAGAGGTATTACCATTAGCTTCTGTCATTGTTTTTATCTTTGTTTTGTAAGACTAGAGGTATTACCATTAGCTTCAGTCATTGTTTTTGTCTTTGTTTTGTAAGACTAGAGGTATTACCATTAGCTTCTGTCATTGTTTTGTCTCTGTTTTGTAAGACTAGAGGTATTACCATTAGCTTCTGTCATTGTTTTTATCTTTGTTTTGTAAGACTAGAGGTATTACTATTAGCTTCAGTCATTGTTTTTATCTTTGTTTTGTAAGACTAGAGGTATTACTATTAGCTTCTGTCATTGTTTTTATCTTTGTTTTGTAAGACTAGAGGTATTACCATTAGCTTCTGTCATTGTTTTTATCTTTGTTTTGTAAGACTAGAGGTATTACCATTAGCTTCTGTCATTGTTTTTATCTTTGTTTTGTAAGACTAGAGGTATTAGTTTTGTAAGACTAGAGGTATTACTATTAGCTTCTGTCATTGTTTTTGTCTTTGTTTTGTAAGACTAGAGGTATTACTATTATCTTCTGTCATTGTTTTTGTCTTTGTTTTGTAAGACTAGAGGTATTACTATTAGCTTCAGTCATTGTTTTTATCTTTGTTTTGTAAGACTAGAGGTATTACCATTAGCTTCTGTCATTGTTTTTATCTTTGTTTTGTAAGACTAGAGGTATTACCATTAGCTTCTGTCATTGTTTTTATCTTTGTTTTGTAAGACTAGAGGTATTAGTTTTGTAAGACTAGAGGTATTACTATTAGCTTCTGTCATTGTTTTTGTCTTTGTTTTGTAAGACTAGAGGTATTACTATTATCTTCTGTCATTGTTTTTGTCTTTGTTTTGTAAGACTAGAGGTATTACCATTAGCTTCTGTCATTGTTTTTGTCTTTGTTTTGTAAGACTAGAGGTATCACTATTAGCTTCTGTCATTGTTTTTATCTTTGTTTTGTAAGACTAGAGGTATTACCATTAGCTTCTGTCATTGTTTTTTGTCTTTGTTTTGTAAGACTAGAGGTATTACTATTAGCTTCTGTCATTGTTTTTATCTTTGTTTTGTAAGACTAGAGGTATTACCATTAGCTTCAGTCATTGTTTTTATCTTTGTTTTGTAAGACTAGAGGTATTACCATTAGCTTCAGTCATTGTTTTTGTCTTTGTTTTGTAAGACTAGAGGTATTACTATTAGCTTCTGTCATTGTTTTTATCTTTGTTTTGTAAGACTAGAGGTATTACCATTAGCTTCTGTCATTGTTTTTTGTCTTTGTTTTGTAAGACTAGAGGTATTACTATTAGCTTCTGTCATTGTTTTTATCTTTGTTTTGTAAGACTAGAGGTATTACCATTAGCTTCAGTCATTGTTTTTATCTTTGTTTTGTAAGACTAGAGGTATTACCATTAGCTTCAGTCATTGTTTTTATCTTTGTTTTGTAAGACTAGAGGTATTACCATTAGCTTCAGTCATTGTTTTTATCTTTGTTTTGTAAGACTATAGGTATTACCATTAGCTTCTGTCATTGTTTTTATCTTTGTTTTGTAAGACTAGAGGTATTACCATTAGCTTCTGTCATTGTTTTTGTCTTTGTTTTGTAAGACTAGAGGTATTACTATTAGCTTCTGTCATTGTTTTTGTCTTTGTTTTGTAAGACTAGAGGTATTACCATTAGCTTCTGTCATTGTTTTTTGTCTTTGTTTTGTAAGATTAGAGGTATTACTATTAGCTCCTGTCATTGTTTTTATCTTTGTTTTGTAAGACTAGAGGTATTACTATTAGCTTCTGTCATTGTTTTTGTCTTTGTTTTGTAAGACTAGATGTATTACCATTAGCTTCTGTCATTGTTTTTGTCTTTGTTTTGTAAGACTAGAGGTATTACTATTAGCTTCTGTCATTGTTTTTGTCTTTGTTTTGTAAGACTAGAGGTATTACTATTAGCTTCTGTCATTGTTTTCGTCTTTGTTTTGTAAGACTAGATGTATTACCATTAGCTTCTGTCATTGTTTTTGTCTTTGTTTTGTAAGACTAGAGGTATTACTATTAGCTTCTGTCATTGTTTTTTGTCTTTGTTTTGTAAGATTAGAGGTATTACTATTAGCTCCTGTCATTGTTTTTATCTTTGTTTTGTAAGACTAGAGGTATTACTATTAGCTTCTGTCATTGTTTTTGTCTTTGTTTTGTAAGACTAGATGTATTACCATTAGCTTCTGTCATTGTTTTTGTCTTTGTTTTGTAAGACTAGAGGTATTACTATTAGCTTCTGTCATTGTTTTTGTCTTTGTTTTGTAAGACTAGAGGTATTACTATTAGCTTCTGTCATTGTTTTTATCTTTGTTTTGTAAGACTAGAGGTATTACCATTAGCTTCTGTCATTGTTTTTATCTTTGTTTTGTAAGACTAGAGGTATTACTATTAGCTTCTGTCATTGTTTTTGTCTTTGTTTTGTAAGACTAGAGGTATTACCAATAGCTTCTGTCATTGTTTTTATCTTTGTTTTGTAAGACTAGAGGTATTACCATTAGCTTCTGTCATTGTTTTTATCTTTGTTTTGTAAGACTAGAGGTATTACCATTAGCTTCTGTCATTGTTTTTGTCTTTGTTTTGTAAGACTAGAGGTATTACTATTAGCTTCTGTCATTGTTTTTATCTTTGTTTTGTAAGACTAGAGGTATTACTATTAGCTTCTGTCATTGTTTTTTTCTTTGTTTTGTAAGACTAGAGGTATTACCATTAGCTTCTGTCATTGTTTTTGTCTTTGTTTTGTAAGACTAGAGGTATTACTATTAGCTTCTGTCATTGTTTTTATCTTTGTTTTGTAAGACTAGAGGTATTACCATTAGCTTCTGTCATTGTTTTTGTCTTTGTTTTGTAAGACTAGAGGTATTACCATTATCTTCTGTCATTGTTTTTGTCTTTGTTTTGTAAGACTAGAGGTATTACTATTAGCTTCTGTCATTGTTTTTGTCTTTGTTTTGTAAGACTAGAGGTATTACCATTAGCTTCTGTCATTGTTTTTGTCTTTGTTTTGTAAGACTAGAGGTATTACCATTAGCTTCTGTCATTGTTTTTGTCTTTGTTTTGTAAGACTAGAGGTATTACTATTAGCTTCTGTCATTGTTTTTGTCTTTGTTTTGTAAGACTAGAGGTATTACCATTATCTTCTGTCATTGTTTTTGTCTTTGTTTTGTAAGACTAGAGGTATTACTATTAGCTTCTGTCATTGTTTTTATCTTTGTTTTGTAAGACTAGAGGTATTACTATTAGCTTCTGTCATTGTTTTTATCTTTGTTTTGTAAGACTAGAGGTATTACCATTAGCTTCTGTCATTGTTTTTGTCTTTGTTTTGTAAGACTAGAGGTATTACCATTAGCTTCTGTCATTGTTTTTATCTTTGTTTTGTAAGACTAGAGGTATTACTATTAGCTTCTGTCATTGTTTTTATCTTTGTTTTGTAAGACTAGAGGTATTACCATTAGCTTCTGTCATTGTTTTTATCTTTGTTTTGTAAGACTAGAGGTATTACCATTAGCTTCTGTCATTGTTTTTGTCTTTGTTTTGTAAGACTAGATGTATTACTATTAGCTCCTGTCATTGTTTTTATCTTTGTTTTGTAAGACTAGAGGTATTACTATTAGCTTCTGTCATTGTTTTTGTCTTTGTTTTGTAAGACTAGATGTATTACTATTAGCTTCTGTCATTGTTTTTGTCTTTGTTTTGTAAGACTAGAGGTATTACTATTAGCTCCTGTCATTGTTTTTGTCTTTGTTTTGTAAGACTAGATGTATTACTATTAGCTCCTGTCATTGTTTTTGTCTTTGTTTTGTAAGACTAGAGGTATTACCATTAGCTTCTGTCATTGTTTTTATCTTTGTTTTGTAAGACTAGATGTATTACTATTAGCTTCTGTCATTGTTTTTATCTTTGTTTTGTAAGACTAGAGGTATTACTATTAGCTTCTGTCATTGTTTTTATCTTTGTTTTGTAAGACTAGAGGTATTACCATTAGCTCCTGTCATTGTTTTTGTCTTTGTTTTGTAAGACTAGAGGTATTACTATTAGCTTCTGTCATTGTTTTTATCTTTGTTTTGTAAGACTAGAGGTATTAGTTTTGTAAGACTAGAGGTATTACTATTAGCTCCTGTCATTGTTTTTATCTTTGTTTTGTAAGACTAGAGGTATTACTATTAGCTTCTGTCATTGTTTTTATCTTTGTTTTGTAAGACTAGAGGTATTACCATTAGCTTCTGTCATTGTTTTTGTCTTTGTTTTGTAAGACTAGAGGTATTACCATTAGCTCCTGTCATTGTTTTTGTCTCTGTTTTGTAAGACTAGAGGTATTACTATTAGCTTCTGTCATTGTTTTTATCTTTGTTTTGTAAGACTAGAGGTATTACTATTAGCTTCTGTCATTGTTTTTATCTTTGTTTTGTAAGACTAGAGGTATTAGTTTTGTAAGACTAGAGGTATTACTATTAGCTCCTGTCATTGTTTTTATCTTTGTTTTGTAAGAATAGAGGTATTACTATTAGCTTCTGTCATTGTTTTTGTCTTTGTTTTGTAAGACTAGAGGTATTAGTTTCACTTTCTATTTCATACCTTCTTCACTGTAAATCCAATCCCACTGTTGTGAACTGCATACCTTAAATATGTATAAAAAAAAAATAATAATAATAATAAACAACAAAAAACAAATATACTGTTAGGAGGGAATAATAAAATTTAGTAGTATTCTACCATCTCACTCCATCTAAAATTCCCGGCAAGTTTTATTATCCGACATCAATTTTTTTTCGGTTGCATAAAAATGTAATTTCGGCCCAAACAAATCTTCGAACCTTATCATCATTAACACAAGGGTAAACGTAACTACATGTCCATCCGTGGACATGTTTGGGACGAACAATAACGGACCGAAATTAACCTCCTAGCTAAGTCGTGCGAACGCTTTAAACTATGGTGATTGACGGGCTGATATTCTTGACCTTGGCGAACTTGGATGAAGCACCATGGCATTATATACCCTACAGCATGAAATTCAAATAGATGCAATGGGAAGATTTTATCTGTGTTGGATGTAAAGAGGAAATATTTAGTTAAAGCCAATAAAAAATACAGATTGCTTTTAAACATACCTTTATATTTGTATACAAAGTAATGATTGCAATTTCATACCAAAAAGTGCCTTCTGACTCCAAATTTAATTTACTTCTGGAACAGTCCTCCAGTGATCAACATTTCTCAAATTAAGTTTTGAGGGGGGGTGGGGGGGTCTGGAAATTTTTTTTATCCTACATTAACCCCTAACTAAAGTAATGATATATACACTTTGTAGTTGCTCTAATAATTTAAAGCTTAACCATAATCGTACATATTGTTCTTCTGCAGGGGTCTAGACCAAAGGATTTATTTCACTCACCTACTAACAACTTCTACCACTTTAGCATGTTCTTCTGAGGGACTTTTTAATGCTTTCCGTCTCGTTGTAACATTGTAAAACAAATCTTCAACCTGTGAAACATAAAACATCATATATATATATATATATATATATATGACTCGATGACATCTTGTAATAATTAAACTCATTAATGTTTTGTATGGTTATTTAGGCCATGGAAAATTGATTTTTGGTTTCCCCTAACATGAGAAAATTTTCATAGCCTGGCATGCAGGCTTTTTATTTTATTTTTTTTATTATTATTTTTTTTTTAATATATTTTCATTTCTTTAGTAGAATAATACATGTATGCTCCTAATAATCATACTTGTTCTGTTATTCCTCTTTGGAGGGAAAATAACTCCGTTTTATTCTTGTATCCATGGAAAGAAGGAGAAAAAAAAAATTCTAATCAGTGTTAAAAAAAGTGACATGACTGGCTTCAAAAATATTTTTTTCTACTAAAAATGCCAATAAAATTAACTGACCAGGCAGGATAAAACTGACCCGGCAGTGTTAGGGGAAATCAACAATCTTTTTTTTTTGGCCTTATCACTTTGATCCTATAGTAACTTTTTCTAGGTAACAAGCTCATTTTCTTACTTTGAAGGTTTGAAGAGTTATGGTTATGGTGTTTAACACCATATTCAACAATATTTCAGCTATATCATGGTGGTCAGTTTTATTGTTTAATGAAATCAGACTACTTGGAGAAAACCACTGATTTGCCACAAGTCACTGACAAACTTTATAATATAATGTTTTATGAATAAAGGTCTTACTCGTATACTGTTGGTAATTTGTGTATTAAAATAAGTGGATACAGTGATCTACACTAACTGTCCTCCAGTTGCCACTAAGAATTAGATTGGGAGAGTAAAAATTCACTTACGGTACTATTGGACCATGTGATGACCAAAAATTCTGTAAGTATAATCAGAAATTATATCTCCAGTCTTAATAGCATTCTGAAGTCACAACTGGTTTCTGATTTTTTGTAACACAAAAATAAACTAGGAAAAACTGTTTTAGATACCTAAAACTTATGTCTCCCCTTAATGCGGCCATCTGTACAACAATAAGTTACACATTATGAGTTGAATGATACTATTTAAAAAACAATTATTTGACCTTGAGGTCAACGGTCAAGGTCCCACGAAGGTCATTATGGTATGCGACACACCGCCTTATGGTCATGCACCCACATACCGAATATCATTTACCTATCTCGAAAGACAAAAAAGTTATGGTCCGGACAAGCTTCGCTGAGAAGAAGCAGAAGAAGTGGGAGCAGAAGAAACTAGAGGCTCCCAGGAGCCTGTAATCGCTCACCTGGTTTTCAATTTGACATCTAAAGTTGATAGAAAACGCAAGTGTTACACATAATTTTGAAAGTGGGCCACCCAAAGATCATTTCAACTCAAATTTCTGAACAAAAGATTTTGATGTCATTTTTATCTCATAATATTCCTCATAATAAACTGGCTGAAAAAATCTCACAGAAAAACCCAGAATATGAGTTCATTTTGATTTATAATAAAGCAGCAATGGACAACTAAAGAAATTTCTATTAATAGTAACAGCAGCCATTTTGAATGGACGGCGGGGCTGTCGGACACAGTTTTGAAATGGGACTACCCAAGGACTATCCCAGCCAAATTTGGTTTAATTTGGTTCAGCGGTTTCAGAGAAGAAGATTTAAATGTGATCTTTTATCAAAATATGCCTAATTTGCATAATCGGTATAAATCGGCTGAAAGAATAATTTCACAGAAAAACACTGACTACATGTTAAACTACTCATTGCCATGTAGCTGCAGTTAAAATTTTAGCTCATTTTGGTTTATACTAAAGCAGCAATGGACAATACAGGAGTTCGGAGTTTGAAAGTCTTTTGTGAAGGAGGTAAAATAGTACTATTATATTTCCCGCCGTTGGACGTTTATTCAAAATGGCGGGTTTTACTCTGTATTATGTTCCTTTGAATTGAACATTGATGCAGGAAAATATTTTAAAAATAATACCCACAGCTATTTATGTATTCTTTCTAATATGACAAATAATAATTGGTTTATCTGTATATTATGCTGCTGTAAATCTAACATTGATACAGGGAAAATACGTTCTTAAATAAAAGAAGTATGTTTCTTTTAATTAATGTGACAACTAAAATCATAAAATGTCAATTATTTTCATTAAATATAGTCTGCTCAATTTGTTTTTCTCATAAAGCAGGTAATTTTACACCTGAAATGTTCAGTGTCATCTACGGTAACTAAATTTGAACATTGTCATTACATCCGATGTGGCGATACTGCACAATATAGCAAAGTTTCTTTATCTGCAGTTTCAGCTTCTGATGAATAATCCTAACCTAGCCAGGCAATGATCAGTGATAACATAGAATATGAAATTAACACACAACCACTACCCGGTAAGGTATAAAAGGGAAAGTTTTTTCTCTGCTGATAATGACAGCTATTTGTAACAAAGGGCGGCAGCCATCTTAAAAAAGTGTCCGAAAATGAGACCTGGATGTACACCTTATGTACTCTTAACGGCAAAGAGCTAGACACGGGACATAACTCTTCCCCTAACTCTGAACTGTCATATTGAAGAAATTTCTATTTTGAGTAACAGCAGCCATCTTGAATGGTGGGCGGGGCTGTCGGACACAATTTTGAAAGGGACCCACTCAGGGACCATCCCTGCTAGGTTTGGTGTAATTTGGTTCAGCGGTCTCAGAGAAGAAGATTTAAATGTGATCTTTTAGCAAAATATGCCTAATTTGCATAATCGGTATAAATCGGCTGAAAGAAAAATTTCACAAAAACACCCAGAATATATATTAAATTACTCCTTGCCATGTAGCTGCAATTAAAATTTGAGCTCATTTTGACTTGTACTAAAGCAGCAATGGACAATTGAAGAAATTTCTATTTTTAGTAACAGCAGCCATCTTGAATGGAGGGCAGGGCTGTCGGACACAATTTTGAAAGGGACCCACCCAGGGACCATCCCTGCCAGGTTTGGTTTAATTTGGTTCAGCGGTTTCAGAGGAGAAGATTTAAATGTGAAAGTTTACAACGTACGACGACTCCGGATGCCAAGTGATGGCAATTTAAGCTCACATGGCCTTTGGCCAGGTGAACTAAAAATCAGACTAAAACAATATGTCTCCCTTCGTTCGAAGGGGAGACATAACGAGTAAACTTGTTTCATAAACAATGGTTAACAGGTTGACATTGGCTCGCATACAACAAGCTTGAAAGATTAAACAGGTTGACATTGACTTTTCATTAGGGGCATTATCTGTATAATTTATACTAATCTACATACAGTTATTTGTGTTCCGATGTTTCCAGCACAGGGTTTTACTGGTTCCTTTAATGCTCCATCTGAATACAGTCCTCTGAAAATTATAATTTAAAGTCAACAAATGTTCCATAAAACATCTTTTACAAGCTTTATATTCCATACATCATAGATTCTGTTAGAAGTATCAGTTATGAATTTTTTAACATCTTTTTTGTAAAAAATTCTGGTCTTTATGCAGGATTATGGTGATGGTGTTTAACACCACTTTCAACAACATTTCAGTTTATATAGTGACTGTCAGTTTTATCGGTGGAGAAAACCAGAGAATCGGAATCCGGGAAAAAACCACCGACCTGCCGCAAATCACTGGTAAATTTTATCACATAATGTTGTATCGAGTACACCTCGCCATTGGTGGGATTCGAACTCACTTTTTCCAAAAAAATTCTACCTTCTCAGCTAGTAGTCAGTTAACTACAAGAAATCACTAACCATGCTATTGTACTGTTTTATGATTGTTTGTTCATATCCCATTAACCAGATTAACCCTGCCACATTTTATGCCTGTCCCAAGCCAGGACCTGGATTTCCAATGCCATATGTCGTGGTATTTTACATGTTCAATGATTTGAGGTGAGAGGGTTTGAACTTAACTAGTACAGACTGAAGACACTGTACACAAACAGCTAAACTTACTTGTATGCACATTTAGAATCAGCTGTTCTTGTAGTTATTGTAACATGGGCAACATGACTGATACTAGCCAGAGCTTCACCACGGAAACCATATGTTGCTATAGTATTCAAATCTTCAAATTTCTGTAATTTACTGGTTGTAAATCTCTCACATACAATATCCATATCTTCTTTCTACATGTACATCAATTCAAAACATTCAAATACATATAATAATCTTAAAAAGATAATAATCATACTCCAATAGGTCAATTCTCAACCACCGTTTATAAGTATGGAGGAAGATAGAAATGATTGCAGTAAGCAGGGGTTTCAAAGTTTTTTATAATAGGAGGTACTTCTTAAATTTTAGGAGGTACCTAAAAATTAGGCTGAGGGCCATAAGGGGTCCAGGGAGTGGAAGCTCCTGAAATCTAGCATTTTGTGGACCAAAAAATGTACTTCAGAGACTGCAAAACATTAAGTGTTTTTGAAAGAAAAATCCCATTAACTTTAGAGTTCAGATTTCACCAAGAGTGAAGACCATGCATTCTCCCCCCCCCCCCCCCCCCCAATTTCTTTATTGAATATTTCAGTTTACAGACTTCAGCAAAGATTATTCATAGATAGTCTGCCATATCTTAAAAAAAAACAAAAGGACCATAAAGAGCTACGATTCCGCAGCTAGGCTTGACCAAGCCATTGTTATCAAAGCTTAAACTTCTCAAAATTCTTTTGTTGGCTTTGTCCTTTTCTTTTTCACAATACCTTGGCTTGTGTGTTTTTTTTACTTTATTACCAGTAATTAAACTCATCAAAGACCATTGGCAGGATCAAGACATATAAGTGTCATAATTAATGAAACCAAGGACGTATATAGAATACGTCCTTGATGAAACATATAAATTTAATTTGCAATCATCAATCTTTAACAAAATTTATAATTTTTTAATAGATCAATACAAATATAATTAAACAAAAACAATACATATCGTTACTTTCACGACTTATGTGCAAAATAAATGTTCGAACAAAAACGATTCGCGGGAAGACATTTATTAACATTTGAATCACAAAAGTTAAATTATTTTGGAAAAAAAGGGGGGCCGGCGTTTTGACATTACAATGTAATTCGTATTTGAGCCATGTCCGGTCCTTTTTCAAGATTTCTAGTAATTTTCTATCCCTTATCTCCTCGTATCCCCTTTTAAAAATGTTTTTCAGCACGTTTTCATTTCTGTGAACAACCGCGGTAGGGCCCCGTCAAAATATGTAAATAAATTAGCCATAGGTTTTTATTTTTTTATACCGGAAGTTAAGAAACAAGACAGTATGCCCCAGAATGATTCGACCCTGGGTTTTAAATGGATAAAAAAAATCGCACAAAATATTGTGTAGTCATATATTCATAATACATAATGATCATACTTATATTACACAAGCCTATCGACCATCGTACTTGTGGTTTTGACCACCGCTAATTTTGGGGGGGTTCAGTAATTTCTGCCGGTACTATACACGATCTCAGGCGGGTAAAAGTACCGGGTACCGGCCCACTTTGAAACCCCTGAGTAAGCTGTCTATTTTTGGTACCATATTAGGGTCTCTTGTATGGAACAGGTCGAGCTACATTATCCAAATTCAATGCCAACCTTTATATTGTGCCATGGATAATTGGGTTAAAATTACAGAAGAATCAGACAAATAGAACTTTTTCATGACAGAAAACAACAACGACACATCTGTACCATAATATGAATGCAAAAAACTTGCTATCATATAAAATGAGGGTGGATGGAGTCTCCATCTTAATATTGAATTTTTGTTACTTTATCTATTCGTAGGGGCTGTTGTGGCCGTGATCATCTGGTAGTTGGATTTACAACTACCCATGCAATTAGTGTGTGAAATTAGCAGTAGACCTATAGACAATGTCTATGTAAAATCGAGCTAGTCTATGTCAAATTTCCAAAATTTTGTATATATTGTACAGTGAGGTTTATGTAAAATAAAGATTGGTTTATGATGCTGCAAAATTTAGCTTCACACACTGAGTGCCTATCACCACCGATGTTGTGAGGTTGATTCTCGATCAGGGCGAGATGTACATCATTATGTGATCAAGTTTGTCAGTGACTTGCGACAGATCGGTGGTTTTCTCTGGGTCCTCCGGTTTCCTCCACCATTAAAATTGACGGTAAACCGCCACGAGATAACTGAAATATTGTTGAAAGTGGCATTTATAACACCATCAAACAATATCAAACAAACATCAAGTCGTATTCTCAGCGACACACAAATATTCCATGGCAGACTAATTCATTTAAATCAAAAATATTATTACATGTCCTATAAAGTACAGTAGATAAATTATGATAAGATAGCATTTTATGACTAATATTTTCATTGTAATGTTCACTTGCAAAACAAAAGAAGGTTTTTCTTATTCCTTAATTTGTAGCTCATGTTTCAACTGGAGCATCCAAGACTTAGATCCCCCAGTTTGAGCTTTCAAGATTTGGACACCATAGTTGGAGCCTTCAAGATTTGGACCCCATGTTAGAGCCTCCAAGGCTTGGACCTGATGTTAGAGCATCCTAGACATGTACCTCATGTAAGAGCATCCAAGGCTTGAACCCCACGTTAGAGCATCCAAGACTTGGACCCTGTGTTAGAGCATCCAAGGCTTGAACTTGATGTTAGAGCATCCAAGACATGGACCTCATGTTAGAGCATCCAATACTTGAACCCCATGTTAGAGCATCCAAGACTTGAACCTCATGTTAGAGCATTTAAGACTTGAACCCCATTTTAGAGCATTCAAGGCTTGAATCCCATGTTAGAGCATCCAAAACTTGGACCCCGTATTAGAGCATCCAAGATTTGAACCCTGTGTTAGAGCATCCAAGACATGGACCACATGTTAAAGCATCCAATACTTGAACCTCATGTTAGAGCATCCAACACTTGGACCCTGTATTTAGAGCATCCAAGACATGGACCTCATGTTAGAGCATCCAAGACTTGGACCCTGTGCTTAGAGCATCCAAGACATGGACCTCATGTTAGAGCATCCATGACTTGGACCCTGTGTTAGAGCATTCAAGACATGGACCTCATGTTAGATCATCCAATACTTGAACCCCATGTTAGAGCATCCAAGACATGAACCCCATGTTAGAGCATCCAAGATTTGAACCCTGTGTTAGAACATCCAAGACTTGGACCCTGTGTTAGAGCATCCAAGACATGGACCTCATGTTAGAGCATCCAAGATTTGAGCCCTGTGTTAGAGCATCCAAGACTTGGACCCTGTGTTAAGAGCATCCAAGACATGGATCTCATATTAGAGCATCCAATACTTGAACCCCATGTTAGAGCATCCAAGATTTGAACCCCATTTTAGAGCATCCAAGTCTTGGACCCCATGTTAGAGCATCCAACACTTGGACCCCATGTTAGAACATCCAACACTTGGACCTCATGTTAGAGCATCCAACACTTGGAACCTATGTTAGAGCATCCAAGATTTTAACCCTGTGTTAGAGCATCCAAGACTTGGACCTCATGTTAGAGCATCCAAGACTTGGACCCCATGTTAGAGAATCCATGACTTGGACCCCATGTTAGAGCATCCAAGACTTGGACCTCATGCTAGAGCATCCAAGACTTGGACCCCATGTTAGAGCATCCAAGATTTGAGCCCTGTGTTAGAGCATCCAAGACTTGAACCCCATGTTAAGAGCATCCAAGACTTGGACCCCATGTTAGAGCATCCAAGATTTGAGCCCTGTGTTAGAGCATCCAAGACTTGAACCCTTTGTTAGAGCATCCAAGACTTGGAACTCATGTTAGAGCATCCAAGATTCTGACCCCATGTTAAAGCATCCAGGACATGGACCTCAAGTTAGAGCATCCAAGACTTAAACCCCATGTTTAGAGCATTCAAGACTAGAACCCCATAGAACTTCAAGTCTTAATTTGTACAAAGTATCACATTTAATTATCTAATGTATAAAAAAATAACTCTTGAACAAAAAGATAAATTAAACAAAATGTGGTCTTACCCTAATTCCAGATCCATTATCTTGTATCTGTAACAGCTTAAGTCCACCTTGTTTAACAGTTACTTGTATGGATGTTGATTTTGCATCTATACTGAAAAATAATGAATTGAACATACAATATTTATTATGAACTAGTGGGCACTGTTAGCTAATTCTCACAATTGTATATGCACGCCCCTTCATAAACTACACATTATGAACAAGTGAGCACTGGGAGCTAATACTCACAATTATATACTCACGCACCTTCATACACTACACATTATGAACAAGTGAGCACTGGGAGCTAATACTCACAATTATATACTCACACACCTTCATACACTACACATTATGAACAAGTGGACACTGGGAGCTAATACTCACAATTATATACCCACGCCCCTTCATAAACTACACATTATGAACAAGTGAGCACTGGGAGCTAATACTCACAATTATATACTCACGCATCTTCATACACTACACATTATGAACAAGTGGACACTGGGAGCTAATACTCACAATTATATACCCACGCCCCTTCATAAACTACACATTATGAAAAAGTGAGCACTGGGAGCTAATACTCACAATTATATACTCACGCACCTTCATACACTATACATTATGAACAAGTGGACACTGGGAGCTAATGATCACAATTATATATCCACGCCCCTTCATACACTACACATTATCAACAAGTGGACACTGGGAGCTAATGATCACAATTATGTACCCACATCCCTTCATACACTACACATTATGAACAAGTGAGCACTGGGAGCTAATACTCACAATTATATACCCGTGCCCCTTCATACACTACACATTATGAACAAGTGGGGACTGTGAGAAAATTATCACAATTATATACCCACGCCCCTTCATACACTACACATTATGAACAAGTGGGGACTAGGAGAAAATGATCACAATTGTATACCCATGCCCCTTCATACACTACACATTATCAACAAGTGGACACTGGGACCTAATGATCACAATTATATACCCACACCCCTTCATACACTACACATTATGAACAAGTGGACACTGGGAGCTAATGATCACAATTATATACCCACACCCCTTTATACACTACACATTATGAACAAGTGGACACTGGGAGCTAATGATCACAATTATATACCCACGCCCCTTCATACACTACACATTATCAACAAGTGGAAATTGGGACCTAATGATCACAATTATATACCGACACCCCTTTATACACTACACATTATGAACAAGTGGACACTGGGAGCTAATGATCACAATAATATACTCACGCCCCTTCATACACTACACATTATGAACAAGTGGACACTGGGAGCTAATGATCACAATAATATACTCACGCCCCTTCATACACTACACATTTTCAACAAGGGCAACGCAAAGCGTGCCGTATCCCCTCACCTAAAAATTAGACCCTGTGACCTTGACCTTTGACCTTGAAAATCAATATGGTTCCATATTCTCTTAAGGTCTAAGTATGTACCAAGTTTGGTCAAAATCCATTGAAGGATCTTGATTCTAGAGTGTTCACAAGGATGCTATGCGGTAAAAATTTGACCCTGTGACCTTGACCTTTGACCTTGAAAATCAATAGGGTTCCATATTCTTTTAAGGTCTAAGTATGTACCAAGTTTGGTCAAAATCCATTGAAGGATGTTGATTCTAGAGTTTTCACAAGGATGTTACGCAGTAAACATTTGACCCAGTGACATTGACCTTTGACCTATGACCTTGAAAATCAATAGGGTACCAGACTCTCCTAAGGACTACGTATGTACCAAGTTTGGTCAAAATCCAATGAAGGATCTTGATTCTAGAGTGTTCACAAGGATGCTATGCGGTAAAAATTTGACCTGGTGACCTTGAAAATCACTAGGGTTCCAGACTCTTGTAAGGACTAAGTATGCACCAAGTTTGGTCAAAATCCATTGAAGGATGTTGATTCTAGAGTGTTCACAAGGATGTTAGGTGGTAAAAATTTGACCCGGTGACATCTACCTTTGACCTATGACCTGGAAAATAAATAGGGTTCCATATTCTCTTAAGGTCTAAGTATATACCAAGTTTGGTCAAAATCCATTGAAGGATGTTGATTCTAGAGTGTTCACAAGGATGTTACACAGTAAAAAATTGACCCAGTGACCTTGACCGTTGACCTGGAAAATCAATAGGGTTCCAGATTCTCCTAAGGACTAAGTATGTACCAAGTTTGGTCAAAATCCATTGAAGGATGTTGATTCTAGAGTGTTCACAAGGATGTGATGCGGTAAAAATTTGAACCGTGACCTTGACCTTTGACCTGACCTTGAAAATCAATAGGGTTCCAGATTCTCTTAAGGACTAAATATGTACCAAGTTTGGTCAAAATCCATTGAAGGATCTTGATCCTAGAGTGTTCACAAGGATTGTGACGGACGGACGGAAGGAAGGACGGCACATTATGAACAAGTGGACACTGGGACCTAATGATCACAATTATATACCCACACCCCTTCATACGCCCCTTCATACACTACACATTATGAACAAGTGAGCACTGGGAGCTAATACTCACAATCATATACCCATGCCCCTTTATACACTACACATTATGAACAAGTGGACACTGGGAGCTAATGATCACAATTATATACCGATGCCCCTTCATACACTACACATTATGAACAAGTGAGCACTGGGAGCTAATACTCACAATTATATACCCGTGCCCCTTCATACACTACACATTATGAACAAGTGGGGACTGTGAGAAAATTATCACAATTATATACCCACGCCCCTTCATACACTACACATTATGAACAAGTGGGGACTAGGAGAAAATGATCACAATTGTATACCCATGCCCCTTCATACACTACACATTATCAACAAGTGGACACTGGGACCTAATGATCACAATTATATACCCACACCCCTTCATACACTACACATTATGAACAAGTGGACACTGGGAGCTAATGATCACAATTATATACCCACACCCCTTTATACACTACACATTATGAACAAGTGGACACTGGGAGCTAATGATCACAATTATATACCCACGCCCCTTCATACACTACACATTATCAACAAGTGGACACTGGGACCTAATGATCACAATTATATACCCACACCCCTTCATACACTACACATTATGAACAAGTGGACACTGGGAGCTAATGATCACAATTATATACTCACGCCCCTTCATACACTACACATTATCAACAAGGGCAACGCAAAGCGTGGCATATCCCCTCACCTAAAAATTAGACCCTGTGACCTTGACCTTTGACCTTGAAAATCAATATGGTTCCATATTCTCTTAAGGTCTAAGTATGTACCAAGTTTGGTCAAAATCCAATAAAGGATCTTGATTCTAGAGTGTTCACAAGGATGCTATGCGGTAAAAATTTGGCTCGGTGACCTTGATAATCATTAGGGTTCCAGACTCTTGTAAGGACTAAGTATGCACCAAGTTTGGACAAAATCCATTGAAGGATGTTGATTCTAGAGTGTTCACAAGGATGTTAGGTGGTAAAAATTTGACCCGGTGACATCTACCTTTGACCTATGACCTGGAAAATAAATAGGGTTTCAGATTCTCCTAAGGACTAAGTATATACCAAGTTTGGTCAAAATCCATTAAAGGATGTTGATTCTAGAGTGTTCACAAGGATGTTACACAGTAAAAAATTGACCCAGTGACTGTGACCTTTGACCTGAAAAATCAATAGGGTTCCAGATTCTCCTAAGGACTAAGTATGTACCAAGTTTGGTCAAAATCCATTGAAGGATGTTGATTCTAGAGTGTTCACAAGGATGTGATGCGGTAAAAATTTGACCCATGACCTTGAAAATCAATAGGGTTCCAGATTCTCTTAAGGACTAAATATGTACCAAGTTTGGTCAAAATCCATTGAAGGATCTTGATCCTAGAATGTTCACAAGGATTGTGACAGACGGACGGAAGGAAGGACGGCACATTATGAACAAGTGGACACTGGGACCTAATGATCACAATTATATACCCACGCCCCTTCATACACTACACATTATGAACAAGTGAGCACTGGGAGCTAATACTCACAATTATATACCAACACCCCTTAATACACTACACAATATGAACAAGTGGACACTGGGACCTAATGATCACAATTATATACCCACGCCCCTTTATACACTACACATTATGAACAATTGGACACTGGGAGCTATTGATCACAATTATATACCCATGCCCCTTCATACACTACACATTATGAACAAGTGAGCACTAAGAGCTAATACTCACAATTATATACCCACACCCCTTCATACACTATACATTATGAACAAGTGAGCACTGGGAGCTAATACTCACAATTATATACCCACACCCCTTCATACACTACACATTATGAACAAGTGAGCACTGGGAGCTAATGATCACAATTATATACCCATGCCCCTTCATATGAACAATATGAACAAGTGGACACTGGGACCTAATACTCACAATTATATACCCACACCCCTTCATACACTACACAATATGAACAAGTGAGCACTGGGAGCTAATACTCACAATTATATACCCATGCCCCTTCAGACACTACACATTATGAACAAGTGAGCACTGGGAGCAAATACTCACAATTATATACCCACACCCCTTCATACACTACACATTATGAACAAGTGGACACTGGGAGATAATGATCACAATTATATACCCACACCCCTTCATACACTACACATTATGAACAAGTGGACACTGGGAGCTAATGATCACAATTATATATCCACGCCCCTTCATACACTACACATTATGAACAAGTGGGGACTGGGATCTAATACTCACAATTATATACCCATGCCCCTTCATACACTACACATTATGAACAAGTGAACACTGGGACCTAATGATCACAATTATATACCCACACCCCTTTATACACTACACAATATGAACAAGTGAGCACTGGGAGCTAATACTCACAATTATATACCCATGCCCCTTCATACACTACACAATATGAACAAATGAGCACTGGGAGCTAATACTCACAATTATATAACCATGCCCCTTCATACACTACACATTATGAACAAGTGAGCACTGGGAGCTAATACTCACAATTATATACCCACACCCCTTCATACATTACACATTATGAACAAGTGGACACTGGGAGTTAATGATCACAATTATATACCCACACCCCTTCATACACTACACATTATGAACAAGTGAGCACTGGGAGCTAATACTCACAATTATATGCCCACACCCCTTCATACATTACACATTATGAACAAGTGGACACTGGGAGCTAATGATCACAATTATATACCCACACCCCTTCATACACTACACATTATGAACAAGTGAGCATGAGGAGCTACTACTCACAATTATATACCTACGCCCTTTCATACACTACACATTATGAACAAGTGAGCACTGGGAGCTAATACTCACAATTATATATCCACGCCCCTTCATACACTACACATTATGAACAAGTGGGGACTGGGATCTAATACTCACAATTATATATCCACGCCCTTTCATACACTACACATTATCAACAAGTGAGCACTGGGAGCTAATACTCACAATTGTATATCCACTCCCCTTCATACACTACATATTATGAACAAGTGAGCACTGGGAGCTAATACTCACAATTGTATATCCACGCCCCTTCATACACTACACATTATGAACAAGTGGGGACTGGGATCTAATACTCACAATTATATACCCATGCCCCTTCATACACTACACATTATGAACAAGTGAGCACTGGGAGCTAATACTCACAATTGTATATCCACGCCCCTTCATACACTACACATTATGAACAAGTGGGGACTGGGACCTAATGATCACAATTATATACCCATGCCCCTTCATACATTACACATTATGAACAAGTGGACACTGGGACCTAATGATCACAATTATATACCCACACCCCTTTATACACTACACAATATGAACAAGTGAGTACTGGGAGCTAATACTCACAATTATATACCCATGCCCCTTCATACACTACACATTATGAACAAGTGAACACTGGGACCTAATACTCACAATTATATACCCATGCCCCTTCATACACTACACAATATGAACAAGTGAGCACTCGGAGCTAATACTCACAATTATATACCCACACCCCTTTATACACTACACATTATGAACAAGTAAGCACTAAGAGCTAATACTCACAATTATATACCCACACCCCTTTATACACTACACAATATGAACAAGTGAGCACTGGGAGCTAATACTCACAATTATATACCCATGCCCCTTCATACACTACACATTATGAACAAGTGGGGACTGGGATCTAATACTCACAATTATATATCCACGCCCCTTCATACACTACACATTATGAACAAGTGAGCACTGGGAGCTAATACTCACAATTGTATATCCACGCCCCTTCATACACTACACATTATGAACAAGTGGGGACTGGGATCTAATACTCACAATTATATACCAATGCCCCTTCATACACCACACATTATGAACAAGTGAGCACTGGGACCTAATACTCACAATTATATACCCATGCCCCTTTATACAATACACATTATGAACAAGTGGACACTGGGACCTAATGATCACAATTATATACCCACGCCCCTTCATACACTACACATTATGAACAAGTGAACACTGGGAGCTAATGATCACAATTATATACCCACACCCCTTCATACACTACACATTATGAACAAGTGAGCACGGGGATCTAATACTCACAATTATATACCCACGCCCTTTCATACACTACACATTATGAACAAGTGAACACTGGGAGCTAATGATCACAATTATATACCCACACCCCTTCATACACTACACATTATGAACAAGTGGGGACTGGCAGCTAATACTCACAATTATATATCCACGCCGCTTCATACACTACACATTATGAACAAGCGAGCACTGGGAGCTAATCCACACAATTGTATATCCACGCCCCTTCATACACTACACATTATGAACAAGTGGACAATGGGAGCTAATGATCACAATTATATACCCACACCCCTTCATACACTACACATTATGAACAAGCGGATAATGGGAGCTAATGATCACAATTATATACCCACGCCCCTTCTTACACTACACATTATGAACAAGTGGGGACTGGGATCTAATACTCACAATTATATATCCACGCCCCTTCATATACTACACATTATGAACAAGTGAGCACTGGGAGCTAATACTCACAATTATATACCTACAACCCTTCATACACTACACATTATGAACAAGTGGGGACTGGCAGCTAATACTCACAATTGTATATCCACGCCCCTTCATACACTACACATTATGAACAAGTGGGGACTGGCAGCTAATACTCACAATTATATATCCACGCCCCTTCATACACTACACATTATGAACAAATGAGCACTGGGAGCTAATACTCACATTTGTATATCCACGCCCCTTCATACACTACACATTATGAACAAGTGGGGACTGGCAGCTAATACTCACAATTATATATCCACGCCGCTTCATACACTACACATTATGAACAAGTGAGCACTGGGAGCTAATCCTCACAATTGTATATCCACGCCCCTTCATACACTACACATTATGAACAAGTGGACAATGGGAGCTAATGATCACAATTATATACCCACACCCCTTCATACACTACACATTATGAACAAGTGGATAATGGTAGCTAATGATCACAATTATATACCCACGCCCCTTCTTACACTACACATTATGAACAAGTGGGGACTGGGTTCTAATACTCACAATTATATATCCACGCCCCTTCATACACTACATATTATGAACAAGTGAGCACTGGGAGCTAATACTCACAATTATATACCTACAACCCTTCATACACTACACATTATGAACAAGTGGGGACTGGCAGCTAATACTCACAATTATATATCCATGCCCCTTCATAAACTACACATTATGAACAAGTGAGCACTGGGAGCTAATACTCACAATTGTATATCCACGCCCCTTCATACACTACACATTATGAACAAGTGGGAACTGGCAGCTAATACTCACAATTATATATCCACGCCCCTTCATACAATACACATTATGAACAAATGAGCACTGGGAGCTAATACTCACAATTGTATATCCACGCCACTTCATACACTACACATTATGAACAACTGGACAATGGGAGCTAATGATCACAATTATATACCCATGCCCCTTCATACACTACACATTATGAACAAGTGAACAATGGGAGCTAATGATCACAATTATATACCCACACCCCTTCATACACTACACATTATGAACAAGTGAGCACTGAGAGCTAATGATCACAATTATATACCCACGCCCCTTCTTACACTACACATTATGAACAAGTGAGCACTGGGAGCTAATACTCACAAATATATACCCACACCCCTTTATACACTACACATTATGAACAAGTGGACAATGGGAGCTAATGATCACAATTATATACCAACAACCCTTCATACACTACACATTATGAACAAGTGAGCACTGGCAGCAAATACTCACAATTATATATCCACGCCCCTTCATACACTACACATTATGAACAAGTGAACACTGGGAGCTAATATTCACAATTATATACCCATGCCCCTTCATACACTACACATTATGAACAAGTGGACACTGGGAGCTAATGATCACAATTATATACCCACACCCCTTTATAGACTACACATTATGAACAAGTGAACACTGGGAGCTAATGATCACAATTATATACCCACACCCCTTTATACACTACACATTATGAACAAGTGAGCACTGGGAGCTAATACTCACAATTATATACCCATGCCCCTTCATACACTACACATTATGAACAAGTGGACACTGGGAGCTAATGATCACAATTATATACCCACACCCCTTTATACACTACACATTATGAACAAGTGAACACTGGGAGCTAATGATCACAATTATATACCCACACCCCTTCATACACTACACATTATGAACAAGTGAGCACTAAGAGCTAATACTCACAATTATATACCTACGCCCCTTCATACACTACACATTATGAACAAGTGAGCACTGGGAGCTAATACTCACAATTATATACCCATGCCCCTTCATACACTACACATTATGAACAAGTGGACACTGGGACCTAATGATCACAATTATATACCCACGCCCCTTTATACACTACACAATATGAACAAGTGAGCACTGGCAGCTAATACTCACAATTATATACCCATGCCCCTTCATACACTACACATTATGAACAAGTGAGCACTGGGAGCTAATACTCACAATTATATACCCATGCCCCTTCATACACTACACATTATGAACAAGTGAGCACTGGGAGCTAATACTCACAATTATATACCCATGCCCCTTCAAACACTACACATTATGAACAAGTGGACACTGGGAGCTAATGATCACAATTATATACCCACACCCCTTAATACACTACACAATATGAACAAGTGAGCACTGGGAGCTAATACTCACAATAATATACCCATGCCCCTTCATACACTACACATTATGGACAAGTGGACACTGGGACCTAATACTCACAATTATATACCCATAACCCTTCATACACTACACATTATGAACAAGTGAGCACGGGAGTTAATACTCACAATAATATACCCATGCCCCTTCATACACTACACATTATAAACAAGTGAGCACTGGGAGCTAATACTCACAATTATATACCCATGCCCCTTCATACACTACACATTATGAACAAGTGAACACTGGGAGCTAATATTCACAATTATATACCCATACCCCTTCATACACTACACATTATGAACAAGTGGACACTGGGAGCTAATGATCACAATTATATACCCACACCCCTTTATACACTACACATTATGAACAAGTGAACACTGGGAGCTAATGATCACAATTATATACCCACACCCCTTTATACACTACACATTATGAACAAGTGAGCACTGGGAGCTAATACTCACAATTATATACCCATGCCCCTTCATACACTACACATTATGAACAAGTGGACACTGGGAGCTAATGATCACAATTATATACCCACACCCCTTTATACACTACACATTATGAACAAGTGAACACTGGGAGCTAATGATCACAATTATATACCCACACCCCTTCATACACTACACATTATGAACAAGTGCGCACTGGGAGCTAATACTCACAATTATATACCCACACCCCTTCATACACTACACAATATAAACAAGTGAGCACTGGGAGCTAATACTCACAATTATATACCCATGCCCCTTCATACACTACACATTATGAACAAGTGAGCACTGGGAGCTAATACTCACAATTATATACCCATGCCCCTTCATACACTACACATTATGAACAAGTGAACACTGGGAGCTAATATTCACAATTATATACCCATACCCCTTCATACACTACACATTATGAAAAAGTGAACACTGGGAGCTAATTATCACAATTATATACCCACACCCCTTTATACACTACACATTATGAACAAGTGAGCACTGGGAGCTAATACTCACAATTATATACCCATGCCCCTTCATACACTACACATTATGAACAAGTGAACACTGGGAGCTAATATTCACAATTATATACCCATGCCCCTTCATACACTACACATTATGAACAAGTGAGCACTGGGAGCTAATACTCACAATTGTATATCCACGCCCCTTCATACACTACACATTATGAACAAGTGGGGACTGGGACCTAATGATCACAATTATATACCCACACCCCTTCATACACTAAACATTATGAACAAGTGAGCACGGGGAGCTAATACTCACAATTATATATCCACGCCCTTTCATACACTACACATTATGAACAAGTGAGCACTGGGAGCTAATACTCACAATTATATACCCATGCCCCTTCATACACTACACATTATGAACAAGTGGACACTGGGACCTAATGATCACAATTATATACCCACGCCCCTTTATACACTACACAATATGAACAAGTGAGCACTGGGAGCTAATACTCACAATTATATACCCATGCCCCTTCATACACTACACATTATGAACAAGCGGACACTGGGACCTAATACTCACAATTATATACCCACACCCCTTCATACACTACACAATATGAACAAGTGAGCACTGGCAGCTAATACTCACAATTATATACCCATGCCCCTTCATACACTACACATTATGAACAAGTGAGCACTGGGAGCTAATACTCACAATTATATACCCACACCCCTTCATACACTACACATTATGAACAAGTGAGCACTGGGAGCTAATACTCACAATTATATACCCATGCCCCTTCATACACTACACATTATGAACAAGTGGACACTGGGAGCTAATGATCACAATTATATACCCACACCCCTTAATACACTACACATTATTAACAAGTGAACACTGGGAGCTAATGATCACAATTATATACCCACACCCCTTTATACACTACACAATATGAACAAGTGAGCACTGGGAGCTAATACTCACAATAATATACCCATGCCCCTTCATACACTACACATTATAAACAAGTGAGCACTGGGAGCTAATACTCACAATTATATACCCATGCCCCTTCATACACTACACATTATGAACAAGTGAACACTGGGAGCTAATATTCACAATTATATACCCATACCCCTTCATACACTACACATTATGAACAAGTGGACACTGGGAGCTAATGATCACAATTATATACCCACACCCCTTTATACACTACACATTATGAACAAGTGAACACTGGGAGCTAATGATCACAATTATATACCCACACCCCTTTATACACTACACATTATGAACAAGTGAGCACGGGGAGCTAATACTCACATTTGTATATCCACGCCCCTTCATACACTACACATTATGAACAAGTGGGGACTGGCAGCTAATACTCACAATTATATATCCACGCCGCTTCATACACTACACATTATGAACAAGTGAGCACTGGGAGCTAATCCACACAATTGTATATCCACGCCCCTTCATACACTACACATTATGAACAAGTGGACAATGGGAGCTAATGATCACAATTATATACCCACACCCCTTCATACACTACACATTATGAACAAGTGGATAATGGGAGCTAATGATCACAATTATATACCCACGCCCCTTCTTACACTACACATTATGAACAAGTGGGGACTGGGAGCTAATACTCACAATTATATACCCATGCCCCTTCATACACTACACATTATGAACAAGTGGACACTGGGAGCTAATGATCACAATTATATACCCACACCCCTTTATACACTACACATTATGAACAAGTGAACACTGGGAGCTAATGATCACAATTATATACCCACACCCCTTCATACACTACACATTATGAACAAGTGAGCACTAAGAGCTAATACTCACAATTATATACCTACGCCCCTTCATACACTACACATTATGGACAAGTGGACACTGGGACCTAATACTCACAATTATATACCCATAACCCTTCATACACTACACATTATGAACAAGTGAGCACGGGAGCTAATACTCACAATAATATACCCATGCCCCTTCATACACTACACATTATAAACAAGTGAGCACTGGGAGCTAATACTCACAATTATATACCCATGCCCCTTCATACACTACACATTATGAACAAGTGGACACTGGGAGCTAATGATCACAATTATATACCCACACCCCTTAATACACTACACATTATGAACAAGTGAACACTGGGAGCTAATGATCACAATTATATACCCACACCCCTTTATACACTACACAATATGAACAAGTGAGCACTGGGAGCTAATACTCACAATAATATACCCATGCCCCTTCATACACTACACATTATGGACAAGTGGACACTGGGACATAATACTCACAATTATATACCCATAACCCTTCATACACTACACATTATGAACAAGTGAGCACGGGAGCTAATACTCACAATAATATACCCATGCCCTTCATACACTACACATTATAAACAAGTGAGCACTGGGAGCTAATACTCACAATTATATACCCATGCCCCTTCATACACTACACATTATGAACAAGTGAACACTGGGAGCTAATATTCACAATTATATACCAATACCCCTTCATACACTACACATTATGAACAAGTGGACACTGGGAGCTAATGATCACAATTATATACCCACACCCCTTTATACACTACACATTATGAACAAGTGAACACTGGGAGCTAATGATCACAATTATATACCCACACCCCTTTATACACTACACATTATGAACAAGTGAGCACTGGGAGCTAATACTCACAATTATATACCCATGCCCCTTCATACACTACACATTATGAACAAGTGGACACTGGGAGCTAATGATCACAATTATATACCCACACCCCTTTATACACTACACATTATGAACAAGTGAACACTGGGAGCTAATGATCACAATTATATACCCACACCCCTTCATACACTACACATTATGAACAAGTGTGCACTGGGAGCTAATACTCACAATTATATACCCACACCCCTTCATACACTACACAATATAAACAAGTGAGCACTGGGAGCTAATACTCACAATTATATACCCATGCCCCTTCATACACTACACATTATGAACAAGTGAGCACTGGGAGCTAATACTCACAATTATATACCCATGCCCCTTCATACACTACACATTATGAACAAGTGAACACTGGGAGCTAATATTCACAATTATATACCCATACCCCTTCATACACTACACATTATGAACAAGTGAACACTGGGAGCTAATTATCACAATTATATACCCACACCCCTTTATACACTACACATTATGAACAAGTGAGCACTGGGAGCTAATACTCACAATTATATACCCATGCCCCTTCATACACTACACATTATGAACAAGTGAACACTGGGAGCTAATATTCACAATTATATACCCATGCCCCTTCATACACTACACATTATGAACAAGTGAGCACTGGGAGCTAATACTCACAATTGTATATCCACGCCCCTTCATACACTACACATTATGAACAAGTGGGGACTGGGACCTAATGATCACAATTATATACCCACACCCCTTCATACACTAAACATTATGAACAAGTGAGCACGGGGAGCTAATACTCACAATTATATATCCACGCCCTTTCATACACTACACATTATGAACAAGTGAGCACTGGGAGCTAATACTCACAATTATATACCCATGCCCCTTCATACACTACACATTATGAACAAGTGGACACTGGGAACTAATGATCACAATTATATACCCACGCCCCTTTATACACTACACAATATGAACAAGTGAGCACTGGGAGCTAATACTCACAATTATATACCCATGCCCCTTCATACACTACACATTATGAACAAGTGGACACTGGGACCTAATACTCACAATTATATACCCACACCCCTTCATACACTACACAATATGAACAAGTGAGCACTGGCAGCTAATACTCACAATTATATACCCATGCCCCTTCATACACTACACATTATGAACAAGTGAGCACTGGGAGCTAATACTCACAATAATATACCCATGCCCCTTCATACACTACACATTATAAACAAGTGAGCACTGGGAGCTAATACTCACAATTATATACCCATGCCCCTTCATACACTACACATTATGAACAAGTGAACACTGGGAGCTAATATTCACAATTATATACCCATACCCCTTCATACACTACACATTATGAACAAGTGGACACTGGGAACTAATGATCACAATTATATACCCACACCCCTTTATACACTACACATTATGAACAAGTGAACACTGGGAGCTAATGATCACAATTATATACCCACACCCCTTTATACACTACACATTATGAACAAGTGAGCACTGGGAGCTAATACTCACAATTATATACCCATGCCCCTTCATACACTACACATTATGAACAAGTGAGCACTGGGAGCTAATACTCACAATTATATAACCATGCCCCTTCATACACTACACATTATGAACAAGTGAGCACTGGGAGCTAATACTCACAATTATATACCCACACCCCTTCATACATTACACATTATGAACAAGTGGACACTGGAAGTTAATGATCACAATTATATACCCACACCCCTTCATACACTACACATTATGAACAAGTGAGCACTGGGAGCTAATACTCACAATTATATGCCCACACCCCTTCATACATTACACATTATGAACAAGTGGACACTGGGAGCTAATGATCACAATTATATACCCACACCCCTTCATACACTACACATTATGAACAAGTGAGCATGAGGAGCTACTACTCACAATTATATACCTACGCCCTTTCATACACTACACATTATGAACAAGTGAGCACTGGGAGCTAATACTCACAATTATATATCCACGCCCCTTCATACACTACACATTATGAACAAGTGGGGACTGGGATCTAATACTCACAATTATATATCCACGCCCTTTCATACACTACACATTATGAACAAGTGAGCACTGGGAGCTAATACTCACAATTGTATATCCACTCCCCTTCATACACTACATATTATGAACAAGTGAGCACTGGGAGCTAATACTCACAATTGTATATCCACGCCCCTTCATACACTACACATTATGAACAAGTGGGGACTGGGATCTAATACTCACAATTATATACCCATGCCCCTTCATACACTACACATTATGAACAAGTGAGCACTGGGAGCTAATACTCACAATTGTATATCCATGCCCCTTCATACACTACACATTATGAACAAGTGGGGACTGGGACCTAATGATCACAATTATATACCCACACCCCTTCATACACTACACATTATGAACAAGTGAGCACTGGGAGCTAATACTCACAATTATATACCCACGCCCTTTCATACACTACACATTATGAACAAGTGAGCACTGGGAGCTAATACTCACAATTATATACCCACACCCCTTCATACATTACACATTATGAACAAGTGGACACTGGGAGTTAATGATCACAATTATATACCCACACCCCTTCATACACTACACATTATGAACAAGTGAGCACTGGGAGCTAATACTCACAATTATATGCCCACACCCCTTCATACATTACACATTATGAACAAGTGGACACTGGGAGCTAATGATCACAATTATATACCCACACCCCTTCATACACTACACATTATGAACAAGTGAGCACGGGGAGCTACTACTCACAATTATATACCCATGCCCTTTCAATCACTACACATTATGAACAAGTGAGCACTGGGAGCTAATACTCACAATTATATATCCACGCCCCTTCATACACTACACATTATGAACAAGTGGGGACTGGGATCTAATACTCACAATTATATATCCACGCCCTTTCATACACTACACATTATCAACAAGTGAGCACTGGGAGCTAATACTCACAATTGTATATCCACTCCCCTTCATACACTACATATTATGAACAAGTGAGCACTGGGAGCTAATACTCACAATTGTATATCCACGCCCCTTCATACACTACACATTATGAACAAGTGGGGACTGGGATCTAATACTCACAATTATATACCCATGCCCCTTCATACACTACACATTATGAACAAGTGAGCACTGGGAGCTAATACTCACAATTGTATATCCACGCCCCTTCATACACTACACATTATGAACAAGTGGGGACTGGGACCTAATGATCACAATTATATACCCACACCCCTTCATACACTACACATTATGAACAAGTGAGCACTGGGAGCTAATACTCACAATTATATACCCACGCCCTTTCATACACTACACATTATGAACAAGTGAGCACTGGGAGCTAATACTCACAATTATATACCCACACCCCTTCATACATTACACATTATGAACAAGTGGACACTGGGAGTTAATGATCACAATTATATACCCACACCACTTCATACACTACACATTATGAACAAGTGAGCACTGGGAGCTAATACTCACAATTATATGCCCACACCCCTTCATACATTACACATTATGAACAAGTGGACACTGGGAGCTAATGATCACAATTATATACCCACACCCCTTCATACACTACACATTATGAACAAGTGAGCACGGGGAGCTACTACTCACAATTATATACCCACGCCCTTTCAATCACTACACATTATGAACAAGTGAGCACTGGGAGCTAATACTCACAATTATATATCTACGCCCCTTTATACACTACACATTATGAACAAGTGAACACTGGGAGCTAATGATCACAATTATATACCCACACCCCTTTATACCCTACACATTATGAACAAGTGAGCACTGGGAGCTAATACTCACAATTATATACCCATGCCCCTTCATACACTACACATTATGAACAAGTGACCACTGGGAGCTAATATTCACAATTATATACCCATGCCCCTTCATACACTACACATTATGAACAAGTGGACACTGGGAGCTAATGATCACAATTATATACCCACACCCCTTTATACACTACACATTATGAACAAGTGAACACTGGGAGCTAATGATCACAATTATATACCCACACCCCTTCATACACTACACATTATGAACAAGTGAGCAATAAGAGCTAATACTCACAATTATATACCTACGCCCCTTCATACACTACACATTATGAACAAGTGAGCACTGGGAGCTAATACTCACAATTATATACCCACACCCCTTCATACACTACACAATATAAACAAGCGAGCACTGGGAGTTAATACTCACAATTATATACCCACACCCCTTCATACACTACACATTATAAACAAGTGAGCACTGGGAGCTAATACTCACAATTATATACCCATGCCCCTTCATACACTACACATTATGAACAAGTGGACACTGGGAGCTAATGATCACAATTATATACCCACACCCCTTTATACACTACACATTATGAACAAGTGAGCACTGGGAGCTAATACTCACAATTATATACCCATGCCCCTTCATACACTACACATTATGAACAAGTGGACACTGGGAGCTAATGATCACAATTATATACCCACACCCCTTTATACACCACACATTATGAACAAGTGAACACTGGGAGCTAATGATCACAATTATATACCCACACCCCTTCATACACTACACATTATGAACAAGTGAGCAATAAGAGCTAATACTCACAATTATATACCTACGCCCCTTCATACACTACACATTATGAACAAGTGAGCACTGGGAGCTAATACTCACAATTATATACCCACACCCCTTCATACACTACACAATATAAACAAGCGAGCACTGGGAGTTAATACTCACAATTATATACCCACACCCCTTCATACACTACACATTATGAAAAAGTGAACACTGGGAGCTAATTATCACAATTATATACCCACACCCCTTTATACACTACACATTATGAACAAGTGAGCACTGGGAGCTAATACTCACAATTATATACCCATGCCCCTTCATACACTACACATTATGAACAAGTGAACACTGGGAGCTAATATTCACAATTATATACCCATGCCCCTTCATACACTACACATTATGAACAAGTGAGCACTGGGAGCTAATACTCACAATTGTATATCCACGCCCCTTCATACACTACACATTATGAACAAGTGGGGACTGGGACCTAATGATCACAATTATATACCCACACCCCTTCATACACTAAACATTATGAACAAGTGAGCACGGGGAGCTAATACTCACAATTATATATCCACGCCCTTTCATACACTACACATTATGAACAAGTGAGCACTGGGAGCTAATACTCACAATTATATACCCATGCCCCTTCATACACTACACATTATGAACAAGTGGACACTGGGACCTAATGATCACAATTATATACCCACGCCCCTTTATACACTACACAATATGAACAAGTGAGCACTGGGAGCTAATACTCACAATTATATACCCATGCCCCTTCATACACTACACATTATGAACAAGCGGACACTGGGACCTAATACTCACAATTATATACCCACACCCCTTCATACACTACACAATATGAACAAGTGAGCACTGGCAGCTAATACTCACAATTATATACCCATGCCCCTTCATACACTACACATTATGAACAAGTGAGCACTGGGAGCTAATACTCACAATTATATACCCACACCCCTTCATACACTACACATTATGAACAAGTGAGCACTGGGAGCTAATACTCACAATTATATACCCATGCCCCTTCATACACTACACATTATGAACAAGTGGACACTGGGAGCTAATGATCACAATTATATACCCACACCCCTTAATACACTACACATTATTAACAAGTGAACACTGGGAGCTAATGATCACAATTATATACCCACACCCCTTTATACACTACACAATATGAACAAGTGAGCACTGGGAGCTAATACTCACAATAATATACCCATGCCCCTTCATACACTACACATTATAAACAAGTGAGCACTGGGAGCTAATACTCACAATTATATACCCATGCCCCTTCATACACTACACATTATGAACAAGTGAACACTGGGAGCTAATATTCACAATTATATACCCATACCCCTTCATACACTACACATTATGAACAAGTGGACACTGGGAGCTAATGATCACAATTATATACCCACACCCCTTTATACACTACACATTATGAACAAGTGAACACTGGGAGCTAATGATCACAATTATATACCCACACCCCTTTATACACTACACATTATGAACAAGTGAGCACGGGGAGCTAATACTCACATTTGTATATCCACGCCCCTTCATACACTACACATTATGAACAAGTGGGGACTGGCAGCTAATACTCACAATTATATATCCACGCCGCTTCATACACTACACATTATGAACAAGTGAGCACTGGGAGCTAATCCACACAATTGTATATCCACGCCCCTTCATACACTACACATTATGAACAAGTGGACAATGGGAGCTAATGATCACAATTATATACCCACACCCCTTCATACACTACACATTATGAACAAGTGGATAATGGGAGCTAATGATCACAATTATATACCCACGCCCCTTCTTACACTACACATTATGAACAAGTGGGGACTGGGAGCTAATACTCACAATTATATACCCATGCCCCTTCATACACTACACATTATGAACAAGTGGACACTGGGAGCTAATGATCACAATTATATACCCACACCCCTTTATACACTACACATTATGAACAAGTGAACACTGGGAGCTAATGATCACAATTATATACCCACACCCCTTCATACACTACACATTATGAACAAGTGAGCACTAAGAGCTAATACTCACAATTATATACCTACGCCCCTTCATACACTACACATTATGGACAAGTGGACACTGGGACCTAATACTCACAATTATATACCCATAACCCTTCATACACTACACATTATGAACAAGTGAGCACGGGAGCTAATACTCACAATAATATACCCATGCCCCTTCATACACTACACATTATAAACAAGTGAGCACTGGGAGCTAATACTCACAATTATATACCCATGCCCCTTCATACACTACACATTATGAACAAGTGGACACTGGGAGCTAATGATCACAATTATATACCCACACCCCTTAATACACTATACATTATGAACAAGTGAACACTGGGAGCTAATGATCACAATTATATACCCACACCCCTTTATACACTACACAATATGAACAAGTGAGCACTGGGAGCTAATACTCACAATAATATACCCATGCCCCTTCATACACTACACATTATGGACAAGTGGACACTGGGACATAATACTCACAATTATATACCCATAACCCTTCATACACTACACATTATGAACAAGTGAGCACGGGAGCTAATACTCACAATAATATACCCATGCCCTTCATACACTACACATTATAAACAAGTGAGCACTGGGAGCTAATACTCACAATTATATACCCATGCCCCTTCATACACTACACATTATGAACAAGTGAACACTGGGAGCTAATATTCACAATTATATACCAATACCCCTTCATACACTACACATTATGAACAAGTGGACACTGGGAGCTAATGATCACAATTATATACCCACACCCCTTTATACACTACACATTATGAACAAGTGAACACTGGGAGCTAATGATCACAATTATATACCCACACCCCTTTATACACTACACATTATGAACAAGTGAGCACTGGGAGCTAATACTCACAATTATATACCCATGCCCCTTCATACACTACACATTATGAACAAGTGGACACTGGGAGCTAATGATCACAATTATATACCCACACCCCTTTATACACTACACATTATGAACAAGTGAACACTGGGAGCTAATGATCACAATTATATACCCACACCCCTTCATACACTACACATTATGAACAAGTGTGCACTGGGAGCTAATACTCACAATTATATACCCACACCCCTTCATACACTACACAATATAAACAAGTGAGCACTGGGAGCTAATACTCACAATTATATACCCATGCCCCTTCATACACTACACATTATGAACAAGTGAGCACTGGGAGCTAATACTCACAATTATATACCCATGCCCCTTCATACACTACACATTATGAACAAGTGAACACTGGGAGCTAATATTCACAATTATATACCCATACCCCTTCATACACTACACATTATGAACAAGTGAACACTGGGAGCTAATTATCACAATTATATACCCACACCCCTTTATACACTACACATTATGAACAAGTGAGCACTGGGAGCTAATACTCACAATTATATACCCATGCCCCTTCATACACTACACATTATGAACAAGTGAACACTGGGAGCTAATATTCACAATTATATACCCATGCCCCTTCATACACTACACATTATGAACAAGTGAGCACTGGGAGCTAATACTCACAATTGTATATCCACGCCCCTTCATACACTACACATTATGAACAAGTGGGGACTGGGACCTAATGATCACAATTATATACCCACACCCCTTCATACACTAAACATTATGAACAAGTGAGCACGGGGAGCTAATACTCACAATTATATATCCACGCCCTTTCATACACTACACATTATGAACAAGTGAGCACTGGGAGCTAATACTCACAATTATATACCCATGCCCCTTCATACACTACACATTATGAACAAGTGGACACTGGGAACTAATGATCACAATTATATACCCACGCCCCTTTATACACTACACAATATGAACAAGTGAGCACTGGGAGCTAATACTCACAATTATATACCCATGCCCCTTCATACACTACACATTATGAACAAGTGGACACTGGGACCTAATACTCACAATTATATACCCACACCCCTTCATACACTACACAATATGAACAAGTGAGCACTGGCAGCTAATACTCACAATTATATACCCATGCCCCTTCATACACTACACATTATGAACAAGTGAGCACTGGGAGCTAATACTCACAATAATATACCCATGCCCCTTCATACACTACACATTATAAACAAGTGAGCACTGGGAGCTAATACTCACAATTATATACCCATGCCCCTTCATACACTACACATTATGAACAAGTGAACACTGGGAGCTAATATTCACAATTATATACCCATACCCCTTCATACACTACACATTATGAACAAGTGGACACTGGGAACTAATGATCACAATTATATACCCACACCCCTTTATACACTACACATTATGAACAAGTGAACACTGGGAGCTAATGATCACAATTATATACCCACACCCCTTTATACACTACACATTATGAACAAGTGAGCACTGGGAGCTAATACTCACAATTATATACCCATGCCCCTTCATACACTACACATTATGAACAAGTGAGCACTGGGAGCTAATACTCACAATTATATAACCATGCCCCTTCATACACTACACATTATGAACAAGTGAGCACTGGGAGCTAATACTCACAATTATATACCCACACCCCTTCATACATTACACATTATGAACAAGTGGACACTGGAAGTTAATGATCACAATTATATACCCACACCCCTTCATACACTACACATTATGAACAAGTGAGCACTGGGAGCTAATACTCACAATTATATGCCCACACCCCTTCATACATTACACATTATGAACAAGTGGACACTGGGAGCTAATGATCACAATTATATACCCACACCCCTTCATACACTACACATTATGAACAAGTGAGCATGAGGAGCTACTACTCACAATTATATACCTACGCCCTTTCATACACTACACATTATGAACAAGTGAGCACTGGGAGCTAATACTCACAATTATATATCCACGCCCCTTCATACACTACACATTATGAACAAGTGGGGACTGGGATCTAATACTCACAATTATATATCCACGCCCTTTCATACACTACACATTATGAACAAGTGAGCACTGGGAGCTAATACTCACAATTGTATATCCACTCCCCTTCATACACTACATATTATGAACAAGTGAGCACTGGGAGCTAATACTCACAATTGTATATCCACGCCCCTTCATACACTACACATTATGAACAAGTGGGGACTGGGATCTAATACTCACAATTATATACCCATGCCCCTTCATACACTACACATTATGAACAAGTGAGCACTGGGAGCTAATACTCACAATTGTATATCCATGCCCCTTCATACACTACACATTATGAACAAGTGGGGACTGGGACCTAATGATCACAATTATATACCCACACCCCTTCATACACTACACATTATGAACAAGTGAGCACTGGGAGCTAATACTCACAATTATATACCCACGCCCTTTCATACACTACACATTATGAACAAGTGAGCACTGGGAGCTAATACTCACAATTATATACCCACACCCCTTCATACATTACACATTATGAACAAGTGGACACTGGGAGTTAATGATCACAATTATATACCCACACCCCTTCATACACTACACATTATGAACAAGTGAGCACTGGGAGCTAATACTCACAATTATATGCCCACACCCCTTCATACATTACACATTATGAACAAGTGGACACTGGGAGCTAATGATCACAATTATATACCCACACCCCTTCATACACTACACATTATGAACAAGTGAGCACGGGGAGCTACTACTCACAATTATATACCCATGCCCTTTCAATCACTACACATTATGAACAAGTGAGCACTGGGAGCTAATACTCACAATTATATATCCACGCCCCTTCATACACTACACATTATGAACAAGTGGGGACTGGGATCTAATACTCACAATTATATATCCACGCCCTTTCATACACTACACATTATCAACAAGTGAGCACTGGGAGCTAATACTCACAATTGTATATCCACTCCCCTTCATACACTACATATTATGAACAAGTGAGCACTGGGAGCTAATACTCACAATTGTATATCCACGCCCCTTCATACACTACACATTATGAACAAGTGGGGACTGGGATCTAATACTCACAATTATATACCCATGCCCCTTCATACACTACACATTATGAACAAGTGAGCACTGGGAGCTAATACTCACAATTGTATATCCACGCCCCTTCATACACTACACATTATGAACAAGTGGGGACTGGGACCTAATGATCACAATTATATACCCACACCCCTTCATACACTACACATTATGAACAAGTGAGCACTGGGAGCTAATACTCACAATTATATACCCACGCCCTTTCATACACTACACATTATGAACAAGTGAGCACTGGGAGCTAATACTCACAATTATATACCCACACCCCTTCATACATTACACATTATGAACAAGTGGACACTGGGAGTTAATGATCACAATTATATACCCACACCACTTCATACACTACACATTATGAACAAGTGAGCACTGGGAGCTAATACTCACAATTATATGCCCACACCCCTTCATACATTACACATTATGAACAAGTGGACACTGGGAGCTAATGATCACAATTATATACCCACACCCCTTCATACACTACACATTATGAACAAGTGAGCACGGGGAGCTACTACTCACAATTATATACCCACGCCCTTTCAATCACTACACATTATGAACAAGTGAGCACTGGGAGCTAATACTCACAATTATATATCTACGCCCCTTTATACACTACACATTATGAACAAGTGAACACTGGGAGCTAATGATCACAATTATATACCCACACCCCTTTATACCCTACACATTATGAACAAGTGAGCACTGGGAGCTAATACTCACAATTATATACCCATGCCCCTTCATACACTACACATTATGAACAAGTGACCACTGGGAGCTAATATTCACAATTATATACCCATGCCCCTTCATACACTACACATTATGAACAAGTGGACACTGGGAGCTAATGATCACAATTATATACCCACACCCCTTTATACACTACACATTATGAACAAGTGAACACTGGGAGCTAATGATCACAATTATATACCCACACCCCTTCATACACTACACATTATGAACAAGTGAGCAATAAGAGCTAATACTCACAATTATATACCTACGCCCCTTCATACACTACACATTATGAACAAGTGAGCACTGGGAGCTAATACTCACAATTATATACCCACACCCCTTCATACACTACACAATATAAACAAGCGAGCACTGGGAGTTAATACTCACAATTATATACCCACACCCCTTCATACACTACACATTATAAACAAGTGAGCACTGGGAGCTAATACTCACAATTATATACCCATGCCCCTTCATACACTACACATTATGAACAAGTGGACACTGGGAGCTAATGATCACAATTATATACCCACACCCCTTTATACACTACACATTATGAACAAGTGAGCACTGGGAGCTAATACTCACAATTATATACCCATGCCCCTTCATACACTACACATTATGAACAAGTGGACACTGGGAGCTAATGATCACAATTATATACCCACACCCCTTTATACACCACACATTATGAACAAGTGAACACTGGGAGCTAATGATCACAATTATATACCCACACCCCTTCATACACTACACATTATGAACAAGTGAGCAATAAGAGCTAATACTCACAATTATATACCTACGCCCCTTCATACACTACACATTATGAACAAGTGAGCACTGGGAGCTAATACTCACAATTATATACCCACACCCCTTCATACACTACACAATATAAACAAGCGAGCACTGGGAGTTAATACTCACAATTATATACCCACACCCCTTCATACACTACACATTATGAACAAGTGGACACTGGGACCTAATGATCACAATTATATACTCACACCCCTTTATACACTACACAATATGAACAAGTGAGCACTGGGAGCTAATACTCACAATTATATACCCATGCCCCTTCATACACTACACAATATGAACAAATGAGCACTGGGAGCTAATACTCACAATTATATAACCATGCCCCTTCATACACTACACATTATGAACAAGTGAGCACTGGGAGCTAATACTCACAATTATATACCCACACCCCTTCATACATTACACATTATGAACAAGTGGACACTGGGAGTTAATGATCACAATTATATACCCACACCCCTTCATACACTACACATTATGAACAAGTGAGCACTGGGAGCTAATACTCACAATTATATGCCCACACCCCTTCATACATTACACATTATGAACAAGTGGACACTGGGAGCTAATGATCACAATTATATACCCACACCCCTTCATACACTACACATTATGAACAAGTGAGCATGAGGAGCTACTACTCACAATTATATACCTACGCCCTTTCATACACTACACATTATGAACAAGTGAGCACTGGGAGCTAATACTCACAATTATATATCCACGCCCCTTCATACACTACACATTATGAACAAGTGGGGACTGGGATCTAATACTCACAATTATATATCCACGCCCTTTCATACACTACACATTATCAACAAGTGAGCACTGGGAGCTAATACTCACAATTGTATATCCACTCCCCTTCATACACTACATATTATGAACAAGTGAGCACTGGGAGCTAATACTCACAATTGTATATCCACGCCCCTTCATACACTACACATTATGAACAAGTGGGGACTTGGATCTAATACTCACAATTATATACCCATGCCCCTTCATACACTACACATTATGAACAAGTGAGCACTGGGAGCTAATACTCACAATTGTATATCCACGCCCCTTCATACACTACACATTATGAACAAGTGGGGACTGGGACCTAATGATCACAATTATATACCCATGGCCCTTCATACATTACACATTATGAACAAGTGGACACTGGGACCTAATGATCACAATTATATACCCATGCCCCTTCATACACTACACATTATGAACAAGTGAACACTGGGACCTAATACTCACAATTATATACCCATGCCCCTTCATACACTACACAATATGAACAAGTGAGCACTCGGAGCTAATACTCACAATTATATACCCACACCCCTTTATACACTACACATTATGAACAAGTAAGCACTAAGAGCTAATACTCACAATTATATACCCACACCCCTTTATACACTACACAATATGAACAAGTGAGCACTGGGAGCTAATACTCACAATTATATACCCATGCCCCTTCATACACTACACATTATGAACAAGTGGGGACTGGGATCTAATACTCACAATTATATACCCATGCCCCTTCATACACTACACATTATGAACAAGTGAGCACTGGGAGCTAATACTCACAATTGTATATCCACGCCCCTTCATACACTACACATTATGAACAAGTGGGGACTGGGATCTAATACTCACAATTATATACCCATGCCCCTTCATACACTACACATTATGAACAAGTGAGCACTGGGACCTAATACTCACAATTATATACCCACGCCCCTTTATACAATACACATTATGAACAAGTGAGCACTGGGAGCTAATACTCACAATTATATACCCACACCCCTTCATACACTACACAATATAAACAAGCGAGCACTGGGAGTTAATACTCACAATTATATACCCACACCCCTTCATACACTACACATTATGAACAAGTGAGCACTGTGAGCTAATACTCACAATTATATACCCATGCCCCTTCATACACTACACATTATGAACAAGTGGACACTGGGACCTAATGATCACAATTATATACCCACACCCCTTTATACACTACACAATATGAACAAGTGAGCACTGGGAGCTAATACTCACAATTATATAACCATGCCCCTTCATACACTACACATTATGAACAAGTGAGCACTGGGAGCTAATACTCACAATTATATACCCACACCCCTTCATACATTACACATTATGAACAAGTGGACACTGGGAGTTAATGATCACAATTATATACCCACACCCCTTCATACACTACACATTATGAACAAGTGAGCACTGGGAGCTAATACTCACAATTATATGCCCACACCCCTTCATACATTACACATTATGAACAAGTGGACACTGGGAGCTAATGATCACAATTATATACCCACACCCCTTCATACACTACACATTATGAACAAGTGAGCATGAGGAGCTACTACTCACAATTATATACCTACGCCCTTTCATACACTACACATTATGAACAAGTGAGCACTGGGAGCTAATACTCACAATTATATATCCACGCCCCTTCATACACTACACATTATGAACAAGTGGGGACTGGGATCTAATACTCACAATTATATATCCACGCCCTTTCATACACTACACATTATCAACAAGTGAGCACTGGGAGCTAATACTCACAATTGTATATCCACTCCCCTTCATACACTACATATTATGAACAAGTGAGCACTGGGAGCTAATACTCACAATTGTATATCCACGCCCCTTCATACACTACACATTATGAACAAGTGGGGACTTGGATCTAATACTCACAATTATATACCCATGCCCCTTCATACACTACACATTATGAACAAGTGAGCACTGGGAGCTAATACTCACAATTGTATATCCACGCCCCTTTATACACTACACATTATGAACAAGTGGGGACTGGGACCTAATGATCACAATTATATACCAATGCCCCTTCATACATTACACATTATGAACAAGTGAACACTGGAACCTAATACTCACAATTATATACCCATGCCCCTTCATACACTACACAATATGAACAAGTGAGCACTCGGAGCTAATACTCACAATTATATACCCACACCCCTTTATACACTACACATTATGAACAAGTAAGCACTAAGAGCTAATACTCACAATTATATACCCACACCCCTTTATACACTACACAATATGAACAAGTGAGCACTGGGAGCTAATACTCACAATTATATACCCATGCCCCTTCATACACTACACATTATGAACAAGTGGGGACTGGGATCTAATACTCACAATTATATACCCATGCCCCTTCATACACTACACATTATGAACAAGTGAGCACTGGGAGCTAATACTCACAATTGTATATCCACGCCCCTTCATACACTACACATTATGAACAAGTGGGGACTGGGATCTAATACTCACAATTATATACCCATGCCCCTTCATACACTACACATTATGAACAAGTGAGCACTGGGACCTAATACTCACAATTATATACCCACGCCCCTTTATACAATACACATTATGAACAAGTGGACACTGGGACCTAATGATCACAATTATATACCCACGCCCCTTCATACACTACACATTATGAACAAGTGAACACTGGGAGCTAATGATCACAATTATATACCCACACCCCTTCATACACTACACATTATGAACAAGTGAGCACGGGGATCTAATACTCACAATTATATACCCATGCCCCTTCATACACTACACATTATGAACAAGTGAACACTGGGAGCTAATGATCACAATTATATACCCACACCCCTTCATACACTACACATTATGAACAAGTGAGCACGGGGATCTAATACTCACAATTATATACCCACGCCTTTCATACACTACACATTATGAACAAGTGAACACTGGGAGCTAATGATCACAATTATATACCCACACCCCTTCATACACTACACATTATGAACAAGTGAGCACGGGGAGCTAATACTCACATTTGTATATCCACGCCCCTTCATACACTACACATTATGAACAAGTGGGGACTGGCAGCTAATACTCACAATTATATATCCACGCCGCTTCATACACTACACATTATGAACAAGTGAGCACTGGGAGCTAATCCTCACAATTGTATATCCACGCCCCTTCATACACTACACATTATGAACAAGTGGACAATGGGAGCTAATGATCACAATTATATACCCACACCCCTTCATACACTACACATTATGAACAAGTGGATAATGGGAGCTAATGATCACAATTATATACCCATGCCCCTTCTTACACTACACATTATGAACAAGTGGGGACTGGGATCTAATACTCACAATTATATATCCACGCCCCTTCATATACTACACATTATGAACAAGTGAGCACTGGGAGCTAATACTCACAATTATATACCTACAACCCTTCATACACTACACATTATGAACAAGTGGGGACTGGCAGCTAATACTCACAATTATATATCCACGCCACTTCATACACTACACATTATGAACAAGTGAGCACTGGGAGCTAATACTCACAATTGTATATCCACGCCCCTTCATACACTACACATTATGAACAAGTGGGGACTGGCAGCTAATACTCACAATTATATATCCACGCCCCTTCATACACTACACATTATGAACAAATGAGCACTGGGAGCTAATACTCACATTTGTATATCCACGCCCCTTCATACACTACACATTATGAACAAGTGGGGACTGGCAGCTAATACTCACAATTATATATCCACGCCGCTTCATACACTACACATTATGAACAAGTGAGCACTGGGAGCTAATCCTCACAATTGTATATCCACGCCCCTTAATACACTACACATTATGAACAAGTGGACAATGGGAGCTAATGATCACAATTATATACCCACACCCCTTCATAAACTACACATTATGAACAAGTGGATAATGGTAGCTAATGATCACAATTATATACCCACGCCCCTTCTTACACTACACATTATGAACAAGTGGGGACTGGGATCTAATACTAACAATTATATATCCACGCCCCTTCATACACTACACATTATGAACAAGTGAGCACTGGGAGCTAATACTCACAATTATATACCTACAACCCTTCATACACTACACATTATGAACAAGTGGGCACTGGCAGCTAATACTCACAAATATATATCCATGCCCCTTCATAAACTACACATTATGAACAAGTGAGCACTGGGAGCTAATACTCACAATTGTATATCCACGCCCCTTCATACACTACACATTATGAACAAGTGGGAACTGGCAGCTAATACTCACAATTATATATCCACGCCCCTTCATACACTACACATTATGAACAAATGAGCACTGGGAGCTAATACTCACAATTGTATATCCACGCCCCTTCATACACTACACATTATGAACAACTGGACAATGGGAGCTAATGATCACAATTATATACCCATGCCCCTTCATACACTACACATTATGAACAAGTGAACAATGGGAGCTAATGATCACAATTATATACCCACACCCCTTCATACACTACACATTATGAACAAGTGAGCACTGGGAGCTAATGATCAAAATTATATACCCACGCCCCTTCTTACACTACACATTATGAACAAGTGAGCACTGGGAGCTAATACTCACAAATATATACCCACACCCCTTTATACACTACACATTATGAACAAGTGGACAATGGGAGCTAATGATCACAATTATATACCAACAACCCTTCATACACTACACATTATGAACAAGTGAGCACTGGCAGCTAATACTCACAATTATATATCCACGCCCCTTCATACACTACACATTATGAACAAGTGAACACTGGGAGCTAATGATCACGATTATATACCCACACCCCTTTATAGACTACACATTATGAACAAGTGAACACTGGGAGCTAATGATCACAATTATATACCCACACCCCTTTATACACTACACATTATGAACAAGTGAGCACTGGGAGCTAATACTCACAATTATATACCCATGCCCCTTCATACACTACACATTATGAACAAGTGGACACTGGGAGCTAATGATCACAATTATATACCCACACCCCTTTATACACTACACATTATGAACAAGTGAACACTGGGAGCTAATGATCACAATTATATACCCACACCCCTTCATACACTACACATTATGAACAAGTGAGCACTAAGAGCTAATACTCACAATTATATACCTACGCCCCTTCATACACTACACATTATGAACAAGTGAGCACTGGGAGTTAATACTCACAATTATATACCCATGCCCCTTCATACACTACACATTATGAACAAGTGGACACTGGGACCTAATGATCACAATTATATACCCACGCCCCTTTATACACTACACAATATGAACAAGTGAGCACTGGCAGCTAATACTCACAATTATATACCCATGCCCCTTCATACACTACACATTATGAACAAGTGAGCACTGGGAGCTAATACTCACAATTATATACCCATGCCCCTTCATACACTACACATTATGAACAAGTGAGTACTGGGAGCTAATACTCACAATTATATACCCATGCCCCTTCATACACTACACATTATGAACAAGTGGACACTGGGAGCTAATGATCACAAGTATATACCCACACCCCTTAATACACTACACATTATGAACAAGTGAACACTGGGAGCTAATGATCACAATTATATACCCACACCCCTTTATACACTACACAATATGAACAAGTGAGCACTGGGAGCTAATACTCACAATAATATACCCATGCCCCTTCATACACTACACATTATGGACAAGTGGACACTGGGACCTAATACTCACAATTATATACCCATAACCCTTCATACACTACACATTATGAACAAGTGAGCACGGGAGCTAATACTCACAATAATATACCCATGCCCCTTCATACACTACACATTATAAACAAGTGAGCACTGGGAGCTAATACTCACAATTATATACCCATGCCCCTTCATACACTACACATTATGAACAAGTGAACACTGGGAGCTAATATTCACAATTATATACCCATACCCCTTCATACACTACACATTATGAACAAGTGGACACTGGGAGCTAATGATCACAATTATATACCCACACCCCTTTATACACTACACATTATGAACAAGTGAGCACTGGGAGCTAATACTCACAATTGTATATCCACGCCCCTTCATACACTACACATTATGAACAAGTGGGGACTGGGATCTAATACTCACAATTATATACCCATGCCCCTTCATACACTACACATTATGAACAAGTGAGCACTGGGACCTAATACTCACAATTATATACCCACGCCCCTTTATACAATACACATTATGAACAAGTGGACACTGGGACCTAATGATCACAATTATATACCCACGCCCCTTCATACACTACACATTATGAACAAGTGAACACTGGGAGCTAATGATCACAATTATATACCCACACCCCTTCATACACTACACATTATGAACAAGTGAGCACGGGGATCTAATACTCACAATTATATACCCATGCCCCTTCATACACTACACATTATGAACAAGTGAACACTGGGAGCTAATGATCACAATTATATACCCACACCCCTTCATACACTACACATTATGAACAAGTGAGCACGGGGATCTAATACTCACAATTATATACCCACGCCTTTCATACACTACACATTATGAACAAGTGAACACTGGGAGCTAATGATCACAATTATATACCCACACCCCTTCATACACTACACATTATGAACAAGTGAGCACGGGGAGCTAATACTCACATTTGTATATCCACGCCCCTTCATACACTACACATTATGAACAAGTGGGGACTGGCAGCTAATACTCACAATTATATATCCACGCCGCTTCATACACTACACATTATGAACAAGTGAGCACTGGGAGCTAATCCTCACAATTGTATATCCACGCCCCTTCATACACTACACATTATGAACAAGTGGGGACTGGCAGCTAATACTCACAATTATATATCCACGCCCCTTCATACACTACACATTATGAACAAATGAGCACTGGGAGCTAATACTCACATTTGTATATCCACGCCCCTTCATACACTACACATTATGAACAAGTGGGGACTGGCAGCTAATACTCACAATTATATATCCACGCCGCTTCATACACTACACATTATGAACAAGTGAGCACTGGGAGCTAATCCTCACAATTGTATATCCACGCCCCTTCATACACTACACATTATGAACAAGTGGGGACTGGCAGCTAATACTCACAATTATATATCCACGCCCCTTCATACACTACACATTATGAACAAGTGGATAATGGTAGCTAATGATCACAATTATATACCCACGCCCCTTCTTACACTACACATTATGAACAAGTGGGGACTGGGATCTAATACTCACAATTATATATCCACGCCCCTTCATACACTACACATTATGAACAAGTGAGCACTGGGAGCTAATACTCACAATTATATACCTACAACCCTTCATACACTACACATTATGAACAAGTGGGGACTGGCAGCTAATACTCACAAATATATATCCATGCCCCTTCATAAACTACACATTATGAACAAGTGAGCACTGGGAGCTAATACTCACAATTGTATATCCACGCCCCTTCATACACTACACATTATGAACAAGTGGGAACTGGCAGCTAATACTCACAATTATATATCCACGCCCCTTCATACACTACACATTATGAACAAATGAGCACTGGGAGCTAATACTCACAATTGTATATCCACGCCCCTTCATACACTACACATTATGAACAACTGGACAATGGGAGCTAATGATCACAATTATATACCCATGCCCCTTCATACACTACACATTATGAACAAGTGAACAATGGGAGCTAATGATCACAATTATATACCCACACCCCTTCATACACTACACATTATGAACAAGTGAGCACTGGGAGCTAATGATCAAAATTATATACCCACGCCCCTTCTTACACTACACATTATGAACAAGTGAGCACTGGGAGCTAATACTCACAAATATATACCCACACCCCTTTATACACTACACATTATGAACAAGTGGACAATGGGAGCTAATGATCACAATTATATACCAACAACCCTTCATACACTACACATTATGAACAAGTGAGCACTGGCAGCTAATACTCACAATTATATATCCACGCCCCTTCATACACTACACATTATGAACAAGTGAACACTGGGAGCTAATGATCACGATTATATACCCACACCCCTTTATAGACTACACATTATGAACAAGTGAACACTGGGAGCTAATGATCACAATTATATACCCACACCCCTTTATACACTACACATTATGAACAAGTGAACACTGGGAGCTAATGATCACAATTATATACCCACACCCCTTCATACACTACACATTATGAACAAGTGAGCACTAAGAGCTAATACTCACAATTATATACCTACGCCCCTTCATACACTACACATTATGAACAAGTGAGCACTGGGAGTTAATACTCACAATTATATACCCATGCCCCTTCATACACTACACATTATGAACAAGTGGACACTGGGACCTAATGATCACAATTATATACCCACGCCCCTTTATACACTACACAATATGAACAAGTGAGCACTGGCAGCTAATACTCACAATTATATACCCATGCCCCTTCATACACTACACATTATGAACAAGTGAGCACTGGGAGCTAATACTCACAATTATATACCCATGCCCCTTCATACACTACACATTATGAACAAGTGAGTACTGGGAGCTAATACTCACAATTATATACCCATGCCCCTTCATACACTACACATTATGAACAAGTGGACACTGGGAGCTAATGATCACAAGTATATACCCACACCCCTTAATACACTACACATTATGAACAAGTGAACACTGGGAGCTAATGATCACAATTATATACCCACACCCCTTTATACACTACACAATATGAACAAGTGAGCACTGGGAGCTAATACTCACAATAATATACCCATGCCCCTTCATACACTACACATTATGGACAAGTGGACACTGGGACCTAATACTCACAATTATATACCCATAACCCTTCATACACTACACATTATGAACAAGTGAGCACGGGAGCTAATACTCACAATAATATACCCATGCCCCTTCATACACTACACATTATAAACAAGTGAGCACTGGGAGCTAATACTCACAATTATATACCCATGCCCCTTCATACACTACACATTATGAACAAGTGAACACTGGGAGCTAATATTCACAATTATATACCCATACCCCTTCATACACTACACATTATGAACAAGTGGACACTGGGAGCTAATGATCACAATTATATACCCACACCCCTTTATACACTACACATTATGAACAAGTGAACACTGGGAGCTAATGATCACAATTATATACCCACACCCCTTTATACACTACACATTATGAACAAGTGAGCACTGGGAGCTAATACTCACAATTATATACCCATGCCCCTTCATACACTACACATTATGAACAAGTGGACACTGGGAGCTAATGATCACAATTATATACCCACACCCCTTTATACACTACACATTATGAACAAGTGAACACTGGGAGCTAATGATCACAATTATATACCCACACCCCTTCATACACTACACATTATGAACAAGTGCACACTGGGAGCTAATACTCACAATTATATACCCACACCCCTTCATACACTACACAATATAAACAAGTGAGCACTGGGAGCTAATACTCACAATTATATACCCATGCCCCTTCATACACTACACATTATGAACAAGTGAGCACTGGGAGCTAATACTCACAATTATATACCCATGCCCCTTCATACACTACACATTATGAACAAGTGAACACTGGGAGCTAATATTCACAATTATATACCAATACCCCTTCATACACTACACATTATGAACAAGTGAACACTGGGAGCTAATGATCACAATTATATACCCACACCCCTTCATACACTACACATTATGAACAAGTGAACACTGGGAGCTAATATTCACAATTATATACCCATGCCCCTTCATACACTACACATTATGAACAAGTGGGGACTGGGACCTAATGATCACAATTATATACCCACACCCCTTCATACACTACACAATATAAACAAGTGAGCACTGGGAACTAATACTCACAATTATATACCCATGCCCCTTCATACACTACACATTATGAACAAGTGAGCACTGGGAGCTAATACTCACAATTATATACCCATGCCCCTTCATACACTACACATTATGACCAAGTGAACACTGGGAGCTAATATTCACAATTATATACCCATACCCCTTCATACACTACACATTATGAACAAGTGAACACTGGGAGCTAATATTCACAATTATATACCCATGCCCCTTCATACACTACACATTATGAACAAGTGAGCACTGGGAGCTAATACTCACAATTGTATATCCACGCCCCTTCATACACTACACATTATGAACAAGTGGGGACTGGGACCTAATGATCACAATTATATACCCACACCCCTTCATACACTACACATTATGAACAAGTGGACACTGGGAGCTAATGATCACAATTATATACCCACACCCCTTAATACACTACACATTATGAACAAGTGAACACTGGGAGCTAATGATCACAATTATATACCCACACCCCTTTATACACTACACAATATGAACAAGTGAGCACTGGGAGCTAATACTCACAATAATATACCCATGCCCCTTCATACACTACACATTATGGACAAGTGGACACTGGGACCTAATACTCACAATTATATACCCATACCCCTTCATACACTACACATTTTGAACAAGTGAGCACGGGAGCTAATACTCACAATAATATACCCATGCCCCTTCATATACTACACATTATAAACAAGTGAGCACTGGGAGCTAATACTCACAATTATATACCCATGCCCCTTCATACACTACACATTATGAACAAGTGAACACTGGGAGCTAATATTCACAATTATATACCCATACCCCTTCATACACTACACATTATGAACAAGTGGACACTGGGAGCTAATGATCACAATTATATACCCACACCCCTTTATACACTACACATTATGAACAAGTGAACACTGGGAGCTAATGATCACAATTATATACCCACACCCCTTTATACACTACACATTATGAACAAGTGAGCACTGGGAGCTAATACTCACAATTATATACCCATGCCCCTTCATACACTACACATTATGAACAAGTGGACACTGGGAGCTAATGATCACAATTATATACCCACACCCCTTTATACACTACACATTATGAACAAGTGAACACTGGGAGCTAATGATCACAATTATATACCCACACCCCTTCATACACTACACATTATGAACAAGTGCACACTGGGAGCTAATACTCACAATTATATACCCACACCCCTTCATACACTACACAATATAAACAAGTGAGCACTGGGAGCTAATACTCACAATTATAAACCCATGCCCCTTCATACACTACACATTATGAACAAGTGAGCACTGGGAGCTAATACTCACAATTATATACCCATGCCCCTTCATACACTACACATTATGAACAAGTGAACACTGGGAGCTAATATTCAAAATTATATACCCATACCCCTTCATACACTACACATTATGAACAAGTGAACACTGGGAGCTAATGATCACAATTATATACCCACACCCCTTCATACACTACACATTATGAACAAGTGAACACTGGGAGCTAATATTCACAATTATATACCCATGCCCCTTCATACACTACACATTATGAACAAGTGAGCACTGGGAGCTAATACTCACATTTGTATATCCACGCCCCTTCATACACTACACATTATGAACAAGTGGGGACTGGGACCTAATGATCACAATTATATACCCACACCCCTTCATACACTACACATTATGAACAAGTGAGCACGGGGAGCTAATACTCACAATTATATATCCACGCCCTTTCATACATTACACATTATGAACAAGTGAGCACTGGGAGCTAATACTCACAATTATATACCCATGCCCCTTCATACACTACACATTATGAACAAGTGGACACTGGGACCTAATGATCACAATTATATACCCACGCCCCTTTATACACTACACAATATGAACAAGTGAGCACTGGGAGCTAATACTCACAATTATATACCCATGACCCTTCATACACTACACATTATGAACAAGTGGACACTGGGAGCTAATACTCACAATTATATACCCAAACCCCTTCATACACTACACAATATGAACAAGTGAGCACTGGCAGCTAATACTCACAATTATATACCCATGCCCCTTCATACACTACACATTATGAACAAGTGAGCACTGGGAGCTAATACTCACAATTATATACCCATGCCCCTTCATACACTACACATTATGAACAAATGGACACTGGGAGCTAATGATCACAATTATATACCCACACCCCTTAATACACTACACATTATGAACAAGTGAACACTGGGAGCTAATGATCACAATTATATACCCACACCCCTTTATACACTACACAATATGAACAAGTGAGCACTTGGAGCTAATACTCACAATAATATACCCATGCCCCTTCATACACTACACATTATAAACAAGTGAGCACTGGGAGCTAATACTCACAATTATATACCCATGCCCCTTCATACACTACACATTATGAACAAGTGAACACTGGGAGCTAATATTCACAATTATATACCCATACCCCTTCATACACTACACATTATGAACAAGTTGACACTGGGAGCTAATGATCACAATTATATACCAACAACCCTTTATACACTACACATTATGAACAAGTGAACACTGGGAGCTAATGATCACAATTATATACCCACACCCCTTTATACACTACACATTATGAACAAGTGAGCACTGGGAGCTAATACTCACAATTATATACCCATGCCCCTTCATACACTACACATTATGAACAAGTGAGCACTGGGAGCTAATACTCACAATTATATACCCATGCCCCTTCATACACTACACATTATGAACAAGTGAACACTGGGAGCTAATATTCACAATTATATACCCATACCCCTTCACACACTACACATTATGAACAAGTGGACACTGGGAGCTAATGATCACAATTATATACCCACACCCCTTTATACACTACACATTATGAACAAGTGAACACTGGGAGCTAATGATCACAATTATATACCCACACCCCTTTATACACTACACATTATGAACAAGTGAGCACTGGGAGCTAATACTCACAATTATATACCCATGCCCCTTCATACACTACACATTATGAACAAGTGAACACTGGGAGCTAATATTCACAATTATATACCCATGCCCCTTCATACACTACACATTATGAACAAGTGGACACTGGGAGCTAATGATCACAATTATATACCCAAACCCCTTTATAGACTACACATTATGAACAAGTGAACACTGGGAGCTAATACTCACAATTATATACCCATGCCCCTTCATACACTACACATTATGAACAAGTGGACACTGGGAGCTAATGATCACAATTATATACCCACACCCCTTTATACACTACACATTATGAACAAGTGAACACTGGGAGCTAATGATCACAATTATATACCCACACCCCTTCATACACTACACATTATGAACAAGTGAACACTGGGAGCTAATATTCACAATTATATACCCATGCCCCTTCATACACTACACATTATGAACAAGTGGACACTGGGAGCTAATGATCACAATTATATACCCACACCCCTTTATAGACTACACATTATGAACAAGTGAACACTGGGAGCTAATGATCACAATTATATACCCACACCCCTTTATACACTACACATTATGAACAAGTGAGCACTGGGAGCTAATACTCACAATTATATACCCATGCCCCTTCATACACTACACATTATGAACAAGTGGACACTGGGAGCTAATGATCACAATTATATCCCCACACCCCTTTATACACTACACATTATGAACAAGTGAACACTGGGAGCTAATGATCACAATTATATACCCACACCCCTTTATACACTACACATTATGAACAAGTGAGCACTGGGAGCTAATACTCACAATTGTATATCCACGCCCCTTCATACACTACACATTATGAACAAGTGGGGACTGGGACCTAATGATCACAATTATATACCCACACCCCTTCATACACTACACATTATGAACAAGTGAGCACTGGGAGCTAATACTCACAATTATATACCCACGCCCTTTCATACACTACACATTATGAACAAGTGAGCACTGGGAGCTAATACTCACAATTATATACCCACACCCCTTTATACACTACACAATATGAACAAGTGAGCACTGGGAGCTAATACTCACAATTATATACCCATGCCCCTTCATACACTACACATTATGAACAAGTGAACACTGGGACCTAATACTCACAATTATATACCCATGCCCCTTCATACACTACACAATATGAACAAGTGAGCACTGGGAGCTAATACTCACAATTATATACCCACACCCCTTTATACACTACACATTATGAACAATATTATATACCCATGCCCCTTCATACACTACACATTATGAACAAGTGAGCACTGGGAGCTAATACTCACAATTGTATATCCACGCCCCTTCATACACTACACATTATGAACAAGTGGGGACTGGGATCTAATACTCACAATTATATACCCATGCCCCTTCATACACTACACATTATGAACAAGTGAGCACTGGGACCTAATACTCACAATTATATACCCACGCCCCTTTATACAATACACATTATGAACAAGTGGACACTGGGAGCTAATGATCACAATTATATACCCACACCCCTTTATACACTACACATTATGAACAAGTGAGCACTGGGAGCTAATACTCACAATTGTATATCCACGCCCCTTCATACACTACACATTATGAACAAGTGGGGACTGGGATCTAATACTCACAATTATATACCCATGCCCCTTCATACACTACACATTATGAACAAGTGAGCACTGGGACCTAATACTCACAATTATATACCCACGCCCCTTTATACAATACACATTATGAACAAGTGGACACTGGGACCTAATGATCACAATTATATACCCACGCCCCTTCATACACTACACATTATGAACAAGTGAACACTGGGAGCTAATGATCACAATTATATACCCACACCCCTTCATACACTACACATTATGAACAAGTGAGCACGGGGATCTAATACTCACAATTATATACCCATGCCCCTTCATACACTACACATTATGAACAAGTGAACACTGGGAGCTAATGATCACAATTATATACCCACACCCCTTCATACACTACACATTATGAACAAGTGAGCACGGGGATCTAATACTCACAATTATATACCCACGCCTTTCATACACTACACATTATGAACAAGTGAACACTGGGAGCTAATGATCACAATTATATACCCACACCCCTTCATACACTACACATTATGAACAAGTGAGCACGGGGAGCTAATACTCACATTTGTATATCCACGCCCCTTCATACACTACACATTATGAACAAGTGGGGACTGGCAGCTAATACTCACAATTATATATCCACGCCGCTTCATACACTACACATTATGAACAAGTGAGCACTGGGAGCTAATCCTCACAATTGTATATCCACGCCCCTTCATACACTACACATTATGAACAAGTGGGGACTGGCAGCTAATACTCACAATTATATATCCACGCCCCTTCATACACTACACATTATGAACAAATGAGCACTGGGAGCTAATACTCACATTTGTATATCCACGCCCCTTCATACACTACACATTATGAACAAGTGGGGACTGGCAGCTAATACTCACAATTATATATCCACGCCGCTTCATACACTACACATTATGAACAAGTGAGCACTGGGAGCTAATCCTCACAATTGTATATCCACGCCCCTTCATACACTACACATTATGAACAAGTGGGGACTGGCAGCTAATACTCACAATTATATATCCACGCCCCTTCATACACTACACATTATGAACAAGTGGATAATGGTAGCTAATGATCACAATTATATACCCACGCCCCTTCTTACACTACACATTATGAACAAGTGGGGACTGGGATCTAATACTCACAATTATATATCCACGCCCCTTCATACACTACACATTATGAACAAGTGAGCACTGGGAGCTAATACTCACAATTATATACCTACAACCCTTCATACACTACACATTATGAACAAGTGGGGACTGGCAGCTAATACTCACAAATATATATCCATGCCCCTTCATAAACTACACATTATGAACAAGTGAGCACTGGGAGCTAATACTCACAATTGTATATCCACGCCCCTTCATACACTACACATTATGAACAAGTGGGAACTGGCAGCTAATACTCACAATTATATATCCACGCCCCTTCATACACTACACATTATGAACAAATGAGCACTGGGAGCTAATACTCACAATTGTATATCCACGCCCCTTCATACACTACACATTATGAACAACTGGACAATGGGAGCTAATGATCACAATTATATACCCATGCCCCTTCATACACTACACATTATGAACAAGTGAACAATGGGAGCTAATGATCACAATTATATACCCACACCCCTTCATACACTACACATTATGAACAAGTGAGCACTGGGAGCTAATGATCAAAATTATATACCCACGCCCCTTCTTACACTACACATTATGAACAAGTGAGCACTGGGAGCTAATACTCACAAATATATACCCACACCCCTTTATACACTACACATTATGAACAAGTGGACAATGGGAGCTAATGATCACAATTATATACCAACAACCCTTCATACACTACACATTATGAACAAGTGAGCACTGGCAGCTAATACTCACAATTATATATCCACGCCCCTTCATACACTACACATTATGAACAAGTGAACACTGGGAGCTAATGATCACGATTATATACCCACACCCCTTTATAGACTACACATTATGAACAAGTGAACACTTGGAGCTAATGATCACAATTATATACCCACACCCCTTTATACACTACACATTATGAACAAGTGAGCACTGGGAGCTAATACTCACAATTATATACCCACACCCCTTCATACACTACACATTATGAACAAGTGAGCACTAAGAGCTAATACTCACAATTATATACCTACGCCCCTTCATACACTACACATTATGAACAAGTGAGCACTGGGAGTTAATACTCACAATTATATACCCATGCCCCTTCATACACTACACATTATGAACAAGTGGACACTGGGACCTAATGATCACAATTATATACCCACGCCCCTTTATACACTACACAATATGAACAAGTGAGCACTGGCAGCTAATACTCACAATTATATACCCATGCCCCTTCATACACTACACATTATGAACAAGTGAGCACTGGGAGCTAATACTCACAATTATATACCCATGCCCCTTCATACACTACACATTATGAACAAGTGAGTACTGGGAGCTAATACTCACAATTATATACCCATGCCCCTTCATACACTACACATTATGAACAAGTGGACACTGGGAGCTAATGATCACAAGTATATACCCACACCCCTTAATACACTACACATTATGAACAAGTGAACACTGGGAGCTAATGATCACAATTATATACCCACACCCCTTTATACACTACACAATATGAACAAGTGAGCACTGGGAGCTAATACTCACAATAATATACCCATGCCCCTTCATACACTACACATTATGGACAAGTGGACACTGGGACCTAATACTCACAATTATATACCCATAACCCTTCATACACTACACATTATGAACAAGTGAGCACGGGAGCTAATACTCACAATAATATACCCATGCCCCTTCATACACTACACATTATAAACAAGTGAGCACTGGGAGCTAATACTCACAATTATATACCCATGCCCCTTCATACACTACACATTATGAACAAGTGAACACTGGGAGCTAATATTCACAATTATATACCCATACCCCTTCATACACTACACATTATGAACAAGTGGACACTGGGAGCTAATGATCACAATTATATACCCACACCCCTTTATACACTACACATTATGAACAAGTGAACACTGGGAGCTAATGATCACAATTATATACCCACACCCCTTTATACACTACACATTATGAACAAGTGAGCACTGGGAGCTAATACTCACAATTATATACCCATGCCCCTTCATACACTACACATTATGAACAAGTGGACACTGGGAGCTAATGATCACAATTATATACCCACACCCCTTTATACACTACACATTATGAACAAGTGAACACTGGGAGCTAATGATCACAATTATATACCCACACCCCTTCATACACTACACATTATGAACAAGTGCACACTGGGAGCTAATACTCACAATTATATACCCACACCCCTTCATACACTACACAATATAAACAAGTGAGCACTGGGAGCTAATACTCACAATTATATACCCATGCCCCTTCATACACTACACATTATGAACAAGTGAGCACTGGGAGCTAATACTCACAATTATATACCCATGCCCCTTCATACACTACACATTATGAACAAGTGAACACTGGGAGCTAATATTCACAATTATATACCAATACCCCTTCATACACTACACATTATGAACAAGTGAACACTGGGAGCTAATGATCACAATTATATACCCACACCCCTTCATACACTACACATTATGAACAAGTGAACACTGGGAGCTAATATTCACAATTATATACCCATGCCCCTTCATACACTACACATTATGAACAAGTGGGGACTGGGACCTAATGATCACAATTATATACCCACACCCCTTCATACACTACACAATATAAACAAGTGAGCACTGGGAACTAATACTCACAATTATATACCCATGCCCCTTCATACACTACACATTATGAACAAGTGAGCACTGGGAGCTAATACTCACAATTATATACCCATGCCCCTTCATACACTACACATTATGACCAAGTGAACACTGGGAGCTAATATTCACAATTATATACCCATACCCCTTCATACACTACACATTATGAACAAGTGAACACTGGGAGCTAATATTCACAATTATATACCCATGCCCCTTCATACACTACACATTATGAACAAGTGAGCACTGGGAGCTAATACTCACAATTGTATATCCACGCCCCTTCATACACTACACATTATGAACAAGTGGGGACTGGGACCTAATGATCACAATTATATACCCACACCCCTTCATACACTACACATTATGAACAAGTGGACACTGGGAGCTAATGATCACAATTATATACCCACACCCCTTAATACACTACACATTATGAACAAGTGAACACTGGGAGCTAATGATCACAATTATATACCCACACCCCTTTATACACTACACAATATGAACAAGTGAGCACTGGGAGCTAATACTCACAATAATATACCCATGCCCCTTCATACACTACACATTATGGACAAGTGGACACTGGGACCTAATACTCACAATTATATACCCATACCCCTTCATACACTACACATTTTGAACAAGTGAGCACGGGAGCTAATACTCACAATAATATACCCATGCCCCTTCATATACTACACATTATAAACAAGTGAGCACTGGGAGCTAATACTCACAATTATATACCCATGCCCCTTCATACACTACACATTATGAACAAGTGAACACTGGGAGCTAATATTCACAATTATATACCCATACCCCTTCATACACTACACATTATGAACAAGTGGACACTGGGAGCTAATGATCACAATTATATACCCACACCCCTTTATACACTACACATTATGAACAAGTGAACACTGGGAGCTAATGATCACAATTATATACCCACACCCCTTTATACACTACACATTATGAACAAGTGAGCACTGGGAGCTAATACTCACAATTATATACCCATGCCCCTTCATACACTACACATTATGAACAAGTGGACACTGGGAGCTAATGATCACAATTATATACCCACACCCCTTTATACACTACACATTATGAACAAGTGAACACTGGGAGCTAATGATCACAATTATATACCCACACCCCTTCATACACTACACATTATGAACAAGTGCACACTGGGAGCTAATACTCACAATTATATACCCACACCCCTTCATACACTACACAATATAAACAAGTGAGCACTGGGAGCTAATACTCACAATTATAAACCCATGCCCCTTCATACACTACACATTATGAACAAGTGAGCACTGGGAGCTAATACTCACAATTATATACCCATGCCCCTTCATACACTACACATTATGAACAAGTGAACACTGGGAGCTAATATTCAAAATTATATACCCATACCCCTTCATACACTACACATTATGAACAAGTGAACACTGGGAGCTAATGATCACAATTATATACCCACACCCCTTCATACACTACACATTATGAACAAGTGAACACTGGGAGCTAATATTCACAATTATATACCCATGCCCCTTCATACACTACACATTATGAACAAGTGAGCACTGGGAGCTAATACTCACATTTGTATATCCACGCCCCTTCATACACTACACATTATGAACAAGTGGGGACTGGGACCTAATGATCACAATTATATACCCACACCCCTTCATACACTACACATTATGAACAAGTGAGCACGGGGAGCTAATACTCACAATTATATATCCACGCCCTTTCATACATTACACATTATGAACAAGTGAGCACTGGGAGCTAATACTCACAATTATATACCCATGCCCCTTCATACACTACACATTATGAACAAGTGGACACTGGGACCTAATGATCACAATTATATACCCACGCCCCTTTATACACTACACAATATGAACAAGTGAGCACTGGGAGCTAATACTCACAATTATATACCCATGACCCTTCATACACTACACATTATGAACAAGTGGACACTGGGAGCTAATACTCACAATTATATACCCAAACCCCTTCATACACTACACAATATGAACAAGTGAGCACTGGCAGCTAATACTCACAATTATATACCCATGCCCCTTCATACACTACACATTATGAACAAGTGAGCACTGGGAGCTAATACTCACAATTATATACCCATGCCCCTTCATACACTACACATTATGAACAAATGGACACTGGGAGCTAATGATCACAATTATATACCCACACCCCTTAATACACTACACATTATGAACAAGTGAACACTGGGAGCTAATGATCACAATTATATACCCACACCCCTTTATACACTACACAATATGAACAAGTGAGCACTTGGAGCTAATACTCACAATAATATACCCATGCCCCTTCATACACTACACATTATAAACAAGTGAGCACTGGGAGCTAATACTCACAATTATATACCCATGCCCCTTCATACACTACACATTATGAACAAGTGAACACTGGGAGCTAATATTCACAATTATATACCCATACCCCTTCATACACTACACATTATGAACAAGTTGACACTGGGAGCTAATGATCACAATTATATACCAACAACCCTTTATACACTACACATTATGAACAAGTGAACACTGGGAGCTAATGATCACAATTATATACCCACACCCCTTTATACACTACACATTATGAACAAGTGAGCACTGGGAGCTAATACTCACAATTATATACCCATGCCCCTTCATACACTACACATTATGAACAAGTGAGCACTGGGAGCTAATACTCACAATTATATACCCATGCCCCTTCATACACTACACATTATGAACAAGTGAACACTGGGAGCTAATATTCACAATTATATACCCATACCCCTTCACACACTACACATTATGAACAAGTGGACACTGGGAGCTAATGATCACAATTATATACCCACACCCCTTTATACACTACACATTATGAACAAGTGAACACTGGGAGCTAATGATCACAATTATATACCCACACCCCTTTATACACTACACATTATGAACAAGTGAGCACTGGGAGCTAATACTCACAATTATATACCCATGCCCCTTCATACACTACACATTATGAACAAGTGAACACTGGGAGCTAATATTCACAATTATATACCCATGCCCCTTCATACACTACACATTATGAACAAGTGGACACTGGGAGCTAATGATCACAATTATATACCCAAACCCCTTTATAGACTACACATTATGAACAAGTGAACACTGGGAGCTAATACTCACAATTATATACCCATGCCCCTTCATACACTACACATTATGAACAAGTGGACACTGGGAGCTAATGATCACAATTATATACCCACACCCCTTTATACACTACACATTATGAACAAGTGAACACTGGGAGCTAATGATCACAATTATATACCCACACCCCTTCATACACTACACATTATGAACAAGTGAACACTGGGAGCTAATATTCACAATTATATACCCATGCCCCTTCATACACTACACATTATGAACAAGTGGACACTGGGAGCTAATGATCACAATTATATACCCACACCCCTTTATAGACTACACATTATGAACAAGTGAACACTGGGAGCTAATGATCACAATTATATACCCACACCCCTTTATACACTACACATTATGAACAAGTGAGCACTGGGAGCTAATACTCACAATTATATACCCATGCCCCTTCATACACTACACATTATGAACAAGTGGACACTGGGAGCTAATGATCACAATTATATCCCCACACCCCTTTATACACTACACATTATGAACAAGTGAACACTGGGAGCTAATGATCACAATTATATACCCACACCCCTTTATACACTACACATTATGAACAAGTGAGCACTGGGAGCTAATACTCACAATTGTATATCCACGCCCCTTCATACACTACACATTATGAACAAGTGGGGACTGGGACCTAATGATCACAATTATATACCCACACCCCTTCATACACTACACATTATGAACAAGTGAGCACTGGGAGCTAATACTCACAATTATATACCCACGCCCTTTCATACACTACACATTATGAACAAGTGAGCACTGGGAGCTAATACTCACAATTATATACCCACACCCCTTTATACACTACACAATATGAACAAGTGAGCACTGGGAGCTAATACTCACAATTATATACCCATGCCCCTTCATACACTACACATTATGAACAAGTGAACACTGGGACCTAATACTCACAATTATATACCCATGCCCCTTCATACACTACACAATATGAACAAGTGAGCACTGGGAGCTAATACTCACAATTATATACCCACACCCCTTTATACACTACACATTATGAACAATATTATATACCCATGCCCCTTCATACACTACACATTATGAACAAGTGGGGACTGGGATCTAATACTCACAATTATATATCCACGCCCCTTCATACACTACACATTATGAACAAGTGAGCACTGGGAGCTAATACTCACAATTGTATATCCACGCCCCTTCATACACTACACATTATGAACAAGTGGGGACTGGGATCTAATACTCACAATTATATACCCATGCCCCTTCATACACTACACATTATGAACAAGTGAGCACTGGGAGCTAATACTCACAATTGTATATCCACGCCCCTTCATACACTACACATTATGAACAAGTGGGGACTGGGATCTAATACTCACAATTATATACCCATGCCCCTTCATACACTACACATTATGAACAAGTGAGCACTGGGAGCTAATACTCACAATTGTATATCCACGCCCCTTCATACACTACACATTATGAACAAGTGGGGACTGGGACCTAATGATCACAATTATATACCCACACCCCTTCATACACTACACATTATGAACAAGTGAGCACTGGGAGCTAATACTCACAATTATATACCCACGCCCTTTCATACACTACACATTATGAACAAGTGAGCACTGGGAGCTAATACTCACAATTATATACCCACACCCCTTTATACACTACACAATATGAACAAGTGAGCACTGGGAGCTAATACTCACAATTATATACCCATGCCCCTTCATACACTACACATTATGAACAAGTGAACACTGGGACCTAATACTCACAATTATATACCCATGCCCCTTCATACACTACACAATATGAACAAGTGAGCACTGGGAGCTAATACTCACAATTATATACCCACACCCCTTTATACACTACACATTATGAACAATATTATATACCCATGCCCCTTCATACACTACACATTATGAACAAGTGGGGACTGGGATCTAATACTCACAATTATATATCCACGCCCCTTCATACACTACACATTATGAACAAGTGAGCACTGGGAGCTAATACTCACAATTGTATATCCACGCCCCTTCATACACTACACATTATGAACAAGTGGGGACTGGGATCTAATACTCACAATTATATACCCATGCCCCTTCATACACTACACATTATGAACAAGTGAGCACTGGGAGCTAATACTCACAATTATATACCCACGCCCCTTTATACAATACACATTATGAACAAGTGGACACTGGGACCTAATGATCACAATTATATACCCACGCCCCTTCATACACTACACATTATGAACAAGTGAACACTGGGAGCTAATGATCACAATTATATACCCACACCCCTTCATACACTACACATTATGAACAAGTGAGCACGGGGATCTAATACTCACAATTATATACCCACGCCCTTTCATACACTACACATTATGAACAAGTGAACACTGGGAGCTAATGATCACAATTATATACCCACACCCCTTCATACACTACACATTATGAACAAGTGAGCACGGGGAGCTAATACTCACATTTGTATATCCACGCCCCTTCATACACTACACATTATGAACAAGTGGGGACTGGCAGCTAATACTTACAATTATATATCCACGCCGCTTCATACACTACACATTATGAACAAGTGAGCACTGGGAGCTAATCCTCACAATTGTATATCCACGCCCCTTCATACACTACACATTATGAACAAGTGGACAATGGGAGCTAATGATCACAATTATATACCCACACCCCTTCATACACTACACATTATGAACAAGTGGATAATGGGAGCTAATGATCACAATTATATACCCACACCCCTTCATACACTACACAATATAAACAAGTGAGCACTGGGAGCTAATACTCACAATTATATACCCATGCCCCTTCATACACTACACATTATGAACAAGTGGGGACTGGGATCTAATACTCACAATTATATATCCACGCCCCTTCATACACTACACATTATGAACAAGTGAGCACTGGGAGCTAATACTCACAATTATATACCTACAACCCTTCATACACTACACATTATGAACAAGTGGGGACTGGCAGCTAATACTCACAATTATATACCCACACCCCTTTATACACTACACAATATGAACAAGTGAGCACTGGGAGCTAATACTCACAATTATATACCCACACCCCTTTATACACTACACATTATGAACAAGTGAACACTGGGAGCTAATGATCACAATTATATACCCACACCCCTTCATACACTACACATTATAAACAAGTGTGCACTGGGAGCTAATACTCACAATTATATACCCACACCCCTTCATACACTACACAATATAAACAAGTGAGCACTGGGAGCTAATACTCACAATTATATACCCATGCCCCTTCATACACTACACATTATGAACAAGTGAGCACTGGGAGCTAATACTCACAATTATATACCCATGCCCCTTCATACACTACACATTATGAACAAGTGAACACTGGGAGCTAATATTCACAATTATATACCCATACCCCTTCATACACTACACATTATGAACAAGTGAACACTGGGAGCTAATTATCACAATTATATACCCACACCCCTTTATACACTACACATTATGAACAAGTGAGCACTGGGAGCTAATACTCACAATTATATACTCATGCCCCTTCATACACTACACATTATGAACAAGTGAACACTGGGAGCTAATATTCACAATTATATACCCATGCCCCTTCATACACTACACATTATGAACAAGTGAGCACTGGGAGCTAATACTCACAATTGTATATCCACGCCCCTTCATACACTACACATTATGAACAAGTGGGGACTGGGACCTAATGATCACAATTATATACCCACACCCCTTCATACACTAAACATTATGAACAAGTGAGCACGGGGAGCTAATACTCACAATTATATATCCACGCCCTTTCATACACTACACATTATGAACAAGTGAGCACTGGGAGCTAATACTCACAATTATATACCCATGCCCCTTCATACACTACACATTATGAACAAGTGGACACTGGGAACTAATGATCACAATTATATACCCACGCCCCTTTATACACTACACAATATGAACAAGTGAGCACTGGGAGCTAATACTCACAATTATATACCCATGCCCCTTCATACACTACACATTATGAACAAGTGGACACTGGGACCTAATACTCACAATTATATACCCACACCCCTTCATACACTACACAATATGAACAAGTGAGCACTGGCAGCTAATACTCACAATTATATACCCATGCCCCTTCATACACTACACATTATGAACAAGTGAGCACTGGGAGCTAATACTCACAATAATATACCCATGCCCCTTCATACACTACACATTATAAACAAGTGAGCACTGGGAGCTAATACTCACAATTATATACCCATGCCCCTTCATACACTACACATTATGAACAAGTGAACACTGGGAGCTAATATTCACAATTATATACCCATACCCCTTCATACACTACACATTATGAACAAGTGGACACTGGGAACTAATGATCACAATTATATACCCACACCCCTTTATACACTACACATTATGAACAAGTGAACACTGGGAGCTAATGATCACAATTATATACCCACACCCCTTTATTCACTACACATTATGAACAAGTGAGCACTGGGAGCTAATACTCACAATTATATACCCATGCCCCTTCATACACTACACATTATGAACAAGTGAGCACTGGGAGCTAATACTCACAATTATATAACCATGCCCCTTCATACACTACACATTATGAACAAGTGAGCACTGGGAGCTAATACTCACAATTATATACCCACACCCCTTCATACATTACACATTATGAACAAGTGGACACTGGAAGTTAATGATCACAATTATATACCCACACCCCTTCATACACTACACATTATGAACAAGTGAGCACTGGGAGCTAATACTCACAATTATATGCCTACACCCCTTCATACATTACACATTATGAACAAGTGGACACTGGGAGCTAATGATCACAATTATATACCCACACCCCTTCATACACTACACATTATGAACAAGTGAGCATGGGGAGCTACTACTCACAATTATATACCTACGCCCTTTCATACACTACACATTATGAACAAGTGAGCACTGGGAGCTAATACTCACAATTATATATCCACGCCCCTTCATACACTACACATTATGAACAAGTGGGGACTGGGATCTAATACTCACAATTATATATCCACGCCCTTTCATACACTACACATTATGAACAAGTGAGCACTGGGAGCTAATACTCACAATTGTATATCCACTCCCCTTCATACACTACATATTATGAACAAGTGAGCACTGGGAGCTAATACTCACAATTGTATATCCACGCCCCTTCATACACTACACATTATGAACAAGTGGGGACTGGGATCTAATACTCACAATTATATACCCATGCCCCTTCATACACTACACATTATGAACAAGTGAGCACTGGGAGCTAATACTCACAATTGTATATCCATGCCCCTTCATACACTACACATTATGAACAAGTGGGGACTGGGACCTAATGATCACAATTATATACCCACACCCCTTCATACACTACACATTATGAACAAGTGAGCACTGGGAGCTAATACTCACAATTATATACCCACGCCCTTTCATACACTACACATTATGAACAAGTGAGCACTGGGAGCTAATACTCACAATTATATACCCACACCCCTTCATACATTACACATTATGAACAAGTGGACACTGGGAGTTAATGATCACAATTATATACCCACACCCCTTCATACACTACACATTATGAACAAGTGAGCACTGGGAGCTAATACTCACAATTATATGCCCACACCCCTTCATACATTACACATTATGAACAAGTGGACACTGGGAGCTAATGATCACAATTATATACCCACACCCCTTCATACACTACACATTATGAACAAGTGAGCACGGGGAGCTACTACTCACAATTATATACCCATGCCCTTTCAATCACTACACATTATGAACAAGTGAGCACTGGGAGCTAATACTCACAATTATATATCCACGCCCCTTCATACACTACACATTATGAACAAGTGGGGACTGGGATCTAATACTCACAATTATATATCCACGCCCTTTCATACACTACACATTATCAACAAGTGAGCACTGGGAGCTAATACTCACAATTGTATATCCACTCCCCTTCATACACTACATATTATGAACAAGTGAGCACTGGGAGCTAATACTCACAATTGTATATCCACGCCCCTTCATACACTACACATTATGAACAAGTGGGGACTGGGATCTAATACTCACAATTATATACCCATGCCCCTTCATACACTACACATTATGAACAAGTGAGCACTGGGAGCTAATACTCACAATTGTATATCCACGCCCCTTCATACACTACACATTATGAACAAGTGGGGACTGGGACCTAATGATCACAATTATATACCCACACCCCTTCATACACTACACATTATGAACAAGTGAGCACTGGGAGCTAATACTCACAATTATATACCCACGCCCTTTCATACACTACACATTATGAACAAGTGAGCACTGGGAGCTAATACTCACAATTATATACCCACACCCCTTCATACATTACACATTATGAACAAGTGGACACTGGGAGTTAATGACCACAATTATATACCCACACCACTTCATACACTACACATTATGAACAAGTGAGCACTGGGAGCTAATACTCACAATTATATGCCCACACCCCTTCATACATTACACATTATGAACAAGTGGACACTGGGAGCTAATGATCACAATTATATACCCACACCCCTTCATACACTACACATTATGAACAAGTGAGCACGGGGAGCTACTACTCACAATTATATACCCACGCCCTTTCAATCACTACACATTATGAACAAGTGAGCACTGGGAGCTAATACTCACAATTATATATCTACGCCCCTTTATACACTACACATTATGAACAAGTGAACACTGGGAGCTAATGATCACAATTATATACCCACACCCCTTTATACCCTACACATTATGAACAAGTGAGCACTGGGAGCTAATACTCACAATTATATACCCATGCCCCTTCATACACTACACATTATGAACAAGTGACCACTGGGAGCTAATATTCACAATTATATACCCATGCCCCTTCATACACTACACATTATGAACAAGTGGACACTGGGAGCTAATGATCACAATTATATACCCACACCCCTTTATACACTACACATTATGAACAAGTGAACACTGGGAGCTAATGATCACAATTATATACCCACACCCCTTCATACACTACACATTATGAACAAGTGAGCAATAAGAGCTAATACTCACAATTATATACCTACGCCCCTTCATACACTACACATTATGAACAAGTGAGCACTGGGAGCTAATACTCACAATTATATACCCACACCCCTTCATACACTACACAATATAAACAAGCGAGCACTGGGAGTTAATACTCACAATTATATACCCACACCCCTTCATACACTACACATTATAAACAAGTGAGCACTGGGAGCTAATACTCACAATTATATACCCATGCCCCTTCATACACTACACATTATGAACAAGTGGACACTGGGAGCTAATGATCACAATTATATACCCACACCCCTTTATACACTACACATTATGAACAAGTGAGCACTGGGAGCTAATACTCACAATTATATACCCATGCCCCTTCATACACTACACATTATGAACAAGTGGACACTGGGAGCTAATGATCACAATTATATACCCACACCCCTTTATACACCACACATTATGAACAAGTGAACACTGGGAGCTAATGATCACAATTATATACCCACACCCCTTCATACACTACACATTATGAACAAGTGAGCAATAAGAGCTAATACTCACAATTATATACCTACGCCCCTTCATACACTACACATTATGAACAAGTGAGCACTGGGAGCTAATACTCACAATTATATACCCACACCCCTTCATACACTACACAATATAAACAAGCGAGCACTGGGAGTTAATACTCACAATTATATACCCACACCCCTTCATACACTACACATTATGAACAAGTGGACACTGGGACCTAATGATCACAATTATATACCCACACCCCTTTATACACTACACAATATGAACAAGTGAGCACTGGGAGCTAATACTCACAATTATATACCCATGCCCCTTCATACACTACACATTATGAACAAGTGGACACTGGGAGTTAATGATCACAATTATATACCCACACCCCTTCATACACTACACATTATGAACAAGTGAGCACTGGGAGCTAATACTCACAATTATATGCCCACACCCCTTCATACATTACACATTATGAACAAGTGGACACTGGGAGCTAATGATCACAATTATATACCCACACCCCTTCATACACTACACATTATGAACAAGTGAGCATGAGGAGCTACTACTCACAATTATATACCTACGCCCTTTCATACACTACACATTATGAACAAGTGAGCACTGGGAGCTAATACTCACAATTATATATCCACGCCCCTTCATACACTACACATTATGAACAAGTGGGGACTGGGATCTAATACTCACAATTATATATCCACGCCCTTTCATACACTACACATTATCAACAAGTGAGCACTGGGAGCTAATACTCACAATTGTATATCCACTCCCCTTCATACACTACATATTATGAACAAGTGAGCACTGGGAGCTAATACTCACAATTGTATATCCACGCCCCTTCATACACTACACATTATGAACAAGTGGGGACTTGGATCTAATACTCACAATTATATACCCATGCCCCTTCATACACTACACATTATGAACAAGTGAGCACTGGGAGCTAATACTCACAATTGTATATCCACGCCCCTTCATACACTACACATTATGAACAAGTGGGGACTGGGACCTAATGATCACAATTATATACCCATGCCCCTTCATACATTACACATTATGAACAAGTGGACACTGGGACCTAATGATCACAATTATATACCCATGCCCCTTCATACACTACACATTATGAACAAGTGAACACTGGGACCTAATACTCACAATTATATACCCATGCCCCTTCATACACTACACAATATGAACAAGTGAGCACTCGGAGCTAATACTCACAATTATATACCCACACCCCTTTATACACTACACATTATGAACAAGTAAGCACTAAGAGCTAATACTCACAATTATATACCCACACCCCTTTATACACTACACAATATGAACAAGTGAGCACTGGGAGCTAATACTCACAATTATATACCCATGCCCCTTCATACACTACACATTATGAACAAGTGGGGACTGGGATCTAATACTCACAATTATATACCCATGCCCCTTCATACACTACACATTATGAACAAGTGAGCACTGGGAGCTAATACTCACAATTGTATATCCACGCCCCTTCATACACTACACATTATGAACAAGTGGGGACTGGGATCTAATACTCACAATTATATACCCATGCCCCTTCATACACTACACATTATGAACAAGTGAGCACTGGGACCTAATACTCACAATTATATACCCACGCCCCTTTATACAATACACATTATGAACAAGTGAGCACTGGGAGCTAATACTCACAATTATATACCCACACCCCTTCATACACTACACAATATAAACAAGCGAGCACTGGGAGTTAATACTCACAATTATATACCCACACCCCTTCATACACTACACATTATGAACAAGTGAGCACTGTGAGCTAATACTCACAATTATATACCCATGCCCCTTCATACACTACACATTATGAACAAGTGGACACTGGGACCTAATGATCACAATTATATACCCACACCCCTTTATACACTACACAATATGAACAAGTGAGCACTGGGAGCTAATACTCACAATTATATAACCATGCCCCTTCATACACTACACATTATGAACAAGTGAGCACTGGGAGCTAATACTCACAATTATATACCCACACCCCTTCATACATTACACATTATGAACAAGTGGACACTGGGAGTTAATGATCACAATTATATACCCACACCCCTTCATACACTACACATTATGAACAAGTGAGCACTGGGAGCTAATACTCACAATTATATGCCCACACCCCTTCATACATTACACATTATGAACAAGTGGACACTGGGAGCTAATGATCACAATTATATACCCACACCCCTTCATACACTACACATTATGAACAAGTGAGCATGAGGAGCTACTACTCACAATTATATACCTACGCCCTTTCATACACTACACATTATGAACAAGTGAGCACTGGGAGCTAATACTCACAATTATATATCCACGCCCCTTCATACACTACACATTATGAACAAGTGGGGACTGGGATCTAATACTCACAATTATATATCCACGCCCTTTCATACACTACACATTATCAACAAGTGAGCACTGGGAGCTAATACTCACAATTGTATATCCACTCCCCTTCATACACTACATATTATGAACAAGTGAGCACTGGGAGCTAATACTCACAATTGTATATCCACGCCCCTTCATACACTACACATTATGAACAAGTGGGGACTTGGATCTAATACTCACAATTATATACCCATGCCCCTTCATACACTACACATTATGAACAAGTGAGCACTGGGAGCTAATACTCACAATTGTATATCCACGCCCCTTTATACACTACACATTATGAACAAGTGGGGACTGGGACCTAATGATCACAATTATATACCCATGCCCCTTCATACATTACACATTATGAACAAGTGAACACTGGGACCTAATACTCACAATTATATACCCATGCCCCTTCATACACTACACAATATGAACAAGTGAGCACTCGGAGCTAATACTCACAATTATATACCCACACCGCTTTATACACTACACATTATGAACAAGTAAGCACTAAGAGCTAATACTCACAATTATATACCCACACCCCTTTATACACTACACAATATGAACAAGTGAGCACTGGGAGCTAATACTCACAATTATATACCCATGCCCCTTCATACACTACACATTATGAACAAGTGGGGACTGGGATCTAATACTCACAATTATATACCCATGCCCCTTCATACACTACACATTATGAACAAGTGAGCACTGGGAGCTAATACTCACAATTGTATATCCACGCCCCTTCATACACTACACATTATGAACAAGTGGGGACTGGGATCTAATACTCACAATTATATACCCATGCCCCTTCATACACTACACATTATGAACAAGTGAGCACTGGGACCTAATACTCACAATTATATACCCACGCCCCTTTATACAATACACATTATGAACAAGTGGACACTGGGACCTAATGATCACAATTATATACCCACGCCCCTTCATACACTACACATTATGAACAAGTGAACACTGGGAGCTAATGATCACAATTATATACCCACACCCCTTCATACACTACACATTATGAACAAGTGAGCACGGGGATCTAATACTCACAATTATATACCCATGCCCCTTCATACACTACACATTATGAACAAGTGAACACTGGGAGCTAATGATCACAATTATATACCCACACCCCTTCATACACTACACATTATGAACAAGTGAGCACGGGGATCTAATACTCACAATTATATACCCACGCCTTTCATACACTACACATTATGAACAAGTGAACACTGGGAGCTAATGATCACAATTATATACCCACACCCCTTCATACACTACACATTATGAACAAGTGAGCACGGGGAGCTAATACTCACATTTGTATATCCACGCCCCTTCATACACTACACATTATGAACAAGTGGGGACTGGCAGCTAATACTCACAATTATATATCCACGCCGCTTCATACACTACACATTATGAACAAGTGAGCACTGGGAGCTAATCCTCACAATTGTATATCCACGCCCCTTCATACACTACACATTATGAACAAGTGGACAATGGGAGCTAATGATCACAATTATATACCCACACCCCTTCATACACTACACATTATGAACAAGTGGATAATGGGAGCTAATGATCACAATTATATACCCATGCCCCTTCTTACACTACACATTATGAACAAGTGGGGACTGGGATCTAATACTCACAATTATATATCCACGCCCCTTCATATACTACACATTATGAACAAGTGAGCACTGGGAGCTAATACTCACAATTATATACCTACAACCCTTCATACACTACACATTATGAACAAGTGGGGACTGGCAGCTAATACTCACAATTATATATCCACGCCACTTCATACACTACACATTATGAACAAATGAGCACTGGGAGCTAATACTCACATTTGTATATCCACGCCCCTTCATACACTACACATTATGAACAAGTGGGGACTGGCAGCTAATACTCACAATTATATATCCACGCCGCTTCATACACTACACATTATGAACAAGTGAGCACTGGGAGCTAATCCTCACAATTGTATATCCACGCCCCTTAATACACTACACATTATGAACAAGTGGACAATGGGAGCTAATGATCACAATTATATACCCACACCCCTTCATAAACTACACATTATGAACAAGTGGATAATGGTAGCTAATGATCACAATTATATACCCACGCCCCTTCTTACACTACACATTATGAACAAGTGGGGACTGGGATCTAATACTAACAATTATATATCCACGCCCCTTCATACACTACACATTATGAACAAGTGAGCACTGGGAGCTAATACTCACAATTATATACCTACAACCCTTCATACACTACACATTATGAACAAGTGGGGACTGGCAGCTAATACTCACAAATATATATCCATGCCCCTTCATAAACTACACATTATGAACAAGTGAGCACTGGGAGCTAATACTCACAATTGTATATCCACGCCCCTTCATACACTACACATTATGAACAAGTGGGAACTGGCAGCTAATACTCACAATTATATATCCACGCCCCTTCATACACTACACATTATGAACAAATGAGCACTGGGAGCTAATACTCACAATTGTATATCCACGCCCCTTCATACACTACACATTATGAACAACTGGACAATGGGAGCTAATGATCACAATTATATACCCATGCCCCTTCATACACTACACATTATGAACAAGTGAACAATGGGAGCTAATGATCACAATTATATACCCACACCCCTTCATACACTACACATTATGAACAAGTGAGCACTGGGAGCTAATGATCAAAATTATATACCCACGCCCCTTCTTACACTACACATTATGAACAAGTGAGCACTGGGAGCTAATACTCACAAATATATACCCACACCCCTTTATACACTACACATTATGAACAAGTGGACAATGGGAGCTAATGATCACAATTATATACCAACAACCCTTCATACACTACACATTATGAACAAGTGAGCACTGGCAGCTAATACTCACAATTATATATCCACGCCCCTTCATACACTACACATTATGAACAAGTGAACACTGGGAGCTAATGATCACGATTATATACCCACACCCCTTTATAGACTACACATTATGAACAAGTGAACACTGGGAGCTAATGATCACAATTATATACCCACACCCCTTTATACACTACACATTATGAACAAGTGAGCACTGGGAGCTAATACTCACAATTATATACCCATGCCCCTTCATACACTACACATTATGAACAAGTGGACACTGGGAGCTAATGATCACAATTATATACCCACACCCCTTTATACACTACACATTATGAACAAGTGAACACTGGGAGCTAATGATCACAATTATATACCCACACCCCTTCATACACTACACATTATGAACAAGTGAGCACTAAGAGCTAATACTCACAATTATATACCTACGCCCCTTCATACACTACACATTATGAACAAGTGAGCACTGGGAGTTAATACTCACAATTATATACCCATGCCCCTTCATACACTACACATTATGAACAAGTGGACACTGGGACCTAATGATCACAATTATATACCCACGCCCCTTTATACACTACACAATATGAACAAGTGAGCACTGGCAGCTAATACTCACAATTATATACCCATGCCCCTTCATACACTACACATTATGAACAAGTGAGCACTGGGAGCTAATACTCACAATTATATACCCATGCCCCTTCATACACTACACATTATGAACAAGTGAGTACTGGGAGCTAATACTCACAATTATATACCCATGCCCCTTCATACACTACACATTATGAACAAGTGGACACTGGGAGCTAATGATCACAAGTATATACCCACACCCCTTAATACACTACACATTATGAACAAGTGAACACTGGGAGCTAATGATCACAATTATATACCCACACCCCTTTATACACTACACAATATGAACAAGTGAGCACTGGGAGCTAATACTCACAATAATATACCCATGCCCCTTCATACACTACACATTATGGACAAGTGGACACTGGGACCTAATACTCACAATTATATACCCATAACCCTTCATACACTACACATTATGAACAAGTGAGCACGGGAGCTAATACTCACAATAATATACCCATGCCCCTTCATACACTACACATTATAAACAAGTGAGCACTGGGAGCTAATACTCACAATTATATACCCATGCCCCTTCATACACTACACATTATGAACAAGTGAACACTGGGAGCTAATATTCACAATTATATACCCATACCCCTTCATACACTACACATTATGAACAAGTGGACACTGGGAGCTAATGATCACAATTATATACCCACACCCCTTTATACACTACACATTATGAACAAGTGAGCACTGGGAGCTAATACTCACAATTGTATATCCACGCCCCTTCATACACTACACATTATGAACAAGTGGGGACTGGGATCTAATACTCACAATTATATACCCATGCCCCTTCATACACTACACATTATGAACAAGTGAGCACTGGGACCTAATACTCACAATTATATACCCACGCCCCTTTATACAATACACATTATGAACAAGTGGACACTGGGACCTAATGATCACAATTATATACCCACGCCCCTTCATACACTACACATTATGAACAAGTGAACACTGGGAGCTAATGATCACAATTATATACCCACACCCCTTCATACACTACACATTATGAACAAGTGAGCACGGGGATCTAATACTCACAATTATATACCCATGCCCCTTCATACACTACACATTATGAACAAGTGAACACTGGGAGCTAATGATCACAATTATATACCCACACCCCTTCATACACTACACATTATGAACAAGTGAGCACGGGGATCTAATACTCACAATTATATACCCACGCCTTTCATACACTACACATTATGAACAAGTGAACACTGGGAGCTAATGATCACAATTATATACCCACACCCCTTCATACACTACACATTATGAACAAGTGAGCACGGGGAGCTAATACTCACATTTGTATATCCACGCCCCTTCATACACTACACATTATGAACAAGTGGGGACTGGCAGCTAATACTCACAATTATATATCCACGCCGCTTCATACACTACACATTATGAACAAGTGAGCACTGGGAGCTAATCCTCACAATTGTATATCCACGCCCCTTCATACACTACACATTATGAACAAATGAGCACTGGGAGCTAATACTCACATTTGTATATCCACGCCCCTTCATACACTACACATTATGAACAAGTGGGGACTGGCAGCTAATACTCACAATTATATATCCACGCCGCTTCATACACTACACATTATGAACAAGTGAGCACTGGGAGCTAATCCTCACAATTGTATATCCACGCCCCTTCATACACTACACATTATGAACAAGTGGGGACTGGCAGCTAATACTCACAATTATATATCCACGCCCCTTCATACACTACACATTATGAACAAGTGGATAATGGTAGCTAATGATCACAATTATATACCCACGCCCCTTCTTACACTACACATTATGAACAAGTGGGGACTGGGATCTAATACTCACAATTATATATCCACGCCCCTTCATACACTACACATTATGAACAAGTGAGCACTGGGAGCTAATACTCACAATTATATACCTACAACCCTTCATACACTACACATTATGAACAAGTGGGGACTGGCAGCTAATACTCACAAATATATATCCATGCCCCTTCATAAACTACACATTATGAACAAGTGAGCACTGGGAGCTAATACTCACAATTGTATATCCACGCCCCTTCATACACTACACATTATGAACAAGTGGGAACTGGCAGCTAATACTCACAATTATATATCCACGCCCCTTCATACACTACACATTATGAACAAATGAGCACTGGGAGCTAATACTCACAATTGTATATCCATGCCCCTTCATACACTACACATTATGAACAACTGGACAATGGGAGCTAATGATCACAATTATATACCCATGCCCCTTCATACACTACACATTATGAACAAGTGAACAATGGGAGCTATTGATCACAATTATATACCCACACCCCTTCATACACTACACATTATGAACAAGTGAGCACTGGGAGCTAATGATCAAAATTATATACCCACGCCCCTTCTTACACTACACATTATGAACAAGTGAGCACTGGGAGCTAATACTCACAAATATATACCCACACCCCTTTATACACTACACATTATGAACAAGTGGACAATGGGAGCTAATGATCACAATTATATACCAACAACCCTTCATACACTACACATTATGAACAAGTGAGCACTGGCAGCTAATACTCACAATTATATATCCACGCCCCTTCATACACTACACATTATGAACAAGTGAACACTGGGAGCTAATGATCACGATTATATACCCACACCCCTTTATAGACTACACATTATGAACAAGTGAACACTGGGAGCTAATGATCACAATTATATACCCACACCCCTTTATACACTACACATTATGAACAAGTGAGCACTGGGAGCTAATACTCACAATTATATACCCATGCCCCTTCATACACTACACATTATGAACAAGTGGACACTGGGAGCTAATGATCACAATTATATACCCACACCCCTTTATACACTACACATTATGAACAAGTGAACACTGGGAGCTAATGATCACAATTATATACCCACACCCCTTCATACACTACACATTATGAACAAGTGAGCACTAAGAGCTAATACTCACAATTATATACCTACGCCCCTTCATACACTACACATTATGAACAAGTGAGCACTGGGAGTTAATACTCACAATTATATACCCATGCCCCTTCATACACTACACATTATGAACAAGTGGACACTGGGACCTAATGATCACAATTATATACCCACGCCCCTTTATACACTACACAATATGAACAAGTGAGCACTGGCAGCTAATACTCACAATTATATACCCATGCCCCTTCATACACTACACATTATGAACAAGTGAGCACTGGGAGCTAATACTCACAATTATATACCCATGCCCCTTCATACACTACACATTATGAACAAGTGAGTACTGGGAGCTAATACTCACAATTATATACCCATGCCCCTTCATACACTACACATTATGAACAAGTGGACACTGGGAGCTAATGATCACAAGTATATACCCACACCCCTTAATACACTACACATTATGAACAAGTGAACACTGGGAGCTAATGATCACAATTATATACCCACACCCCTTTATACACTACACAATATGAACAAGTGAGCACTGGGAGCTAATACTCACAATAATATACCCATGCCCCTTCATACACTACACATTATGGACAAGTGGACACTGGGACCTAATACTCACAATTATATACCCATAACCCTTCAAACACTACACATTATGAACAAGTGAGCACGGGAGCTAATACTCACAATAATATACCCATGCCCCTTCATACACTACACATTATAAACAAGTGAGCACTGGGAGCTAATACTCACAATTATATACCCATGCCCCTTCATACACTACACATTATGAACAAGTGAACACTGGGAGCTAATATTCACAATTATATACCCATACCCCTTCATACACTACACATTATGAACAAGTGGACACTGGGAGCTAATGATCACAATTATATACCCACACCCCTTTATACACTACACATTATGAACAAGTGAACACTGGGAGCTAATGATCACAATTATATACCCACACCCCTTTATACACTACACATTATGAACAAGTGAGCACTGGGAGCTAATACTCACAATTATATACCCATGCCCCTTCATACACTACACATTATGAACAAGTGGACACTGGGAGCTAATGATCACAATTATATACCCACACCCCTTTATACACTACACATTATGAACAAGTGAACACTGGGAGCTAATGATCACAATTATATACCCACACCCCTTCATACACTACACATTATGAACAAGTGCACACTGGGAGCTAATACTCACAATTATATACCCACACCCCTTCATACACTACACAATATAAACAAGTGAGCACTGGGAGCTAATACTCACAATTATATACCCATGCCCCTTCATACACTACACATTATGAACAAGTGAGCACTGGGAGCTAATACTCACAATTATATACCCATGCCCCTTCATACACTACACATTATGAACAAGTGAACACTGGGAGCTAATATTCACAATTATATACCAATACCCCTTCATACACTACACATTATGAACAAGTGAACACTGGGAGCTAATGATCACAATTATATACCCACACCCCTTCATACACTACACATTATGAACAAGTGAACACTGGGAGCTAATATTCACAATTATATACCCATGCCCCTTCATACACTACACATTATGAACAAGTGGGGACTGGGACCTAATGATCACAATTATATACCCACACCCCTTCATACACTACACAATATAAACAAGTGAGCACTGGGAACTAATACTCACAATTATATACCCATGCCCCTTCATACACTACACATTATGAACAAGTGAGCACTGGGAGCTAATACTCACAATTATATACCCATGCCCCTTCATACACTACACATTATGACCAAGTGAACACTGGGAGCTAATATTCACAATTATATACCCATACCCCTTCATACACTACACATTATGAACAAGTGAACACTGGGAGCTAATATTCACAATTATATACCCATGCCCCTTCATACACTACACATTATGAACAAGTGAGCACTGGGAGCTAATACTCACAATTGTATATCCACGCCCCTTCATACACTACACATTATGAACAAGTGGGGACTGGGACCTAATGATCACAATTATATACCCACACCCCTTCATACACTACACATTATGAACAAGTGGACACTGGGAGCTAATGATCACAATTATATACCCACACCCCTTAATACACTACACATTATGAACAAGTGAACACTGGGAGCTAATGATCACAATTATATACCCACACCCCTTTATACACTACACAATATGAACAAGTGAGCACTGGGAGCTAATACTCACAATAATATACCCATGCCCCTTCATACACTACACATTATGGACAAGTGGACACTGGGACCTAATACTCACAATTATATACCCATACCCCTTCATACACTACACATTTTGAACAAGTGAGCACGGGAGCTAATACTCACAATAATATACCCATGCCCCTTCATATACTACACATTATAAACAAGTGAGCACTGGGAGCTAATACTCACAATTATATACCCATGCCCCTTCATACACTACACATTATGAACAAGTGAACACTGGGAGCTAATATTCACAATTATATACCCATACCCCTTCATACACTACACATTATGAACAAGTGGACACTGGGAGCTAATGATCACAATTATATACCCACACCCCTTTATACACTACACATTATGAACAAGTGAACACTGGGAGCTAATGATCACAATTATATACCCACACCCCTTTATACACTACACATTATGAACAAGTGAGCACTGGGAGCTAATACTCACAATTATATACCCATGCCCCTTCATACACTACACATTATGAACAAGTGGACACTGGGAGCTAATGATCACAATTATATACCCACACCCCTTTATACACTACACATTATGAACAAGTGAACACTGGGAGCTAATGATCACAATTATATACCCACACCCCTTCATACACTACACATTATGAACAAGTGCACACTGGGAGCTAATACTCACAATTATATACCCACACCCCTTCATACACTACACAATATAAACAAGTGAGCACTGGGAGCTAATACTCACAATTATAAACCCATGCCCCTTCATACACTACACATTATGAACAAGTGAGCACTGGGAGCTAATACTCACAATTATATACCCATGCCCCTTCATACACTACACATTATGAACAAGTGAACACTGGGAGCTAATATTCAAAATTATATACCCATACCCCTTCATACACTACACATTATGAACAAGTGAACACTGGGAGCTAATGATCACAATTATATACCCACACCCCTTCATACACTACACATTATGAACAAGTGAACACTGGGAGCTAATATTCACAATTATATACCCATGCCCCTTCATACACTACACATTATGAACAAGTGAGCACTGGGAGCTAATACTCACATTTGTATATCCACGCCCCTTCATACACTACACATTATGAACAAGTGGGGACTGGGACCTAATGATCACAATTATATACCCACACCCCTTCATACACTACACATTATGAACAAGTGAGCACGGGGAGCTAATACTCACAATTATATATCCACGCCCTTTCATACATTACACATTATGAACAAGTGAGCACTGGGAGCTAATACTCACAATTATATACCCATGCCCCTTCATACACTACACATTATGAACAAGTGGACACTGGGACCTAATGATCACAATTATATACCCACGCCCCTTTATACACTACACAATATGAACAAGTGAGCACTGGGAGCTAATACTCACAATTATATACCCATGACCCTTCATACACTACACATTATGAACAAGTGGACACTGGGAGCTAATACTCACAATTATATACCCAAACCCCTTCATACACTACACAATATGAACAAGTGAGCACTGGCAGCTAATACTCACAATTATATACCCATGCCCCTTCATACACTACACATTATGAACAAGTGAGCACTGGGAGCTAATACTCACAATTATATACCCATGCCCCTTCATACACTACACATTATGAACAAATGGACACTGGGAGCTAATGATCACAATTATATACCCACACCCCTTAATACACTACACATTATGAACAAGTGAACACTGGGAGCTAATGATCACAATTATATACCCACACCCCTTTATACACTACACAATATGAACAAGTGAGCACTTGGAGCTAATACTCACAATAATATACCCATGCCCCTTCATACACTACACATTATAAACAAGTGAGCACTGGGAGCTAATACTCACAATTATATACCCATGCCCCTTCATACACTACACATTATGAACAAGTGAACACTGGGAGCTAATATTCACAATTATATACCCATACCCCTTCATACACTACACATTATGAACAAGTTGACACTGGGAGCTAATGATCACAATTATATACCAACAACCCTTTATACACTACACATTATGAACAAGTGAACACTGGGAGCTAATGATCACAATTATATACCCACACCCCTTTATACACTACACATTATGAACAAGTGAGCACTGGGAGCTAATACTCACAATTATATACCCATGCCCCTTCATACACTACACATTATGAACAAGTGAGCACTGGGAGCTAATACTCACAATTATATACCCATGCCCCTTCATACACTACACATTATGAACAAGTGAACACTGGGAGCTAATATTCACAATTATATACCCATACCCCTTCACACACTACACATTATGAACAAGTGGACACTGGGAGCTAATGATCACAATTATATACCCACACCCCTTTATACACTACACATTATGAACAAGTGAACACTGGGAGCTAATGATCACAATTATATACCCACACCCCTTTATACACTACACATTATGAACAAGTGAGCACTGGGAGCTAATACTCACAATTATATACCCATGCCCCTTCATACACTACACATTATGAACAAGTGAACACTGGGAGCTAATATTCACAATTATATACCCATGCCCCTTCATACACTACACATTATGAACAAGTGGACACTGGGAGCTAATGATCACAATTATATACCCAAACCCCTTTATAGACTACACATTATGAACAAGTGAACACTGGGAGCTAATACTCACAATTATATACCCATGCCCCTTCATACACTACACATTATGAACAAGTGGACACTGGGAGCTAATGATCACAATTATATACCCACACCCCTTTATACACTACACATTATGAACAAGTGAACACTGGGAGCTAATGATCACAATTATATACCCACACCCCTTCATACACTACACATTATGAACAAGTGAACACTGGGAGCTAATATTCACAATTATATACCCATGCCCCTTCATACACTACACATTATGAACAAGTGGACACTGGGAGCTAATGATCACAATTATATACCCACACCCCTTTATAGACTACACATTATGAACAAGTGAACACTGGGAGCTAATGATCACAATTATATACCCACACCCCTTTATACACTACACATTATGAACAAGTGAGCACTGGGAGCTAATACTCACAATTATATACCCATGCCCCTTCATACACTACACATTATGAACAAGTGGACACTGGGAGCTAATGATCACAATTATATCCCCACACCCCTTTATACACTACACATTATGAACAAGTGAACACTGGGAGCTAATGATCACAATTATATACCCACACCCCTTTATACACTACACATTATGAACAAGTGAGCACTGGGAGCTAATACTCACAATTGTATATCCACGCCCCTTCATACACTACACATTATGAACAAGTGGGGACTGGGACCTAATGATCACAATTATATACCCACACCCCTTCATACACTACACATTATGAACAAGTGAGCACTGGGAGCTAATACTCACAATTATATACCCACGCCCTTTCATACACTACACATTATGAACAAGTGAGCACTGGGAGCTAATACTCACAATTATATACCCACACCCCTTTATACACTACACAATATGAACAAGTGAGCACTGCGAGCTAATACTCACAATTATATACCCATGCCCCTTCATACACTACACATTATGAACAAGTGAACACTGGGACCTAATACTCACAATTATATACCCATGCCCCTTCATACACTACACAATATGAACAAGTGAGCACTGGGAGCTAATACTCACAATTATATACCCACACCCCTTTATACACTACACATTATGAACAATATTATATACCCATGCCCCTTCATACACTACACATTATGAACAAGTGGGGACTGGGATCTAATACTCACAATTATATATCCACGCCCCTTCATACACTACACATTATGAACAAGTGAGCACTGGGAGCTAATACTCACAATTGTATATCCACGCCCCTTCATACACTACACATTATGAACAAGTGGGGACTGGGATCTAATACTCACAATTATATACCCATGCCCCTTCATACACTACACATTATGAACAAGTGAGCACTGGGAGCTAATACTCACAATTGTATATCCACGCCCCTTCATACACTACACATTATGAACAAGTGGGGACTGGGATCTAATACTCACAATTATATACCCATGCCCCTTCATACACTACACATTATGAACAAGTGAGCACTGGGAGCTAATACTCACAATTGTATATCCACGCCCCTTCATACACTACACATTATGAACAAGTGGGGACTGGGACCTAATGATCACAATTATATACCCACACCCCTTCATACACTACACATTATGAACAAGTGAGCACTGGGAGCTAATACTCACAATTATATACCCACGCCCTTTCATACACTACACATTATGAACAAGTGAGCACTGGGAGCTAATACTCACAATTATATACCCACACCCCTTTATACACTACACAATATGAACAAGTGAGCACTGGGAGCTAATACTCACAATTATATACCCATGCCCCTTCATACACTACACATTATGAACAAGTGAACACTGGGACCTAATACTCACAATTATATACCCATGCCCCTTCATACACTACACAATATGAACAAGTGAGCACTGGGAGCTAATACTCACAATTATATACCCACACCCCTTTATACACTACACATTATGAACAATATTATATACCCATGCCCCTTCATACACTACACATTATGAACAAGTGGGGACTGGGATCTAATACTCACAATTATATATCCACGCCCCTTCATACACTACACATTATGAACAAGTGAGCACTGGGAGCTAATACTCACAATTGTATATCCACGCCCCTTCATACACTACACATTATGAACAAGTGGGGACTGGGATCTAATACTCACAATTATATACCCATGCCCCTTCATACACTACACATTATGAACAAGTGAGCACTGGGAGCTAATACTCACAATTATATACCCACGCCCCTTTATACAATACACATTATGAACAAGTGGACACTGGGACCTAATGATCACAATTATATACCCACGCCCCTTCATACACTACACATTATGAACAAGTGAACACTGGGAGCTAATGATCACAATTATATACCCACACCCCTTCATACACTACACATTATGAACAAGTGAGCACGGGGATCTAATACTCACAATTATATACCCACGCCCTTTCATACACTACACATTATGAACAAGTGAACACTGGGAGCTAATGATCACAATTATATACCCACACCCCTTCATACACTACACATTATGAACAAGTGAGCACGGGGAGCTAATACTCACATTTGTATATCCACGCCCCTTCATACACTACACATTATGAACAAGTGGGGACTGGCAGCTAATACTTACAATTATATATCCACGCCGCTTCATACACTACACATTATGAACAAGTGAGCACTGGGAGCTAATCCTCACAATTGTATATCCACGCCCCTTCATACACTACACATTATGAACAAGTGGACAATGGGAGCTAATGATCACAATTATATACCCACACCCCTTCATACACTACACATTATGAACAAGTGGATAATGGGAGCTAATGATCACAATTATATACCCACGCCCCTTCTTACACTACACATTATGAACAAGTGGGGACTGGGATCTAATACTCACAATTATATATCCACGCCCCTTCATACACTACACATTATGAACAAGTGAGCACTGGGAGCTAATACTCACAATTATATACCTACAACCCTTCATACACTACACATTATGAACAAGTGGGGACTGGCAGCTAATACTCACAATTATATATCCACGCCCCTTCATAAACTACACATTATGAACAAGTGAGCACTGGGAGCTAATACTCACAATTGTATATCCACGCCCCTTCATACACTACACATTATGAACAAGTGGGGACTGGCAGCTAATACTCACAATTATATATCCACGCCCCTTCATACACTACACATTATGAACAAATGAGCACTGGGAGCTAATACTCACAATTGTATATCCACGCCCCTTCATACACTACACATTATGAACAAGTGGGGACTGGCAGCTAATACTCACAATTATATATCCACGCCCCTTCATACACTACACATTATGAACAAATGAGCACTGGGAGCTAATACTCACAATTGTATATCCACGCCCCTTCATACACTACACATTATGAACAACTGGACAATGGGAGCTAATGATCACAATTATATACCCATGCCCCTTCATACACTACACATTATGAACAAGTGAACAATGGGAGCTAATGATCACAATTATATACCCACACCCCTTCATACACTACACATTATGAACAAGTGAGCACTGGGAGCTAATGATCACAATTATATACCCACGCCCCTTCTTACACTACACATTATGAACAAGTGAGCACTGGGAGCTAATACTCACAAATATATACCCACGCCCCTTTATACACTACACATTATGAACAAGTGGACAATGGGAGCTAATGATCACAATTATATATCCACGCCCCTTCATACACTACACATTATGAACAAGTGGGCACTGGCAGCTAATACTCACAATTATATACCCACGCCCCTTCATACACTACACATTATGAACAAGTGGGGACTGGGAGCTAATACTCACAATTATATACTCATGCCCCTTCATACACTACACATTATCAACAAGTGAACACTGGCATCTAATACTCACAATTATATACCCACGCCCCTTCATACACAACACATTATGAACAAGTGAACACTGGCATCTAATACTCACAATTATATATCCACGCCCCTTCATACACTACACATTATGAACAAGTGAACACTGGCATCTAATACTCACAATTATATATCCACGCCCCTTCAAACACTACACATTATCAACAAGTGAACACTGGCATCTAATACTCACAATTATATACCCACGCCCCTTCATACACTACACATTATGAACAAGTGGGGACTGGCAGCTAATAGTCACAATTGTATATCCATGCCTCTTCATACACACCACATTATGAACAAGTGAGCACTGGGAGCTAATACTCACAATATACAAAAAACATAGAATACACTAATAAAATATTATTTCACCTATATCAGGACTCCGCAGACTGCCAATTTTCAAGGAAAAAAACCGGGATTTACGGATTTATGACCCATTCGCCATAAACATAATAAAACTTAAAATTTACTAATTAATTTTAATCCAAATTTGCCTTTAAAGAAATAAATGTATAAATTAGAATTATTTACCCGGGTTCGTTCGCCCTACATTTGGCAAACACGTAAAAGAGCAAACGCACCCGATATCGTAACCGGCAACTGTCTGCAGCAAGTGAAAGGGCCTTGGCATCGATTGTCGCGAGTACATAAGGGGCATATTAATATTCACTTCTAGAGCACTTAAAACATGGGTACTGCATGTTAATACATTTTATTCATGGATATTATTGTATATATCGCCCGTGACAGCCGTTAACATATCTATACTTTCCGTACTGTATATCACTCATTTACTTCAGATTACTAAGATACGCATGTTTCTTTATGCACGAATTTATTGGTTAGCAGAATTTGGGGACGTTTCCTGTTTACAGTTTAACTATCTGAGAGTGGCGACTCTCACTCCGACCTGGGAGGATTTTGTCGGACAATTTTAAGAGTGAAGTCCGACAAAACTCTGTGTCTGACCTGAGAGTATGATCGTTGATACACTTGGAGGGATCTGTATGAATATAAGTAGATACGCGAATATTGACAAGTTTGTCAATATCCAATATTTTTTTTTACTAGCCCATCGGGCATACAGCTGATTATTTCAGCTAGCCCAAATGTGGAAATTACTAGCCCTGGGCGTCGGGCTAGTGGATTTTTTAACCCCTGCAAAGTTATATGACGACATTAATACATATTCATGTATGAAGGTGCTGGGTCTGAAGACAAAACAAGTCATAGATAAAAATGTATAATAAAAAATCAAATAATTGACCTTGTGGTCAAAAGTGAAGGTATTCCAAATTGTAATTTCTTACTAACCTATTCTCTATCATTTCCTTGAGAGCATTTGCTGGTCTTTGGATTACCTCCCCTGCAGCTATCCTATTGACAACAACTTCATCTAATTTTCTGATGACACCTGAAGCTGGTTTACTGGTAGTCATTCTTATATTACAACTTCATCCTACAACTAAATATCATCATCATCTCATTTATTATCATTAATTTAAGAGATGAGTTAAACATACAATTTTGTATTGTTATGATATAGCTGAAAAATGGTTCTCTTGGTGTTATTAAACAACAATCACTCACAACAATTTTGCATAATAACATTCTAGTATCTCTTATTGAGGGGGCTGTCATGGTTATGATCATCAAATAGCTGTGTTTATATCTACAAATACAATTGGTGCCAATCATCACAAGCCAAAAACAAATATTAGTGTTTCTACTAATTCTACTGACCCTAATTATTAATGCCTATCCTTAAATTAAAAAAATAATTAAAACCTAAGAGCTATGGTTCTACAGCCAAGTCTAATTCTTGTCAAAGTTTTCCACCATATTTTTCAAGAATGTTAGAGGAAACACAGGCATTTCTTAATCTTTGGTCAGACTGCATAAAAACTGGATTTACATCTACATAGATATCAGTGCCTATCACCATTAAGCTTTTAAATTTTAATTTCCATCGTTGAAACGGTGTACTTGATACAAATATATGTCATAAATTTTGTCTGTGAGATTTGACAAGTTGTTTTCTCTGGGTTCTTCCACATCTGGTATGATATAACAGATATATTGCTGACTGATCAGAGCTCCAGATAATTTTAAAGTCCAAAGGGTAATTACCCCCTACTTTTGAAAATGATGGGTATTTGCATATTTCCTTTGCACTGTTGTACTCTCTACTTCAGAAAAGATTACTTACATGTACACTTTTAAAATTATGTTTGACACAAGTGTTATTCAATAAATGCAGGATGCAAGTGAAATGTATATATATCTCTGTTTAATTTGACACGATTATGTCATGTTTATTAATAAAATGTTGTAAATATTTTGTTTTTTGCTCGTCGACTTCGGCAGTTTCACAGCCGTTTTGATAATGTCGTCAATGATTCCTTTAACTATACTGTCACTAGACACAGATGAAACTGTCAGGAACTTAAGTATAGAATTTTCCGTAGCGCTCTTGCGCTTAGTAGCATGCTTATTCATGTTCTTGCTCATTTTCGGTAATCCCTCATTTTCAACGAACAACGTGTTCCCAAATTTACTTTCGTTTTAGTTCTTACTTATTACGTAAACCGCATTTATTTGTAATATTGACTGCGATTGTATGATTTATCGTAAACATCCAATCAGATCTCTTTTGACATCGATGCTTAGAAAGGCAAACATTCGCTACCCCTCGGATGTATACGCTCTCTCCTTCGAAAAGTATAAAGGGAAGTAATTACGGGGAATTTCTCAAAGACAAAAATGTATTGTTATGTACACGACTGTACAAATACGCTCCGAATTTGGAAAGTTTGCTTACACAGCAATGTGTATGCGTAATGTGTACACTCTGATCTGATAATACATGCGTTTTTACTCGTTTTCATAGCATAAAAAACGCAAATATGCAGCTTATCTGGAGCTCTGCTGATGTTTAAAAAACCCAATCGAAACTGTTAATGATAAATGGAAGTCTTACAGTCGTAACAAGAACAGCTAGTCAAACATTTTTATCACTGTTTGGACTCTTGTTTATAAACGGGTAGGGCTACAACCTCTAAATCAACTAGAATCTTTATTTTGTGCCAAGAATCATTGTGCTAAATTAACAAGATTGGTCCAATAGTTTCGTGAAAAAATAGTGTATCTTTAGAGGAAATATTATGACAACTATGACACACCAAATATTTTGTGGTCATATATGATATACTGTCAATTAATTTTCTATAATCACCTTGTATTTCAAACAAATATCAAGTTTCTTCTAAACTCTTCAAGCGAACCTGTAATTTGAGGATTAGGGTTATGGTGTTTAACGTCACTTTCAACAATATTTCAGTTATATCGTGGCGGTCAGTTTTATTGGTGGAGGAAACCGGAGTATCCTGAGAAAACCACTGACATGTCACTTGTAATTCAACTAGTGTTGGGAATCAACTAGAAAAAAATAATTGATTAATCAGAATAATCAGATGCTTGTCACCGATTTGATTTTCGATTATAATCAGAATGAGTTGTTTGCGAAAGAAGTTAACTGAAATTGTTATTATTATAATTGTTATTACCGTATATCATCCTTATTCAAGTACAAAAACATATTTATTGTTGAAGGGGTTATCTACTATGTTACAGTATGATTTTTTAACGAGATTAAGATGAAGATACAGAGTAATCCCTTTTGGGATTCGAAGCCAGAATCATGATCACCTACCTATAACGCCAGATACAGCTCATCATTCCCAGCCGCCGCTTCAGATCCATCGCCATTTTGACTTGTTTTGAAAGTATGTCACATGATCACTTTTTCCATTACGTGGTATAGTCTATTCTATACATCTGATTTATCGGTATTGAAGCATTCTTTTCTTTTTACACGAGGAACTTCTTCTGTTAATAATATTTAAATAACTAGTTAGTCAAGTTGACAAATGACAGATATAGATATTGTATTAAACCAACTCAGCTGTAGAACATAACATCGACAGTTGAATACCGATTGAACAAGAATTATGGAATAGACTATACCACATAATTCGTGGAAAAAGCGATCATGTGACATACCTTCAAAACAAGTCAAAATGACGACATTCAAAGGATCTGAAGCGGCAGCTGGTAATGATGAGCTGTATCTGGCGTCATAGGAAGGTGATCATGATTCTATTTACATATTTATGCAGTAAAATATGTCTACCTTTGAATACTCCAGCGGCGGTTGGCACGACATAGAGGTGCAGGCGTAATTCACGCCGGTTCGAGGCGGGGGTACCTGAAAAAATGTTCCTGAATAGAACTATGCATGGTCTGTGTTAGCGGTAGACGATCGCCACGTCGTATTTTGCGAATATAACGATAGTGTGGCGAGGATAATTTGTGTAGCAGTAGCCACACTGGCGAACGAAAAACTGTTAAGAGCGTGCATCTTACAACGATCTTTTATTATGTAGAAGTTAACTTCGAATAAAACGCGTTATAGACAATGATTTGATCGATGTATAATATCCAAAATGATTTTAAAAAGCGGATCAAATTGATTACTTCCGGTAGTTTTTTCAGTTGAAATAACATTATCCGGGTCCCATTCCGGAAATAGTTTCGAATTTAGTCACCGACTGACTGGTTTCCTAAATTATGCTTTATTCTGTCTGTCCTTCTGTCTACGCTTGAATCTAAAACCAGTAAATTATTTCACAACGAGAAGGTCAAGCATGGCAAAGCGCGAATCCGGGTCCGTTCGCCCTGATAATTATAATTATGTAGGGTATTAAAAATAATAGAAAAATAAGTGATATTTGATTGCTTATAAATATTAAATTGAGAAATTTTAAATATGCGGCATGCTAAAGTGTATAGTCAATGAACATAGGTATTCGTCACTCGAAATTACGCTATAAAGTATATATTTCATATAACCACATTGTTCAAAAAAATTATTTTGAAGTCATTTCTAAACGGGTTTTGATAATTTTTGCACCAGAATAAGCAGCAATATTAAAGATTTTTGTTTATTTTGGCATGATTTTCCGTTAGATTTCCTTTATTTTCTTATGATTTAAAGACAATTTTTGTTTTTGGTCGTCAAATTTGCTATATACTGTATTTTAATGAAAGTGACAAATACTTATGCATTTATATGTCCACAGACTGTATGTTTCGATAATGGGCAAAGGTAAACATTTCAGTCCTTGGAATAAGTGAATCAGGTAACGATTAGTGAATCTACCGAGTCTGTAGAAAATGTAGGATATTAAAAATAATTGGTATGCTAAAGTGTATGTTTCTATAATGAACAAAGTTAAACATTTTAGCCCTTGGAATGAATGAAGCAGGTAAAGATGAGTGAATCAAGAGTCTGTAGTTCATTATACTTTATTAAAGTATTAAAAAAGTAATAAATATAACAAAGATATAGTTTAAACAAACTATTAACATAATGTTCAAGTTACAAAACAAAGTTGCATAGTATAGAAGCTGTAATGTTTTAATTCTGTTGTGCAACATGGTCCAATGGGTTGTTTGGTGGCTTATAAAGACTCGATATAATTTTTAATAATCAGGGCGAACGGACCCACTTGTAGGGCAAACGGACCCGATACTGCCAAGGATCTATTTTTATCCTTTTTTGGCAACGCCAACGGCCCCACACAGCAAAACAACAAATTCATACGAATATTGAATGCTCTGTTTATCTAATGTTCAAAGTTTGTTGTTTATCATGATAATATATGAATTATTATTGTTAGTTAATTAAATAATAAAGTTTTGAACTTTCAACTGTTTTATGCTCTTTGTTTATATTTAGTGTGGCTAACTGAAATTGAGTGTGGCTAAAAGAAATTAGTACCCATTAGCCACAATGTCAATGGCTAATAAAAAAAAATGTCTACCGCTAACACAGATGGTTGATAAGGGATTCGGAGGCAGGCAATATCAGAAAACAACCCTGGCTTCGAATCCCAAAAAGGATTAGATACAAAGCAGAAAATGTCTTCGGAAGTCTAATCTCAACGAGATTAGTCGGTAACCCACTAGTAAAAACTGTAGTATTTCGTATTTTACTGAGTTATTGAAATTGACATCTACAAAATTACTACATAAAAAATGATATTCTAATGAATGGACACATGTCCAATACTACAAAAGCAGTGCCAAAGACTTTGTTTCGTATCGGTATGAATATTGATACAACTTAGCCTTAGGACTAACTCACTAAGCCTAAGGATATCGTCTGCTCAACATGACAACATGAACAATCGTGTGAACTGTTTTGAATTGTGATTCACTAAAACTTTCCCTTTCTTACTACAAAAGCAGTTAGTACCGTCAAAATGATAAGAGTTTTCAAAATAACTGCTCTAACTACATATGCAGTGATCATCAAAAAAATGTGCACAAAATACCCGCCATACAAGGGAGACGACTCTAAGAATTTCCGGTGTCCTATAATTATTAGCTCAATCGTAACTACTCGGCCATTCTCGCTACCCTGCAAAACTATCCTGCAATATTTGCAGGGTAGCGAGAATGGCCGAGTAGTTACGATTGATTATTAGCTACCATAATTAATATGAAACCGGCACGGCATGAATGCTCACTCATCTGAAAATTATCTGGCAATTTCATCAAAAAGTGTCGAGATTTGTTTGGGCCGAGATATATTAGGGACGACTTATTTTAGGGCCGAATCGAGCTGTCGTTCCTTTACAATCGTAACTACTCGGCCATTCTCGCTACCCTGCAAATAACCTCGTATGCATTAGGGGTATAAATTGCACTACTTTTCACATGTCAGTTATATGAAAGTTTGATAAAGTTATATTTTAAACATTTTTCTATATTTCAATTAAAGTTTTAATTAGTTTTGCATGATTAGATTTTACTTAGTATGTCTTCCATATTGGATTTTCGTGGACTATATTTTTGTGCGGCTTAAAGGGATATTGTCTACCAGCTGCGTAATTTTTTCAAAACAAAATTATTGTCGATTTCCGTACTGACCTTCATAAAATGAAGATTAAACACCGAATTATTGATGAATACGCTCCGAAACGTTGTTTTTTCGACTAAAAAAGCTGACCATCGTTACCGGAAGCTAATTAATTATGCACTGACCTGGGCGAGGCCAACTCTATTTATTTATCTATTTTTATGTCAGTAGCCCGGATGCTGCAGCATGGATATTGAGGTAAGTTTCTATAAAAGTTGAGGAAAAAAGCTATTTGCGAACCGATTGTATCTAAAAGACGTAGAATAAATCATTTCTGTATCAGGAATAGATTTTCTTTGATGAAAACTACATGCCTTAACAGATTCAGCCGATATTTCCACGATAACCATTGAAAACATGCCAGGAGGCACCCTATGGGGACAAGCTCAACTACGTATTTTCGATCGGAAATTTTTGCCGGCGTTAAAAATAACTAAATTAGTTTTTTTCTTCTTATAAGTTATGAAGTTGTTCCCCGAGATTTTGATACACGTGTTAAATTAATTTATTTTAGCCAGTTTACCGACAATATGAAAACAGAGACATACATGTAGAACACAGTGAAATACATGTCTGATGAAAACGAATCGTGACGTAGCCAGTGTTGTTTTATTTGTTAATTGACTGGAATGTTTCAGAGAAATTTGGGCTGGATTAGAAACAAAAGAGACCTTACTTCTAGTTCCACAAGACAGTTGCTGCAAAATAATATGGGACTGACCATTTACCTTGAAGGGGGCTATGTCACGTAGAAATGTTTTTTTCAGACGCCACAGAAATCATATTTTCTTATTTTCCGGCGAAGTGCCAATCTAATTAAAACAAGGTGAACTGTGATCTAATTCTCACTTATGATACCCATGCCACTTCCCATGATATGGGGTACCTATATGAAGCTTGTGACCAAATACCAGATTTCTGCCATCAATAGTTGTTGAGAAAAATGTGCATATATGTTCAATGTGGATAAAAACCAACTAAGTCGGCAAACAGGAAGTAGGAATCTGATGGTTCCAAAAACGCTTCCCACGATATGGCATACCTATGTGAAGCTTGTGACCAAATATCAGATTTCTGCCATCAATAGTTGCTGAGAAAAATGTGACGAAAAATATTTTGGAAGGACGGACGGACAGAGGTAAAACAGTATACCCCCCTCCCCCTTCGGGGAGCGGGGGTTAATTAGATCTAAAATAGGGAGCAAGTGCGTAGATCTAATTTTAATTGGATTGGCGAAGTGCTGGAATAATTTTTTTTTCTTCAAAATTTTGTATACGATTATACTGTGAAAATGGCAAGTATATGATTATACTGTGAAAATGTCAAGTCGGAATATATTTTTTTCTCCTGTCCAGCCAAATTTTTTTCTTCAAGATTCAGAATCAAAATGATTTTTAGGAAAAAAACCATAAAATTAAAATTGAATAGCTTGAGGGGTAAATTGATAAAAAAAAAATTGCAAGACCAAAATGGTTCTCCCAATATACCAACAAAAAAACGAAATAAAACTGTGGTCATAAGAAAGTCCCACGAGAAAATCTTTCCTTCCAAAATAAGACTTTTTTTCATTTCTCTAAACTGAATTTGTGCAAACTATTTCACTTATAATGAATTATATTTCTTTTTTAAATAAAGCTCATTTTTCTAGATGAATGTATAACCATCTGTCTTTACTCTGTTTTTATTAAATCTCTTGTCTTTATTACAGGACTTTGATCGGATTGTCCTTGATGAGGAAGTGTTGGGGGTTGCTAGAATGTTTCGAGAGGAACTTGTAGTAATGCCCCATGACGAGGATTACAACAGATCCAATAGGTATGCAGCCTACCGACAGTATACCATTTGGGCACATGGCCGACTTGGAGCTGGGGTCAGACGTGTGATCCCAAGCTGTTGTACTTGGAAAATTAGGGACAAATATCCTGATCTATATGGACAATACAAGGGTTTCATTCCTAGACGATTTAATTAAAACTTGTTCATGAAATATTTTGTATTTTATCCCATATACCCTAATGATAACGTTTACCACTTGCTTCCCTATGGTCGGTGGTTGTCTGGGTACTCTGGTTTCCTCCACCACTAAAACTGGTCGCCATGATATAGCTGAAATATTGCTGAAAGTGGCGTTAAAACACCAAAAATAAAAAATAAATCAACCCTAATGAGTTGTTAATTTCACAAGTTGGTCAGTTGGAATTGTAAATTTAATTTGAAAGTTTTGCCATCTTATTATTATTTTTTGTTCTATCAACACTGACAACTTCTTCTAAAATGGACTGACAGTCTTTTATATAATTCAAAACCAAACTTGGCAGAGATGTTTTCTATGAGGTCCTACACAAGAGTTGTTACTTTTGTGTAGATTCGTCAAAAAACATGGCCACCATGTGACTTTGAAAATTCTGATTGGTCGATTTTCAAGAAACTTCTTCTCAAGAACCGCTGAAGGGATTGAATTGAAATCTGGTATATATGTTCCTATGAATGTCTTTAACATGTGTTGTTACTGTTTGCGCCATTTGAAAATTCAAAATGGCCACCAGCGGAGGTCAAAGTTTGCATTGAAACCCTATGGGAAACAACATTTTCATCTTCTTCTTGAGAACAGCCGAACAGAATTTAACCAAACTTGGCAGAGATGTTTCTTGTGAGGTTCTAAAAAGTTGTCCTGGTTTGTACTAACTAGACCAACACACTGAGTGTTATCATTATTGTGCATTGGACAATTTGTAATGCCCATTATCCTGACTTGGGTACTTTTCTGCTCTAAATGTGCAGAACTTCTGTCAGACCAGGAAAAACAAAGAGTGACAATCTAAATTTATTTTATGCGACAATATAGTCAATTGTTTCGTCTTGGTCTTCAAATCTGGATTTCTGAGATGCTACAATATCATCCCGGGTTGGAGGTTGTGGAATTGGTGCAAGATGGACCGAGATTCTTCTGGGATCATCTACTTCCAACTGCACACGTTAATTCATTCCTTCATTATCTTGCAGTCTCATACAAATGATGACCCTTAATAGTCTTGGAACATAGGAATATGACTTGTCAGCTTTAACAGGCTGCACAGATCATCTAGCTGTCTTTTTGTTGTAACTTCTCTGCCACCTGAAGTAGAAAAATACATACAATGTAATTCACAAGAATAAAACAATAGAGATTATGATCTATGGAGCCCTAACTTTCAATTCAAGATGAATATCTCGAATGTATAGTGAATGAGCAACTAAACATATCATTACAAGTCCACTTTATGAAGGATTTGAGTGATTTGTAGACAGATTTTAGGTTGTGGTCATCCCTCAAGAAGTTCTACGGCAGCATCACGAGCTGGTCAATGGTTACAGGGTGTCTGTTACCCAAATCAGACCTGATCTTCATTTGTTGTTGATGTCTTTCCCTTCATCGGATGGGACTTCTACCAGACTTGACCATGGACAACGCAGCGGGTTTGCGACTTTCGATTGACCCTTCTGAAGCCTATGATCAAATATCAGATTGCTGCCATAAATAATTACTGAGAAAAATGTTATGAACATCTTGGGACAAACGGACGGACAGAGGTAAAACAGTATACCTCCCCCTTTCCAGTGGAGCGGGGGTATAATAAAGCTCCTATGACATATGATCATGCATGGTTCTGTTATTAGGACAAAAGTTCAGTATGTAAGTTACAACTGAAACATATGAAATTAACATGACAAACCTTAGAGTGAAGTTGAGGCTAGGTTCAAAATCTCCATCGTCAGAATCATCACCAACATCACTGCCCTCTTCAGTAATATCTATTTGGAGACTGTAAGAATAAAAAAATAATTGTTTATTACAGTGTATGTGTATAATATCGAAACAAATTTTGCTATATGGTTCTGATGTGCAGCTGTATAACGAAAAAGCTTTTCAAAATAATATTAAATCTTTATACATCTATCCAGCACACATCTACACAACACAATATAAAGAGACAAAATTACATCAAAGTTCCAGGAAAAAATTTGGTGCGCCAGACGTGCGTCAATTCTGTCCCAGTTTGGTTTCATTCCCGTAAGTAGCTAAGGAGGACTGGCCATTTCAGCTTGTGGATTGATGAAAATGTAACGATGACGCAGAAGCCAACATGATCCCTATATAATATAGCTACTAGTAGTATCACTATGCAAGCCACAATAATTAATAGGAAACTGTTATACAAGTGACTGTGTTGAACAATATTGACAATGTTACCTATAAACATAATGTAGAATACATGTATGTCTAATCTTTAACAAAATGAACATACTCAAATGGGTTCACAAATGAACTCGATTTCTACAGTTTCATCCGTTTCGTAGAAATGTGATGGCTGCTCATTTCTTCTACTCTAGAATTACCTTGGTCAGAATATCTAAATCAAAAGTACAAATATCAATCACTACAAAATCACATTTGTCTGAAATTACCAGTTTTAGTAGTAATTTGCCTAAAAAATTCAGATAATTTTACAAAAACCTGCATGATTTTAACACAGACATGGGCCATCGGTCTACTGTTAAATTCACACACTGTGAAACATGCAAATTGCTATGGATCTTCACATTATTTCTTAAAAATCTTGTTTATTAATCATACTTACAAGATCCAAACTAAACAAGGGCAAAGCGTGGCGTATTCCCTCGCCTAAAAATTTTACCTGGTGACCTTGACCTTTGACTTTTAAAATCAATAGGGTTCCAGATTCTCTTAAGGACTAAGTATGTACCAAGCTTGGTCAAAATCCATTGAAGGATGTTGATTCTAGAGTGTTCACAAGGATGTTACGCGGTAAAATTTTGACCCGGTTATATGGACCTTTTACCTATAAGGCTATGATCTTGAAAATCAATAGGGTTTCGGCTATCTTAAGGACTAAGTATGTACCAAGTTTTGTCAAAAATCCATTGAAGGATGTTGATTCTAGTGTTCACAAGGATGTTATGCGGTAAACATTTTAGCCTGTGACCTTGATCTTTGACATACGACCTTGAAAATCAATAGGGTTCCAGATTCTCTTAAGGACTAAGTATGTACCAAGTTTGGTCAAAATCCATTAAAGGATGTTGATTCTAGAGTGTTCACAAGGATGTTACGCAGTAAAAATTTGACCCTGTGACCTTGACCTTTGACCTTGAAAATCAATAGGGTTTCAAATTCTCTTAAGGACTAAGTATGTACCACGTTTGGTCAAAATCCATTGAAGGATGTTGATTCTAGAGTGTTCACAAGGATGTGACGGACGGACGGACGGTAGCGTTACTATATCCCTTCGCAACTTCGTTGGCGAGGGGATAAAAAGCAGTTCAAATGACAATTCTTTAAATAGAAAGCCTTTATATGAAAAATACATATTGATTTCCCTCTATCATGTCTATGTTGATAATTCTAAGATAGTAAAGTATAATTTTGGCTCCCTGAACTAAACATTATGTCCAAAATTGTTGAAATGTAGTAAAAAACTAGTTAATGTAATGTTTTTAGAATAGTCAAGAAATAAACTTGGTTTGCATAAGGAAATTGAAAACGATTTTCATTTAGTCATAGTCTAAAATATGCAGTTCAGGACATTTCAGTAAAATTTTATAGTCACATATATAGAAAAGTTTCTGAAACTTGCAAATTTCTATGGATCTTCATATTATTTTTTAAAAACCTTGTTTATGTATCATACTTACAGGATCCAAACTAAAAATGCTACTGAAATAACACTTATTTAAATGGAAAGCTTTTTATATAAAAGATACATACGGATTTTCCACTATGGTGATAATTCACAGACAGGAAGATATAATTTTGGCTCCCATAACAAAGTGTTATGTTCAAACTTGTTGAAAGTACTTTTAACCTTATTTATGTAATGTATTTCCAGTACCCAAGATATGAACTTGTTTGCATAAAGGAATTAAAATGATTTTCATTTAGCCATGGTCTAAAATATGCATTTTAGGACATTTCTGAAATTTTCAGTAAAATTTTGTAGTCATATATAAAAAAAGTTCTGAAACTTGAAAATTTCAATGGATATTCATATCATTTCTTCAAAACCTTGTTTATAATTATATATTATACTTACAGGATCCAAACTAAAAGTGCAATTGAAATGAAGCTTCTTTAAATAGAAAGCTTTTATTTGAAAAATACATACTGATTTTCCATTATAGTGATAATTCGCAGAAAGTAAAGTATATACTTTTGGTTCCCAAAACTAAGTTTCTTGTCCAAGTTGTTGAAATTTGATCAAATTAAAAGCCTAATTATATGTTGTATATCAAAGAAATAAATTTGCTTGAATAATAAGAACTTTATAGGGTTTTCATTAAGCCATGTACAGTTTTAATTCTTGCATTAAAAATGAATTGATTCGATATTTCTTTTTAAATTGATAATAACAAACTGCATTGTCATTGATATCATTTTTGCACTCCCATTTCCCCTTTGCTGGCCTCTTAAAATTTGTGTTTGTTTACCTCGCAAATACGGCCGTTTTATGCTACTCATTGACAATAATTTGCTGTTGCCAGGTGCAAAATTAAATATATTGATTAATATCTACCGAAAATGATCATAGGCATCATCATAAATTCATAAAATATGAAAAACGATTGAGAAAAGAAGGCAACATGCTCGGCTTACCTATCAACAATAATCAAGCACTTCCTTGAGTTCGCTCCATCCAACGGCAACGGTCCAACTGATCCCCTACATATATCCTGCATTTGTTCCATTTGGAAGATACTTCACTTCTATTCCTCTTTATCTCTGAATCCGTCAAAGTCCGCTTTCTTCCACGCGTTGACAGTTTCTCTTTTGCCCAAGAACCACATGTTGTTTATTGTTTCTAAACAGTGCGCATGCTCAAGACGTGTTCGCATTGAAGGCCATATGAATAGATTTGAATATTGTCATCCGGACAATAATTCTTTTTTGGGTCTTTTTTGTCAAAAAATCGTATCTTTTGCAACATAACTCGGTGTTAATCTTCATTTTATGAAGGTCAGTACGGAAATCGACAATAATTTTGGGTATGAAAAAATTACGCAGCTGGTAGACAATATCCCTTTAAAGTCCCACTGGCTAAGATACGACCGTTTTTTTAATGAGCTGCATTCTCCAAAAAATGTACTATACATGCTTTATATTTGATAAAATAATGTTTTAACTCATTTTCGTGTTGATATATGTGAGAAAGAATGGGTGAGAGAACGATATTTGTTGACGAATTCCAGGATGCTGCATCAAAAGATGGCGACTGATTAATTATCGGCAAATTTACGGAGTCTGTCGAATGATCCAATCGTAACTACTCGGCCGTATACGATTGCCGAATGATCGTGTTGTTCCAACTATAAATAAACAGCGATGGAAGAGGTAAGCACATGTACTCTTTTCTCACTATATTATTCTTTTATTTCAAATGTTTTCCCGATAAAAAGTGGTCATTTCGCATGGTTTTAAAAAAGAAAAGTACGTTAGTAATTTGTGCATAGCTCGAGAGAGGAGAAATAAAGTTAATTGTAAAAAAAAAAAGTATTTTGACAAAATTGGGGTACGATAAGGGAAATACCAAGTGAACAATAAATATGTTGTATTCGTAAAAAAATTCTGAATGAATCCGCATTATTGAGTAAATAATGTTCGCAAATTAAATATTTTAGGATTTTATCTTTATTATATTTGCTATCAGTATGAAGAACTTGCAAAGTGTAACCGTCCTTACGGAAATCGTACCGTTTAGGCTCTTTCATTTCTCTGTTAGCCCTCTAAATTCTTTGATTTTCTGTTTTCTAAATGTTCGAAGTTACCCTATACGACAATAAATTTTACTGTAATTTCTGTACTACAGTCATCTGTCAAAAGTATTGGGAAATGTAAAAAAAAAATCCCTGCATGATCAACCAAAACAATATTTTTTTTTTGGTTTATTTACTCATTACGTTGTTATGAGTAATTTTTATTTGTATATAATTTAACACAACAAATAAAAATTGACTGATTTTCCTATATATATCAACTAAAAATAAATCCTAAAAATTTAAATCATGGAAAAAGTATGTACAAATAAAAACCACTCATATAAACATAATGAACAAATAAACAAACAAATTATAGACAATTTTGAATGTTTTGGTGTAAAATTTGTTAAAATCTATCCAGAAATGACTTCACAATAATTTAAAAAAAAATATGGTTTTGGTTGATTATATATGGATTTTTTTGGACATTTTCCAATACTTTTGACAGATGACTGTATTTTGTTTGGTCCTCATATTTGGTTGCCATAAAAGATTGAATTAAAGATCTTTTGATTTATTCATACAAGATGATAAAAAAATTATATTTATTTTAGAATTCAGATCAATCACGCAGCCTTCATTTGTCTTCAATTTATTGGAGCAAGAAAATGAAAGAAATCCAGATCCATCCTGCTCCCCAGCCTGGTCAACCTGACTGGTGCACCTGCACCTATTGCAGGGAGATGCCGGAGGGAGAGAAAGTGTGTTGCAAGGAGAACAGTGAGAGGTGCCACTCAAGAATGCCTGTAAATATTATTTTTTTCATATGCCTTTACTATTCTGTTGCATGATTTTATTTTTGACAGTTTTGTGGTTACACCAGTATTGACTTTGCCATCACCATGTAATCTGTTGTTTGTATGCAACATACCATCTAATGTTTAAACATGTATTTACCATTTAAATAAAATGAGATATGGGTTAAACAACCAACAAATCACACAAGAATAATCCTCGGAATTAAATACAAGACAGGTTACCATACAGCCCTCAACAAGCAAAAATCCACATCTCATGACAAATTGTTGATGGCCCCTCAAATAAAGCATAACTGGGAAAGTATTCATCCAGCACCACAATATCGTTTTCAAACTAGCTTATCTGAATGAAGTGATGTATTACAACGGAAAACTATGGATTGTTTCTCATCTATATTTTTCCTTTCTTTTCAGGATTTCTATACCATATTTTTGGATGAACTTGTTTTGGAGGTTGTTGCTCGCCATAGAGATGATATTCTGGCACAACCTCCAGATCAACAGAGACAGAAGACACACTGCGTACAGACAGTACATTTTGTAGCGACATGGCTATTTGGGAGCAGGAAACAGGCGTGTTGTACCAAGTTGCTGTGTATGGCGGATAAGGGGAAAATATCCAGACCCACTTGGACAGTATGTTGGCTTCATGCCTGGAAGACTCGGATAGATAATGCAAAATAAAATTATTTTCTGTGCCAAATTTATTTACACACTTTGTTTGTTTACAATTTTGTACATCTGTTTTGCAGTGAAGGCAAGTAGTCAACAACAGTATGATGCAACATTATTGATGTGATGGTTTCTCATTGACACTTCCCCCATATCCACATGTATATCTTGTCATACATATATTAATAAAACTGCTGGATTTGTCAAATGTTTTTTTAGTGGAATATTTGCTGACAGCAATGCCCGACATTTCAACTTCTGTCCTAAAACAAAAAAATATATATAACTGACATGTGTAACTGTTACACAATAGCATGGCTTTGTAAGTTACAAAAAAGGTGCACTCGACTCGCAGCAGCAAGTGATAAAGTTTACCAATTGCTTGCCCATGGTCAGTGGTTCTCTCTGGGTACTTCGGCTTCCTCCACCACTAAAACTGGTCGTCATGATATAGCTGAAAATATTGTAGAAAGTGGCGTTAAAACACCGAAAATCAAAATCATGTTACACAATACTTGCATTTTACTTGAGTAAATCTCTATTTCATTCAATGTAATGAAATATTGTCAGATTTGTCAAAACTAAAGTGCATATATGAAAATTAAAAGCATCATTCATGGTGTAAATATATAGATTACATAACAAGATCCTATTGATTTATACCTTATTTTGTTAATACAAAAATGTATAATAATCTCCCACGAGCAAAGCTTTGTACTTAGCTAAATTTGGCATTACTGTTCAGGCCCTTAATTGTTCTCTCTGAGTCTCAGTCTTTCAACTGCTTTTTTTCTTCTTCAATTTTTCAAATGTTTTCATTCTAGCTGTACGAAAGTGACATAAATTGTTTAAAATACCATAAACTGCAATAAAATTTATATATACTTTCACTACTATGTTGTTTTATTAAACTTACATTCTACCAATCTCATGTTCTGATGCTGAAATCTCAGAAACATCTGCAACAGTAATGTTGGGCTTCTGATGGGCACGTGGACGTAAATGCAGCACATGCTGTATTATCAGACAATGGCACACTTGTGGCAAACACACTATCATCGTGTAATCTAAATTGTTTAACTGTTTGTGTCTCCTCAGTTTTCTCATCATAGCTGAAATTGACAATAGCCTAGGAATATTGCAAAATTGTAAAATGACAAAAGTAATGAAGATCTGTGATAGATATATAGTGTGACTACTAGTACAGTTAGGGGCAGAAACCCATTTCCGGGATGCCTTGATTGTGGAACAAATACTTTACTTTACACTAATTTGGGACTTACATTGTACTCTGTTGCTGATTATATTCACAACAATACCCCTTCCCCCCCCCCCCCCCCCACCCTCCAATGTTTGCCACAAAGGTTGTTAGAATATATACTTAATTAAAATTCTTAAAAATTAAAGCAAAATTCGATACAAAACACCAAAGAACATTGTTTGCAATTTAGGACGCCGTATTAAAAGCGATAATTTGTATTTCCCTTTAACTGGCCTCAATATTTTCGTTTCGATTTTACCTTTGGTATTAGACAGGTTTTATCACCTATTTCGAAGTAAATAACATACATTTAAGATATAGATGATAAATAAATATATATTTCCTTCACTGTTTTCACCTACGGAATAAATTTATAACTTCTATCAGCCACAATGTACGATTTATTTTCATCGTTAAAATGTACCGTCACGGTATGTGTTTTCGTGCGTCATTTGTTTTCGTTTTATCCATTTTATTTTGATTTCCACAGTGCACGCATTATTTTTGACGTGTCTTCCGGTTTCTATTTATGGAACATAAGCAAGACTACAGCGTGACATCTGTAAAAGATGTTAAAGTTTGCTTTTAAAGACGTAAGTACCCAAAACAGTGAACCTACCTACTGAACCATACTTTTTGTAATGCTAAAAATTTACTTGATTTATAAAGTAGCTGAAAAAAAATCCAGAATGGCTATATAAAATTCAACTATGTCGTCTGCCTCTCAGACACCTGCTCTTCCTGACATGTAACTGTCATGGGGTCACTGATCGTACTTGTAAACAAAAGAGCTGACTGAAATGTGCCTGTTTCTTATATACAATACATGTCACTTTGCAGTGCATTGTGGTTTCAACACTAAAAAAACCCATCTAAAGTAAACACAATTTTGAAAGTGGTCATTTTCAAACATTCTGTTATTATATTTAGATGTAGTATGATTTGGTAGATGGCCAGAACCATGAAATTTTAAAACCAGCCATTTCCGGATTTTATATTCGTTTCCATCCCGTATATCGGCCTTGTTATTCAATTCAATTCAATTCAATTCAATTCAATTCAAAGCTTTATTTAGAGTCGATATAAATCATACATATAACACAAGCTCTAATGAGCTCTACTTCACACGAAAACAGATGACGCCATTTTACTGACAACAAAAGTTGCCAGATAATCGATATTAAAATACAAGAATGGCTTTAAAAACAATCGTATGTACAAAGAAATATTTAACTAGCCATTCTGTGAAAATTCCAATCGTCATATGAATGAAGGGTTAACACTGTTAATCGCTATATCGGAAAATCGATAATAGCACGAAAACCGATAACACGATGCTAAACATTGCACTTACCAGTCCAAAAGTATTTTCGTCACTTCAGCGTTGGTTTTCACTCGTAGAACTGATCTGAGCTCATTCCAACGATCACACTGGTCTCCAATCCATATCCTGCTCAAATTACTTAATTTTATTGCGTTTTTTTAATGTTTTAACAAGTTTAAATGATTTTATTATTAAAAGAATTGTGTTTTTATTTTTAGTCAAATATATACCCAGTGGGATTTTAAACAATGAGCGTATCTTGTTTTCAAAGAAAACATTCAGATAGCTACATTGCTAAAAAGAGGTAATAAAAACGTAGATATCAAATTTAGTGCACATGAACGTTTCTGGAATAACCTTCATCAGGTAGCTCAAGATCAAAAGATTGGAAAGCCAAATAATTTAATAGTTTTGGGAGCACAACATCTATGGGTATTGATGTTATGTAGGAGCTTCTGTTACACCTGGTAGAGATATTGGGAGTGCTGTTTTTATGATGTGGATGTTGGTGCAGTCGGGGATGTTGTCGTGTGATTCTACGGTGAATACGGACTGACACTGTTGGGGTTGTTGGATTTTTGCTTTGTGTCAGCTGTGATCTGTCCATCGCTCCTCATTGGTGTGACATCTGTTTTGTCTGTACCTAAGGATTTTATATATAACAGCTTATTTCATCACATATTGCTTAAGATTTTGACCAAGATATAGTTTTTCTGGTAACTGATTCATGTCGAGCGACGCCGAGAAACTTACACTATAAGCGCGGACGTCTAAAACGCTTAGAACGATGTCTGTTTCTGCTCTTTTTAGACAATTTGCCAGTTGGTTTTGTTTAACTATAAGACATTGCAGAATAAACACAATATACGTACATTGTGGGGGAAATATAAAAACTGTACGCTTTAGTGAGTGAGCGATTGTTGTTTAACGCCAACTCAGCAATTTTATAGCTATATCATGGCGAGACCAAGTTAATGGGATGATGATGATGTCCGCTTTTTTCTAGACCAACACGCTTAGTTTTTATTTATAGTGTTAGCAAACGGAAACAACAGTCCGCGGATATATATGTCGCTCCACTCTGATACATTATCCTGATTCCGAAGCAACCAATCTTTGCTCTGTCACCTTAATTCTGTGTGCTTTGCATTATAAGCAACAAATACCAGTTGATAATCTTTGGTTTGAAATTTTAATTTGTTTATATACATGTACTCAAAAAATCGCTTTTTATGTGTCTTCTGCCGAAGGATTGTGAAAGCGCGAAAAGTTGACCGTGCGTTGCATAATGTATTTTGTATTGTTAGGTTATCTATTGTCATTTATGTAGACAACAGGGGCGGATCCAGGGGGGGTGCATCCGGCGTACGCTCCCCCTAAAATTTGAAAAAATATGATTTTTTGGCATAAAATCGTGATTTTTCACACGAAATACCCCAAAAATTTTCGCGCCTCCCTCCGCTCGGCGCAATTTTTTTTAAGTTCGCCCCCCCCCCCTCCCTAGGACTTACTTCATATGCTAGCTTAAGATTCTATTTAGTGTTAAACTGCATGGATGGGAAAAGTTAACTGTAAGACTTGAAGTTGAAAAACTTAGCTTATTTTATAAAATCAGAAATAATGAAGCCCCGGGATATTTATAAATCAGAGTCGATACCTTCAACAATTGCCGAATCAAATAACTATAATCTACGTAATCGTCACAATATAAGCCAACCAGCTAACAGACTATCATCATACCAAAACTCATTCTTTCTATCAACTATAAGGACATGGAATACCCTTGATTTAAATATTCGAGAAGTTTCAACATGTTTCACATTAAAAAAAGGCTCCAATTTGAATATTTTAGAAATAAGAAAATACCATATTTCTATTCGTCAGGTGACAGATACTTGAATGTTTTACAAAGTAGGTCAAGAACCAACAGATGCAATGCATTAAATAGGGATCTATATTGTGCTAATTTGATTCCGAATGCATTATGTTCATGTGGAAAATCGGAATAAACTGCAAAACATTTTTTATTACATTCCAAAAAGGGGTACCTATAAAGTGCGAAACGAAATAGAAACGAAACGAAACGAAACGAAACGAAACGAAACGAAATCAACGAAAACGAAACGAAGCGAAACGAAACGAAACGAAATCAACAAAAACGAAACGAAACGAAACGAAATCAACGAAACGAAACGAAATCAATGAAAAGAAAACGAAATGAAACGAAATCAACTAAAACAAAACGAAATAGACTGATACGAAGAAAATGGAAGGATAATGGAAGGAAAAAAATAAAAGACAAAACGAAATAAAGAAATAAAAAAAAATGATAATTCGATTTTTTAAATACAATAATTTTGATTAATTATAACCCATCTTGCATGTCTGTCCGTTACAGTAATCCTCACGTACATTACCTGCAACTCAATCCAAGTCGGGTTTGCTTGCCGACAAACTTTCAGAAGTTCAAATGTCATATTTTTATTTGTGTTTGTGTGTGTGGCAGTATTTATGAATTATAAAGTTTCTGGAGTGGGCATATAGAAAAAAATGGGGGATATGAGGGGGTATTTTCATAGATTGGGATATTGAGGGTTCATTATTCGTCTGATTTTATTACGTTTTTCGTTTGTATTCTATATAAATTTGCCTATTCGCAAATCTAACGGAATGGTCTTGAGTTTCAGATTCTGGGCACTATTTGAATACTGGATTTTCCCGACTTGTCACGTTTAATCCCTTTGTACCCCCCCCCCCCCCCCCCCCCCCCTTGTCAATATGACGGAACTATTAACGACTGTCATACAAGTGGGAGGTTTGACCCACCATTTTCTTGGGGAATGCCTGTACCAAGTCGGGAATATGATAGTTGTTTTCTAGTTTCACATTTGGTCATGTCTTGGGATTAGAGAATTTACATGTACCGATTGTTTTTATACTTGGTAAGGTCTTAGGGTTAGAGGAGTGGCATCTGCCTATCTGCTATCAGAACCCACCATTTTCCTGGGAAAATGCCTGTACCAAGTCAGGAATGTGTTGTTTTTCAGTTGTTCAGTTTATTGAAAACTCAGATGGTTGAGCTTCTTATCGGTTTTGTCTGTTTTTGTGGACTTTCCCTTTTGAATGCGCCTTGGAGTACGGTACCATTGTTATTACCTTTATTCGGTAGTGTGCCAACAGATCTGGTGTAATGTCCTACCGTTGTTCTTTCCGAGATATACAGGGGTCAAAAAGACCCAACACTATAAACTTTTTATTTCAAATCCTATTGTTCTATTTTGAAGAACTAAAAAAAATACCAACAGCAACATAACAGGACGTACAGTGAGCGCCCTCCCTACAGAAGAACTTCTGGAAAAAAATAATGTTTGCAAAAACTAAACATAAGAAACTCTGGAAGTTTTATTGAAATCTATTCTGTTGTTTAGGAAGAGTTATGGATAACGCAACAGTATCCTCTCTCTATTGTATAGCCTTGTATGACAATTACATAGCCTTAAATGACAATGTCCAAAAGTGAAGAAATTTTAGCAAGAACTGTTAAAATGGAAAAACAAAAATAGAAGGTGCACAATGCCATTTGGTACTAAAGAATTCATGAAATTAATGAACCTTGCCATATGGTATTAAAGATTTCCTGTAAGATTCATTCAATTTCATCAAGTTGTTAAGGAGGAATTGCATAGGCAGTGAGGGAAGCACTCACGGACAAACGGACATATAATATATACCCCCTCCCGCTGGATAGCGGGGGTATACAAATATGTGCCGTATTAAATTTTATTAATACCATAATTTATTTTGGAGGGGGGTGATTTGGGGGGGGGGGGGGTTATATGAAAAGGGATCAAAGGGAAAAAAGGTACTTTTACAAGATATGTAGATTTTAAATTTCTAAAGTTAATTTTTGATAGGATTTGTATACCTCCGCCAAAAAAAGATAGGGGTTTATAGGACTTCTGCTATCCGTTCGTTCTTTTGTCCGTCCGGTCGTCACACTTTTTCGTCTCTCCGACACACTTTTTGCTCGGACGGGGGTATTTATTAGTGAACTTTAACTACTGCACTTCTGTTATTTTAATTCCTCTCCTTTCAACAAACTTGACGTTGCTCTTATGGTTCCAAAATTTAAAAGAAGCCACTAAGTGAAAAGGACAGCTAGACTCCCGCTGAATAAATGCATAGTATTCTTGTTCAATGGTGATAAAATCCTGTCCTCTCCTGATGAAAGACAAACATGTGTGGGAAGTAGTCTAGCATCGTAATTGTGAAAATAAGTTTGATTTCTTTTAGGCCCCTATTATTTTTCTTCCATTTTCTATTTCGTTTTGTTTTCGTTGATTTCGTTTTCCTTTCGTTGGTTTCGTTTTATTTCGTTTTCATTTCGTTGATTTCGTTTCGTTTCGTTTCGTTTCGTTTTTGTTGATTTCGTTTCGTTTCGTTTCGTTTTTGTTGATTTAGTTTCGTTTCGTTTCGTTTCGTTTCGTTTTCGTTGATTTCGTTTCGTTTCGTTTCGTTTCTATTTCGTTTCGCACTTTATAGGTACCCTTGTAAAAAGAAATATATTTCTTATAGGAATTCGTGAAATTAATAATGATTTACCAATAGCTTACTTTATTATCTGGCAATGAAATCCTCAACGATGAATGGCTCGGGATAAAATACTGATATCCGCCAACCCATGTTAAAACTCAATACACATTCTGGCTTCCATGATTTATTTCTTAATTCTAACATGACGTCCTTCGTTGGCTATATAAATAATATAATGATAAAACTCACGATATATTTCAATTCGCACATGCGTATTAACGAACAAATTACAAACATCATTACCAAGTCAATCCATATATTCATACAGGACCGTGGTGCATACAAACATAACAATGCCCGTATTGTTTTTCACCTATATTTTTTCCGGAATAAATACATAAGACAACCATCTAACGTCTTCCGGTGACGTAGTTTACAAGGAACGCTGATGACATTAACGCACATGGTTACTGATTTATTTTACGATTTTGTGAACATTTTACTTGTTAAGTTGCTAAATTCAAAATGCAATCAAATTGGTAAATATCAGTAACTTAAATGCATCACAGTCTAGTTATACAGCAAAGGGGAAAAAAACTATAAACATGTAGTTGATTTTGTTATGAAAATGCATTTCCATTACTGACTTCCTCCAAATAAAATAAGCTAGATTTTTCCTACTAGAATCGAAATATTATTTCTAAATTGTATGTATACGCTGGCGTCAAAGAGCTCCGGTCGAAAATGTTTCGTCAACATCCGGGATGTTATAAAGCGGTATTTTTAAAGAAGACACATATGATTATCCTAAGTTTTGATGAATATATAATGTATATATAATGTCTTGAATTATGATGCTTTATGATTGGTATTGTATTATTGTCATTTTTTGTCCAAGGATCATTGCTTTTTTGCAGTGTAGAATTATATTATTTCTAAAAGTTCCACATAATCCGGCATACAAATCATTACAATCAACTGAAATATCGCTATATGTTGTATTTATGAATGAATGAAATGTTGCCAAAAAAGATAAAATATTGATGAATGATTTATTTTACTTAGATATATAATTTTGTTGAGGAAAAATCAGTTAGTAACTAGTTATAGCCTAAAAATTGATGTCAACAGACATTTTTGAATTCCGGCTTTGTCAGATTGTAAACATGTATAGAAACCGGTTGCGTCATTTACTAGGAAACGGATTGGTCAGTATGTAAATACCACTGATCATATTGTTATTGATCATTATATTGCAATTTAACAATATAGTCCATCAACCAAGTCTGAAAAAGCCTCTAATAACAATGTTTGTGTGATACCCCAGCAGACCGCATTATTATTGCATGACATTAAAGTTTGATATTTAAATTGTTGATTTCCATGTGTTGTACTAAAATTAAAAATGTGGAAAATGGTATAAATTCAGCTTTTTTCTACCTACCCATGCGCAGGCCCACTGAGAGGGGGTCAGTCGGGGCGGCGCCCCGGGGCCCATGACAAATAAACAAGTTGAAAGCTGTTTTCTAAATCACAATTCATCAATTCATGTTTGTTGTACTGATTCCTTGCTTATGATACACCTCGGTGGACTTAGTTTGAGTATCACTATTTGGAGAATTGGAGGAGGGGAGCCAAGTTTCCTTTTACCCTGGGGCCCAAAAATTATCTTGGCGGCCCTGCCTGTGTGCTTACGTAGTGGGGTTCAATAATTTGTATAACGTTTCATACACATTACCACTTTGATGTTCAAAATTAGATTGTAGTATAGAAATAACATAATTCGCCATGGCCTTTGAAAATAACACATTTTCATAAAAGATATACGTTCTCGGAAATGTAGTATGTTTGTGCTTAAAAATAGCATATTTTAACTATTACACACATGACTGCACGGGATTAATCGTAAAACATGTCCAATAATCACCAAAACATCATACTCCATTTTATCGCTACATTTGAATATTTTTACAACTATTAATTTTTCCAAAACGCGCTTTTTACCAGAATTTAACCATTTAGCTAAATATTCCGAATTTTCGAGTTATAACCGATAGGGTTTCCAGGGGCGGATCTAGGATTTGTGGTTAGGGGGAGCGTGAGTAGGCGAGGGATCTGGGGACCGTCAAAGGTCCCCAGCGGGTCCAGGGCAGAGCCCTGGTAAGGGGCCCAGGGGGGCGAAGCCCCCGGGAAGCTCTGGGGGTTTGTGGAATTACAGACATTTATTTGAACGACAATTTTGAACCAACCACACCATTTTTATCAGACCAGAAAAACTTGACTTTGAGTCTTAATTTTGTCTGATAATTGTTAACAGTATGTTTTTGTCAGATTATAAGAACCTAAAGTAAAACTTTTGTTGAACAACCGTGATACGAATTGTTCAACTCATGACTGATCGATCACGATATTTTAACCCTTCAAAGCAGAACTATTTGTTTAGTTTTAACGCATTCCTCATTTCACTAATTGGTCTGTACTTTCGGTGCTTGTCCTCTCGGGTGCACGTGGCTCTAGTTAATACTGCCCGTCCGGATAGAGCTTTTCTTTTCGTCGTTTGATTGATTCATTCATTGAAAACGTATGATTCGACCGTTCTTAATGTAAGTGCTAAGTCGATATTGACTACAAAAAGAAATATAAAATCATACTTTTATTTAAAACTTAAACCTAAATATAATGCAGTTTGGAAAACTGAAATTTTTAATGACAAACCTGGAAAGCAATATGGAAATAAATTGCGCACATATAGACTTTTCAAAAATAACTTTGCATTTGAATCTTATCTTGATTTAGATAATTTTAACAGAAACATATTGATCAGATTTAGAATAAGTGCACATAACTTAGAAATTGAAAAGGGGAGACACCAGAATATACCATTGAATGAACGAATTTGTAAACTATGCAAATTAGAAATAGAGGATGAAATACATTTTTTACTGTAGTGTCCCATTTTAAATTCATTTAGAACTGAAGCTATGCAGCAAATCTCAGATATTTGCAAACATTTTGCAACATTGGATAACAAATCTAAATTTATTTGGTTACTTTCAAATGAAAATATAATTATTATTAATATAGTCATAAAACTGTTGATGTCATTGACAGAAACTAGAACTAAATTGTTATCTGGGAGTGAGGTTTGTCCTCCGGGCTCTCTTCCAAGTTCACATTGTATTATTACATCCAATTTAGTGGTATAATATATATTATGCATATACCTATAAGTATTTACCTATTAAATTATATGCATAACATACAAATCTAAGAAAATAATAATAATAATAATAATAATAATAAATTAATAAATAAATGATACATAATAATAACTATTTAATGAAAAGAATCCAAGTGTAAACTTAGGTGTATGGTGTATATATATATATATATAAATCCTCTCTGAAGTTCGACCATTATTATTTTATAACTGATGGGTCACTGTACTTGTTATATCATAGCATACATTCGAATGCAAGTATTACTATGTCAATGGTATGATTAAATTTTGATTTGTTATTGTTTCATAAAATTTTTGTCATCTTCCAATCAATGTAATCAATCCATAATCATTGTATTAAATTCATTGATAATTGTTCTGCCCGAAAGGGCTCCTTAATTGGAAATAAAAATATTTGTATTATTTTGTATTGTTTATAGACAAACAAAAGCGGAAATTGTCAATACATGAACTTGTTGTTGATTTCTGATTAGCTAACGTAACTAAATTAGATAATCAGAATCGTTTCATGGAGCATTAATGTTAACATATTCGCCTTTGTTTGTCTATAAACAAGAACGAATCATACGTTTTCAATGAATGAACCAACGGCGAAACGAAAAGCTTCATCCGGACGGACAGTATACTGATCATTTATCAATGGGTAGAGTTCTTTAGAATGATATCCCAAATTTACTCCTAATATCATTACTATTCATTTTGAGTTACAGGTCACGAATTAACGTTGTATAACATATGTTTTGCGAATTTTAGGGGGGGGCGCAAGCCCCGCACGCCCCCTCTAAATCCGCCTCTGGTTTCATATTACAAATTGATTGTTATTTTCTTTCGCTTTCTGGGTTTCTTGTGTCAATTTGTAGGTTTTGTACTACAAATATTTTTCATTTTGTCAATCTACATCAAAATTTATTTCATTATCGACAGAATGTAATCAATTAGTGGATTAATTTGTTTGGGTCTGTTTGACTTTGCTTTAGTTGGGATGCGTTTGATTTGTATTTTCTCATTTAATTTTTCGTATTGATCATTGATATCGGTAGACTAATTTTATAGGTTTTCTTGATAATTTTGATATCTTTAACACTTGTTGCATATTTTGTTTATTGATTTGTCATTTGATTGTCATTTATATAATACTTTTTGGGGTTAATTTTATTGCTTTATGTTTTGTATTCCTGTTCATCTGTGAATATGTTTTTGGTGATATATTTTCATAATTACTTTTTGAGGGTATTTTGTCACTACGGGAGGGTCAAAATGGATTTTTTTTTATACCTTGTTGTTATATTTGATGTTTTTCGGAGTTATTTTCTTGCCGGTACATTTTGTATACTAACATGACCTCCTTCTTTCGCTTTGTAGATTTATCGATGGTATAATCTCATTCGCACATGCGCCGATGAATGTGGCTGACTTTTCCATTGGCAGCATAAATTGTGTGCGCCATTTTCCGCAAACGTAAATATAAAATATTGGTTACTGTAACGCAGAGCGTTACAAATTTCCCCCAAACGAACAATACAAGTAATACTAGTGGTATGAATGAAGAATAGTGTGAGAACATAGCAAGAAATAATTAGAGCCCAGTTTTTGACTCTATCATGTCTATAGTAGTACCAAATTTCGCCCAAATCGGAGGATTTTGGTATTTTGGCGGTCATTTTGGATTCAAAATGGCCACCATAGCAAACCAAAATGGTCGCAATATGGTGCAGCATGTCTTACTCCCTGTAAATATCCATTTCCATTGAAATCTTTTTATTTTTTAATTTTTAACGATTTTTTTAATTTTTATATTGGCGACCATTTTGAAATGGCGGCCATTTTGAAAATTTTAAAAACAAAGAGCACAACTTTGAGTAATGATCTATTTTTGTGTCAAGTTTCAAAAGGATCCGCTGTTTGGAGTAAATTTAACATTTTTTGCACCTTGGTTACCATGCATAGCCAGAAATCATGGGTGATTTTGCTCATGAATATTCATAAACCAAATCGCGTCATGTATGACGTCAGCAAATAAACGTTGAACCATATTTGGAAGACGCTGATGAAAACTCGCATCTATATTTTTAAAATATTATTTCATCACAGTTTTGATCACATAAATAACTTCATAATTATTTGTGATCGTATCAAAATTAATTGTCATCATATGTGTATTAGGAATCCGGTGATGTGTGTAAAAAATCGAAAATATATTTAATGCACTGGCCCCCCTTTTTCCACGAAATAAAAATATGTAAATAAAAAATATATTGTGCATTTTTGTTCAATTTCTGTCCCACATTTATATAAGTATTAGTATGTCATTGAAATCGTTTAGTATATGCATTGTTAATTTTTTTGAACTTTATATATCAGCAGTATTGTTACCAATAATTATTTTATTATAGTTAGATTCTACTTATTCTGTTGTTTTGTCGAAATACAAAAATACCCTTGTGGAGCCTTTTTTTAATTGTTTATTTACATTTACAATGGAATGCAGTGTTTACTCAAATAATGCTATGTCTAGCAGAAGAAATTTTACGAAATAGTATATTTTTTTGCGTGAACCCCTATTGAATATCTACTAGAAAGGTAAAAAAAACTAGTGAAGCCCTCTTTTAAATTATCGTAGGAACCTTTAATTTTTCAGCAAAATATTTATCGAAGAAAGATTCCTCAACAATGTTACCGGAACTGACCGAATTTGTCCCGGCAACTAGAATGGGGATTGTAAGAAAAGTGCTTTTAGGTCTTGAAAAGCGTGCAGGATGCATTTTTTCACTTCTTCTCAATGCTTTTGAATGGCGCTTACGCTTCAAAATTTGAAACTGGGTAGGAACCTTGAGTTTTCATGGTACAGCTGTAATATTTTGAGATATTGTTCAAACCGGTGCATAGTTTGATTTTTTATCCCGGCAAAGTGTCCTGCTCAAGCTAACAGAAAGTTTCCCGTTCAACTATATGTTAAAATCCAAATTCTCTTTGAGCCGCCATTTTGAATATGCAAATGAACAAATCACTTATCTGCAAACACCAAGATTATTGATTTCAACCATACATGTAAAATTAAACATGTTTGAAAAAGTGTTCCATTGGGGTTACACAATACAGAAATAACGTTGATATAAAGATAAAACTGATAAGATATGACCCGAACGGTGTTCCAATTTTTTCCCCCTGAACAGTGCCACCTGTATATTTCCGGTTTTGTATGACGTATACGTACTTGACCTTCATTGACAGCAAAGTTTTGTTTACATCACAAACATATATTTTAAGCAATGACCCGGTGAATTTAGAGTTATTTTTGGAATAAGAAAATGTGCATAAATATCTGAGACTATAAAGATTATGTTCATACATACCTTGATAGCCATTTCTTCCTTCTTGCGAAGCGAGGTGGTGTTCCGTAGGTAAAATCCTGGCGAACAGAAGACACGTGCGTTTTCCCGATTTATGTCAAAACTCTCACGCGCATAATTATCGAAAACTGGTAACTATCGAGAACAGGTGACTCTACGATACTGGAGTGCCGGTCTAAGGGGTTGATACCACATGGCGTTGTTATCAAACTTGCACCAGCAAACGTAATCTGAAGTATCCACTGAAACGGAAAATGGACGACAATGTCAAAGTACCAGTCACAAGTAAACCAGACAAATTATATAAAACATATGACCGTTCAAAATGTGTTATTTGCTTAGAAGACAAGTAACTTGCTGATAAAATAAATCCCGGGAACAGTTACGCAAATACACATGCACATTGGTAAGCTTGGGCCAAACATAGACCAAAAATATACTTTAAGGTCAACCATCTTAGAGAGAGCTAATGAAGAAAAGGACATATGAGTACATATAGACCATGAGTTAAGCTTTGACAAGCATATACATGAGAAAGTAAACAAAGCCAATTCAATGTTTGCCCTACTACGTAGAACTTTCCAGTATTTAGATGCTGAATCCTTCGTACCTCTATATAAAAACTTAGTGAGGACACATTTAGAATTTGCAAGTTCAGTATGGCACCCTTACAAAATCAAACATATTGATATGATAGAGAATGTTCAAAGACGGGCTACTAAGCAGCTACCTGGTTTTAAGGAATTGTCATATTCTGAACACTTAAAAAAGCTAAAACTTCCAACTTTGAGCTTTAGACGAGTACGAGGAGACATGATAGAGTTGTACACAATTCTAAATGACAAATATGATAGAGAGGCAGTTCCGTTTATAAAACTCTGGAAGGACATGGCACCTAGAGCGGGGACACGGGGGTGGGGGGGACAGTAATACACTTTGCCCACAGAGAGCAAAATCTAAGATGAGAAAAAAATCCTTTGCAATAAGGGTTGTAAAATCATGGAGCAGTTTACCAGAGGAGATAGTATCAGCACCAACGACAAATACTTTTAAAAACAGACTTGACAAGTAATGATCAAATCAGAGTCTAATGTATGAAGACCACAAAACAACTATTACCGGAAGTGGAGATTTAAGGATAGATGACGAGTCCAATGAAGAGGAACCGGAATGATCCTGTATTGGAAAACCAACCTAAGTAAACCTAAGTAAGTAATGTTTGACCGAACACGGTGTTTCCTCGTTGAAGAGAGTTGTGAAAAGTGACTGTTTTCTCGTGAAAAGATTGGAATCGGGCTATATTTTATATGCTACCATGCTACCAAAAACTGACAAGGCTTCTTTACAAATTTAATGGGACATGGAAAATATATCAGGTAATGAGGAATCGGCAATATTTGACGGTTTCACTAATTAGAGACAAGAAGCGTCAAGAAGAGACAAGAAGCGTCAAGAAGCGACAAGAACCGACAAGAAGCGACAAGAACCGACAAGAAGCGACAAGAAGCGTCAAGAACCAAATATATTTAGTCTATGGCATAAATAAAGATAAATATATAAAATTAAAGGCATATATTAAATATTTCAACAAATAAAATATCTATACTATGAAATTTAAGTGTTTTTTCTTCGAGAAGTGACAAGAAGAACTGAAAGGTATAAATAAGTAGTTGTTACTTTACAGGACTAATATGAAATATTACTTTAAATAGGTTATTTATATTTTATTAAATAATTCAACAAATATGAGTATTTAGAATTCGAATTTAAGTGGGTTTTTTTTCGTTATACATAGTCATTATATAATTAACAAGCAAACTGGCCCCGCACCTAATTAACAGATTAACTTGTATACACACTTCCCAATCAACAAGTAAATTGGCTTGTGTTACTGCTTCATAATCAACAATTTAATTTATGGCTTCTTACACAATCAATCATCAGATTTCTATAAAACTTGAGAGATCTAGACTCGGATTTTTCAGTATATCCGTGGCAGTGTTTTATTGGTGGAGGAACACCGACACCAACAATTATTGAAAACATGGTCAAACAGCTAGTGGAAACTTGGTAAAGGTAGATTATTTGTCAAACAGTTGAAGGCCCGGGTGCCTCAATGAGTTAGGTAGTTGGATTACCTAACAACTCATACAAGCCTATAACCAATACGGCGTGGATTCGCGCCCGGCTTTGTAAATTACAAAAAGGGTGCACTCGACTCGCAAGTGATAAAGTTTACCAGTTGCTTGCCCATGATCGGTGGTTCTCTCCGGCTTCCTCCACTACTAAAACTGGTCGCCATGACATAGCTGAAATATTGTAGAAAGTGGCGTTAAACACCAAAAAATCAAATCAAATTGACTAGCGAATCCATCTCAGCAGTGAACAGAACTCAACAATGGACTTACCTGTTGAATTGGTCGGACTTCTGAAACACGCATGTGTAGATGGGAAAAAATTAACTTGGGACTTACAGGATAATGCCAGCGCAGTATCAGGCAAGCTGATTTGAATCAAGGCTGAGAAACCCGTTGCAAAAACTGGATAAGTTGCCAGCCAGGCCCAGAAAAAGAAATACCTCTCTCCTTCCACCAGGAAACGAAACGCAGAACAAATCAAACGATTTGGAAGTGTCAGATCTCCAAACAGAAACGTAAAAGTTGATGAGCTAGTCCAACATGTGTATTATACAGCAAAAGCTATCCAGAGATTGACTTGTCAAAAGTCAAGTTTTCAGTTTCATGGCCCCGACTGATAGCTTTATAAATGATTGAGCAATCTGTGACCATACCAGATTTGTTGTATAACTTGATTGCCTGAGGACCAATCAGATCGACCCTTTCAAACTTATTGGCTGAAATGTCAGAGGAGAGGTATAAAAAAGTCATCAGCTACCACCTACAAAAGACGCTTTGCTTACAAAGGGTAAATTTCCAGGCAGCAGTTTGGAAACGCGCCTGTCAGTCGATATGCGGTCTACCATAAGCAGAAAAACATGGATGGGTGCATTAATGTATGGTGTGAACGCCTCAATTGTATCCAAACTTCAGCGTGTTCAGAACACTGCTGCCAGGCTAGTAACTCGCAAAAAGAAATATGAACATATAACTCCCACACTTGTGGCTCTTCACTGGTTACCATTTAAATTCCGAAGCCAGTATAAACTGCTACTGTACGCATTCAAAGCCTTGCATGGACTAGCTCCTTCTTATCTTGGGGAACTCATTTTTACAAACCGGCGCGATCCTTACGATCTCAAAGTGCTGCGTTAATTGAAATGTCAAAAAACGCACGAACTAAAATATATGGTAAGCGTAGGTTTGATGTGGCGGTCGGGACTCTGTGGAATAGCCTTCCAGCAAGTCTTCGAAATGAACAATCTCTCGAGGCATTTAAAAAGGGACTAAAAACTCATTTATTCAAAATCGCTTTTGTGAAATGAGTATAGTTTTAGATCTGCGATTGACTGTTTTAACTGGTGCTGTTCTGCTACAATATGGTTTTATATTTTTGATTTTAATTTGTTGTCTTTTTGTACAGTTGAGTATTACTTTTTAATTCTTACTGTGATTCATTGTCTTTGCGTAATATATTTTTATTAATTTTTAGTTACATTCACTGATTTCGATAGCTAAGTTTATTTATTATTCAATTTCTTGTCCATTTTTATTGCCTTTATTTTAATTAATGTTTTCCCTAATTCTCTTAAAATACGCAATTTTCTTCTTTTTAATTCAATTCCAGCTTTTTGAGTCTTAAAGTTTTTATACCGGTATTTGATTAAATTGGGCATGCTTTTAAATGTATTGTTCTTACTTCACTTATTTTTTCTTATTTCTGTACATTTGTGTATATTTTAAACATGTAAAGCGCTTAGAGTAATTGTATTGTTATATAATGCGCTATAAAAATGCCTTGTAATAATAATAATAATAGAGAAAAATATGTTGTCTGTTAACTGGATGGACCAGCAGCCTGCATCTGAGGCATTGGTGCTGCTCTACGAATTGTGCCCCTCTTCTAGCCGATTTATTTTTATACTCATACGAGTCGGAGTTTCTTCAAAAGCTTGTAAAAGATAAGAAGATTCATGAGGCTAGAGCCTTTAATTTCATATACAGGTATATTGATGACGCTTTATCTATCAAATTCAATAATTCTAGATTTGCAGAATTTCTTCCATTGATATATCCTCCAGAGCTGGAAGTTAAAGAGACCACAGATACAGATTCGTCCGCATCATTTGTGGACTTATACCTCGAATTTGACGACAGTGGTTAAATCAGTACTAAAATTTATGATAAACCGGACGACTTCAATTTTAAAATCATAAATTTTCCAAATATGTGCAGCAATATACCAGCTTCTCCTGCATATGGTGTTTACAACTCACAATTGATTCGTTATGCAAGGGCCAGTAGCAATTATTCTGATTTCCTGAAACGTCATCTTCATCTGAGAAACAGGCTACTGGACCAGGGCTATGAAAAGATTCGCCTTATTCGATCTCCTAAAAAGTTTATATTCCGATACCAAGATCTTGTTGAAATATATTCCTTCTCTGCAGAAAAGATTATAAACGATGGATTTTCATATAGTGAAAATGTATAAAGATGTTTTGTTATCAATGTGTGACGTAAAAGTGTCTTTGACATTTACTTCACTGAGTTTGGTGCTGTTTTGACAACTGTTTTACCTGTTTTGTTCAAGTATTGTGACAGCCGGAAACTTTGAGCCGTAATGAAAGCGGGAGGTTTGGCGCTTTAAAATCTGATTCAACCCACCATTTCTTTAGAAATGCCTGTACCAAGTCAGGGTCATTACGGTTTTCAGTTTTCTGGTTGTTGACCGATTTTGTCTGTCTATATACGTACGAGTTTTGACTCCCTTTGTAAGATTGTTCGGTAATTTTGTTATTACCCTTATTCTGTTGTGGGTGTAAACCAAACTGCACCACAAAACCTTGTTCTTGTATGTCACAAGGCTCATCATGCACAGATGGTTGCAGGTGCTCTGATATTTGCCAAAGCACGAATCAAAGAGAGCCTCTATCAGAAAGAGATAGTGAAAGTGACGATGAGAAAAGATTAAAACGTGAAATCATAGTTTGAGGAAAAAAAATATTAGTCCATCAGCTACACCCGGAAAAACAATTGGTGCTGGATACTGTAGTTTCAGTCTCTCTAGGATTATATAATGGGAGTAATTCTATACATTGTATATGCATTTATTTTGTGCAAAAATAGCCTTAGATACTTTAACAAGTTAACAAAAATCAGAGGCTCCCTTGATTTGCTTGAAATGTGCAAGAAGTGTTAAACTAGTGAATATCAGTGGATTTCAGAGTAGCATCAACAAATAAAAATAAATTAGAACTGTGAGTGACCTCACGTGAGTTTAGTAGGAGTTGTGCTTACAAGGTACATGCCTCCCCCCCCTTTTCGTGAAAGTATAAGTTGAATTATTCTCCTTTTAAATTTTGGACAGCAACCATATTCCTTCATGCACATCTGCAGGTAGTGTACTACAAATGTGTAAAGTTTCATAAAAATCCAATAAGTCGTTTAGGAGGAGTTGCCTTACAAGGTACATGGACGGACAGACGGACAGGGTGATTCCTATATACATCTCCAAACTTTGTTTGTGGGGGGTATAACAAACTTTGTTTGCAGGGGGTATAATAAATACATAAAATAAAATAAGACTACAGACCTCGACATTAAATTTTCACAGCATCAATTGTTGATTTAATGGTGTAATTTTCACGGTTGAAATAGCACGAGATATTTTTAGAATTTTAGCTGATTACTGCTTCCGTCATCTTGTCAATAATGTGGCAATATACATCTATCCTACACATGATTACATTAGAATGGAGATAACTGCATTGTATTTGTAAATTTCATGGCATCAATTGTCGATTTAATGGTCGCAAATATCTGTTTACTGGCTCCGCTAACGTGTCACCAGTAAACTCTATTTGCGACTATCAAATCTCCAATTGATGCCTTGAATTTTTAAAATACAATACAGTTATCTCCTAATTACAAGGGTGACCCAAGAGATATTCCGAATATATACTTGATCTGCATCTTTTCAGCGATTTGATCCAACTACAACTGGCATTAAGTGATAATGATGAAATAGAAATAGATTGTTTATAGTGTTTCCTTCACCGATACTATAATTCCTTGAAAATGTCAATACCATGCCCATCGGCATGGATCTATATTTTTTCCCTTGAACTTAGAGAGTACAATTCAACCAGAAATGTTAAGGAGTCTGATGTTTATTTCTATTTAGTGACATTCAGTAACTGATTCTGATACACAATCTGCATTCAATAGATGGTGCACAACGACATCCAAAGAATCATAGAGGCAATCCATATAACATGATTACCGCTTAAATGGGCCTGCTATTCCAGAACCAAACTTGGAAATTGATGATTAGACACTCATGTCTCATTATGGCATTGTTTGATATCAATGACTTTATGTCTAAGTGATATATATTAATTTGTTGATTAAAGATGTCATAATCATAATGTCTATTATTAATGACAAAATGTATTAATGTTTGAGACAATAACCCTTTTACACAAATTGCTGATAATTGTTCTCTGGTTTTTATAATTTTTATTCATTTGCTTAGACAACTAAAACATTGAGTCGGACAATTACTTGTTTTAGTTAGTTGTCCGAAGGGAAAAGGCAAAAAAAATGTTAATGTAGAGGCCTGTCCTATAGGGTCACCTTTTCTTTAAACAAAGGGTGGTCTTATAATAGGGGGACTGCTGCATGTACATTGTAAATAAAAATAAAATTCATTGTACTTGCTGAGAAACAGGTCAGAAAATGTTGCTACCTGTTTCCAAAGCTGGTACATATAAATTATATATTTGAGGACAGCATACATATATTGTACATTAGACAGAACAGGTTGTTGTCTGTAATAATTGATTGGATTGCTGACCTTTGTTCTTTAACAATAAGCAAATTTCCTTTTACCCAAAAAAACCACTTATTTTGGTAAACGGATGGCTAAGATGTAGTAGTAAATATGGACATTTTTAGGCCATTAATCATCAAATTTTCTCAGGTATTTCTGTTTTTATTATTTCATTTCCGACGCCGGTCAAGATGAATAAATTGAATTGTTCCTTCGTCTCCTATTAATATATTTAGATCTTATTAAAAGCAGCCACGTCTACTGATTGGACAAAGTCTTCAAAGCCTGTTATTTCATCTTCAAGAAAATCTGTTCCAACCTAAAAAAAATAAAATAAACAACAGCTGACAGTGAAAAATATATTTTTTTCAGGGCTCTACAATGTGACTAAAACTCGCGCATTTGCGAGTTACTTTTGTAAAATGCGAGTAAAAATTCTGTATTGATCGCAGGACGGTGAGTTGATATTTTCAGAACATTTCCATTCCATCACCGATTGTATTTTTCATTTTAATATCTGACTTTGATTTTCCAGTCTTCTAAACAGCACAATTGTCTCGGACATAAAAGTTTTAAATCACATACTTTTAACGCTTGCAAGTGACCATGATAAGCAAAAATCAAAAACCTTCATACAAATTGTTTCACTAAAAATAAATTTTTCATAAAACTGGTCTGTTAATGCAATATCCACGGAAGTATCAAGTCAAAAAAGTGATGAAGTTTCAGGTTCTAAAGGTGGAAAGTGCAAATTCCACGATGTCTGGAATTCAGTTTTCGTGGCTCATTTATGATTCCAGTAACAACATTAATTATGTAGTGTGATATTTGCAGAAAGGCAGGCCCACATATTGCTGGCAAACCCGAATTTGTTACTGTAAAAAAAGTTTAAATGTGAAAGTCTTGTTTTTCTTAATAAAAGTCTGAAACATGAAAAATGTTTCAATATGGTTCAGGGTTTCTGCTACAATTTTACAAGCACTGGACAACAGTCCAATATAAGGCAATTTATATCAGACAATTTGTCCTAAGTCATTTTGTGTTGTCAGACAGACAAATTCGAACCTAAGGGGGAGGGTTTGCCACCCCCCCAGACAATTTTGAAAAATTAGACCCCAAATCCTGCATTCTGAGGGTCGCTGTCAGTGTTCAAATCTTTTCAAAAAACAACGTTTTTTAACCAGGTCAAACAAAAAAGTTTTTTCAAAGAAATTAATTTGTATACCGACTTACTCGTGCAAACCAGGAATTCACAACACAAAATGAAATGGGGAAATACAGAGCACTGATCAAAAGATTTTTTGTACAACACACTGGTTGGTTAAATTTGTTACGTTGTTAAATTCAACTTCAGTGTATGATTGTCCTAACCTGTTACCACTAAACAAAAATGTATTATAAGCCAATGAAATCATTTTATCCAAATACAGGTTCAACTTGGTTTGTGAGTCGCAAGGGTTGAGAGACAAAATACCAAATACAGGTTCAACTTGGTTTGTGAGTCACAAGGGTTGAGAGACAAAATACCAAATACAGGTTCAACTTGGTTTGTGAGTCACAAGGGTTGAGAGACAAAATACCAAATACAGGTTCAACTTGGTTTGTGAGTCACAAGGGTTGAGAGACAAAATACCAAATACAGGTTCAACTTGGTTTGTGAGTCACAAGGGTTGAGAGACAAAATACCAAATACAGGTTCAACTTGGTTTGCGAGTCACAAGGGTTGAGAGACAAAATACCAAATACAGGTTCAACTTGGTTTGTGAAGGTCACAAGGGTTGAGAGACAAAATAATTTGCTGTTTAAGGTGTCATAACTCCATGATATTTTCTTTTCTAATTCATTTCCATTTTTGCTGAAATAAAATTAGTGCAATAAACCATGATTTTTTTCCCTTTATTGTTAATCATAAGGGCAGTTTTATGATCAATACCTTTCATGTGTTCATTTAAGGAGCTTGTCCTAAAGTTAGTACTTCCTGTGGTAAATGTATTTTGTCTGTTCCTGTCAATACACACTTTACAAAACATTGCGTTGTCGTCGTACTTCAACCATTTATACAGGGATAACCACTTTTCTTGAAACCTTCTCGTAACCTTTTCTTTAAGTTCGTCAGACCCAATCTCATTTTCATTTCCCTGTTCTTTATCAGAAACATCAGCATCTGTCACCTTGTTCACTTTAAAACCGATGTCTGCGAGCGTTTTCTGTCCTCCGAAGAGTTTTCTTTTTTTGTTTACGGACATGACCGCTGACCTTCAAATACAACTTGTTCCCTTCCAATCGTAACTACTCGGCCATTCTCACTACCCTGCAAATAACCTCGTACGTACATAGTAGAAATTCTTCTTAAATTGTTTGCCGGAAGTTAAGTTAAGCCGCACAAAAATCCAATATGGAAGACATACTAAGTCAAATCTAATCATGCAAAACTAATTAAAACTTTAATTGAAATATAGAAAATTGCTTAAAATATAACTTTATCAAACTTTCATGTAACTAACATGTGAAAAGTAGTGCGATTTATAAGCCTAATGCATACAAGGTTATTTGCAGGGTAGCGAGAATGGCCGAGTAGTTACGATTGGTTCCCTTCAATATCGGTACTTGCTAACATGAGTTAAATTTATTTAGGGAACCAGTCAACATACGTTTGTAACACGTGCTACGATTGGCCTTGCACTTTGCACTGTAACCAATGAAATTGGACGTAATTGTTGAAAACAGAAGAAAATTGTATTTATAGTATTGGGAATAACCGGACTAAAAACAGACAAAATACATTTACCACGGGAAGTAATAACTTTAGCTGCCGCCGTAAATACTATCCAAACTAAAAACATTGCTGCTGGTCTGATTGTATTAAAATTCCATTGGTCAATTTGTCACAAGTCAGCAAAAATAATCTGTCATAATGTCAGCTTGATCAAAAAATATTCGGTCATTTTGATTTATTTTGGCAATCTGAAACCCTGTGGTTTCAGCAAAAGCCCATTCTTCAACTAAGCATGTTCTGTCTCATTCAAGGGATTAATAATTATGTACAAATAAATACATATTGAAGTTATATAGTACAAATTTGTATCTTTATTAATCTGGCAAGTAACATGCTTTTGTTGGCGAATAAAAAATGTTTCCGTACTAGCCAGCGGCTAGTGGGAGCTGGTATGAATTGTAGAGCCCTGATTTTTCAAGATAGACAAGATTTCAAATCTGAATGTACGTCAAAAGGTAATAGATATTGACTTGACATATGGGGAGGTCACATGACACTGCCTGGTAGAAGAGTAGTCTTAAATGTGAAGAGGGGAGGGTTGGGATCCCATTAACCAGTTCAACCCAGCCACATCTTTGTGCCTGTCCCACGTCATACGAGTTCAGTGAGTGAAGGTGAGAGGCGATTGTTTTGTTGATATTGCTAGAATTATTGATCATCACTGTTGAAACTTTGTTTTCATAATACAGTATTACAGATAGATTTTAACATTTAAAACTTACTTTATCATCTTCTACAACACATCCAATTTGTAATTTCCTAATTCCATATCCTACAGGTACTAATTTAGCTGAAAATAAGAAATAGTCCATTAAATTTCAGTGACAGTAGGAATTGTAATACGAGTCCCCCCCTTGTCCCTGTGATAAAAACATAGAATTGTAATATGATTCTTTCCCTTGTCCTGTGATAAAAACAAACACAATGTTTATTTAATGTTCTCCTCTCTTAGTCATAGGTAATTATATAACCGTAGCTATATTTAACTTTCCAATCTTTTAACTTTGAGCGTACCTGATGAAGGTTATTCTAGAAATGTGCCACTAAATTAGATACTTACATTTTTATTATCTAATAATGATGTAATCTTAATTCTGTTGTCGTTTATGTGATAGTTTTATACTCTCCTTCAGACAGGTCGGTGGTTTTCTCCGGTTTCCTCCACCAATAAAACTGACCGCCATGATATAACTGAAATATTGTTGAAAGGGGTGTTAAACATTTAATTAACACCATCAACCAACCAACCGTTCCAGACAATTTATGCAGGGTTTTGTTTTATTACTTGTTATTTGTTTGACTGTTAGAGATACAGGTATATATATATGTATCAAGAAAACAGGGTATTGAGATCACATTATCCAGTTCAATAAATTTTGAAGCTATTCCAAGGCAGGACCTACACTTCCACTGTGTTATTTAAAGATTTACAATAATACATTGTTTGATCAGGACCTACACTTCCACTGTGTTATTTAAAGATTTACAATAATACATTGTTTGATCAGGACCTACACTTCCACTGTGTTATTTAAAGATTTACAATAATACATTGTTTGATCAGGACCTACACTTCCACTGTGTTATTTAAAGATTTACAGTAATACATTGTTTGATCAGGACCTACACTTCCACTGTGTTATTTAAAGATTTACAGTAATACATTGTTTGATCAGGACCTACACTTCCACTGTGTTATTTAAAGATTTACAATAATACATTGTTTGATCAGGACCTACATGTACACTTCCACTGTGTTATTTAAAGATTTATAATAATACATTGTTTGATCAGGACCTACACTTCCACTGTGTTATTTAAAGATTTACAATAATACATTGTTTCATTTCTGTTTATCTACTAACTCATCCAATTTTACAGCTTCAATAATTATTATTTTTTTTTTTATATAATAATAGTATTTTTTAATATCAAAATACACAGGTAAAAAGTTTGAGTCTATAACAACCTTTACATTTCTATTTTAGTAGCAACAACCATCAATGATGGAGGTTGGGCACTTACACACAAATCTGAAAGTGAACCAACCAAATATCACATCAGCCCAAATTGGTTTAGTACAGGACCACCCAATGATCATTCCTGCAAAGTCACAATTCAATTGGCTTGGTGGTTTTTAAAATTTCAGCCAATGAGAACACATTATGGACCCTGGCAGCCATGTTGGATTTCAAATCAGCACCAAAAACACAAATCTGGTAGAGGACCATCCAATGAACATTTCTGGCAAGTTTGGTTGAAATCTGTTCAGCGGTTTCAGAGAAGAAGATTTAAATGTGAAAAGCTAACAGACGGACGGACGCTTACCCATGACAAAGCTCACATGGCCTATGGCCAGGTGAGCTAATAAAAGCAATACCAGATCTGAAAAGAAAGATAATTAAACTAATATACATTGTACATGTTGTACAAGGGTTCAAGTCTGCAAGTCGGATTCATGAAATCACGGTATTGACCAGGACTAGTGGTTCATAGATTCGGGCTAGTAATATTTGGGAGTATGCTAGCCCTGGGCTAGTGAGGTGGTCCAAGATTTGTTAACCCCTGTGGTCCTTTTGGTTTTTTTTAAGATATGGCGGACTATCTATGAGTAATCTTGACTGAAGTCTGTAAACTGAAATATTCAATAAAGAAATTGTTAGAAAAAATCCATTATGCATGGTCTTCACTCTTGGTGAAATCTTAGCTGCAATAATGTAGCTCCTGTGACAAACTTGTGTCTCGGCAGAGCTACAACGCGGTCCCATTCGTCACAATGGAGCAAAAAAAAAGTTGCAGTTGAAACATAAAAACTCACTATTTCCGCTTCAAACATTTCATTATAACTATTACTGATGATCCCAGTCCTCGTTAAATCGGTTTGGCTGAGAAATATATGCTTTTCAAAGTTAGCAACAACCTTGTTCAAATTTATCGATCGTTTTCCATAACCGGAAACTACGGAAGGTGGAGCTTTTCTAAATATGGTATTTCTTACTACACGCTGATGTAAACATTCGCGCCTAAATCGCCAAATACTGTATCGACATCCAAATAGTGAGGCCGGAAATGACGAAATTCAAAATGTTCAGAGAGAAGATTTTTTTTTGTGGGAATTACATTCTAAAAAAAGTTAAATACTGGTAGGTGATAAAAACTTGTTATAATAATGGACAAAAGGAAAGGTTATGTCTTATTATTGATAAATGCAGGCATCAGAAGCTCTGTAAGCAAGCGCAAAAAATCTCGGCGACTGCTCCATTACGTGTAATGGCATCCTGTTATAACCCTTGCGAGTAAACGAGCATTTAGGGTTTTATTATTAGAACTAGTGAAATCTAAAGTCTAAAGTTAATGAGATTTTTCTTTCAAAAACACTTAATGTTTTGCAGTTTCTGAAGTACATTTTTTGGGCCACAAAATGCTAGATTTCAGGAGCTTCCGTCCCCTGGACCCCTTACGGCCCTCAGCCTAATTGTTTAGGTACCTTCTAAAATTTAAGAAGTACCTCATATTATAAAAAACTTTGAAACCACCTGATAGACTGTAAAAGTGACAATATTTCCACCCTTCGTCGAACACCAAGTGATGTCAAATGTTGTTAACATGTAATTCTGATAAGAATGATGCACATCAAGTGCACTTCATGATGTCAGAGGGGGAACGAAGATCTTGACTACAGCTCGGCCAAAATCCCAGATTTCCTCTGTGTTCTCTTAGAATGTCTTATAATGAATAAAGCAATAGCTCTGCTGTCTCATCCTTCACAAGACATTCTCACAAATCATTAAATAAGGTCAATACAAAGGCACAAAAGAAACTAGTATTTTTGTTTTAAACCTTTAAAAAAAAATATATGGAAGAATGTGTCCAGAGGACATGGATGCTCCCACTTCCAATTAAAGCAAACAGCTATTATTTGGTAAATCAAGGGGCATAACTCCAGAATGGAAACATGGTAATCTCCGAAACCAAACTTGGCCTTTTATGGTCGCAAATCTTATGTATAAATTTCAAATGATTTGCAGAAAAGGAACTTGTTAGTAAACAGAAACCAAATGTGGGACTGACATATGGAAATGAGCAAAATTGAATGCACCTAGTGGTGGGGACAGAAAAGTCAAATAGTTACTGTGGTTGGTCATTACATATTCAGTCAGAGAAGTCATTTGTAATATCTGACAAAATATAATATATAATAAATATTTGACATTGAACAGATGTCCTTTAGGCAATTATGAATAAACTAGAGGCTCCCAGGAGCCTGTAATCGCTCACCTGGTTTTCAATTTGACATCTAATGTTGATAGAAAATGGGGGTGTTACACATAATTTTGAAAGTGGGCCACCCAAAGATCATTTCAACTCAAATTTCTGAGCAAAAGATTTTGATGTGATTTTTATCACATAATATTCCTAAACGAAATAAACTGGCTGAAAAAATCTCACAGAAAAACCCAGAATATATGTTAAACTACTCATTGCCATATAGCTGCAATTAAAATTTGAGTTCATTTTGATTTGTAATAGAGTGGAAATTGACAACTAAAGAAATTTATATTTTTAGTAACAGCAGCCATCTTGAATGGAGGGTGGAGCTGTCGGACACAGTTTTGAAATGGGACTACCCAAGGACTATCCCTGCCAGGTTTGGTTTACTTTGGTTCAGCGGTTTCAGAGGAAAAGATTTAAATGTAATCTTTTATCAAAATATGTCTAATTTGTATAATCAGTACAAATCGGTTGAAGGAAAAAATTCACGGAAAAACCCAGAATATATGTTAATCTACTCATTGTCATGTAGCTGCAGCTAAAATTTGAGCTCATTTTGATTGATAATAAAGCAGCAATGGACAATTGAAGAAATTTATATTCTTAGTAACAGCAGCCATCTTGAATGGAGGGTGGAGCTGTCGGACACAATTTTGAAATGGGACTACCCAAGGACTATCCCTGCCAGGTTTAGTTTAATTTGGTTCAGCAGTTTCAGAGGAAAAGATTTAAATGTGATCTTTTATCAAAATATACCTAATTTGCATAATCGGTATAAATCGGCTGAAAGAAAAATTTCACAGAAAACCCCGGAATATATATATGCTAAACTACTCATTGCCATGTAGCTGCGGTTAAAATTTGAACTCATTTTGGTTTATACTAAAGCAGCAATGGACAATAGAAGAAATTTCTATTTTTAGTAACAGTAGCCATCTTGAATGGAAGGTGGGGCTGTCAGACACAATTTTGAAAGGGACCCACCCAAGGACCATCCCTGCCAGGTTTAGTGTAACTTGGTTCAGCGGTTTCAGAGGAGAAGATTTAAATGTGATCCTTTATCAAAATATGCCTAATTTGCATAATTGGTATAAATCGGCTGAAAGAAAAATTTCACAGAAAAACACAGAATATATGTTAAACTACTCCTTGCCATGTAGCTGCAGTTAAAATTTGAGCTCATTTTGATTTATACTAAAGCAGCAATGAACAATTAAAATTTCATCCCCCCTTTTTTCTATTTTTAGCTTGGCGACCATCTTGGTTGGAAGTCGGGATCACCGGACACATTTTTGGAAGGGGGCCATCCAAGGACCATTCCACCAAAGTTTGGTTCAAATTGGCCCAGTGGTTTCAGAGGAGTTGATTAAAATGTGAAAAGTTAACGGACGAACGACGGACGCTCAGTGGTGACAATAGCTCACCTGACCCTTTGGGTCAGGTGAGCTAAAAAAAAAAACCCAGAACAAATCAGATCAGACAGCTTTAAAACTATTTACTAAATTTGAGCAGGGTAACTTCAGAGGGGTCGCAAAACAATGTTTCGATTAATCACCATTAACTTCCCTCAGAAGTCTCCCAACTTCTCTCTGTTGTCTTCCATTTCTCCCTGTGAGCTTTCTGAAAAAGAAGTCACTTCTCCCTCTAATTTGGAAGTAATGAGGCCACAATTAAAAATATTTCTGTTTCCCCTGACCCACAATTTTGGAAGTAGGTAGGCTTTTTTTTTTTGACGACAAAGATGTGCTCGGTAATGTGAAAATATCGATCTTTAGGCGAAACGAATCTAAAATACAGAATTTTCTGCAAAACAAATTTTGAGCGAAACGAAAAAAAAATGACAGCAAATTTCCAATAAACAAATTTCAGTCGGCCAATTTTGACTGAGCCCTGTATATTTATATCAGTTAACATTTATCATAGAATCAAAGCTTAAATATTTAATGAAACATTTTTTGTAACTTACATTGACCCCATAATAGACCATCTGTGGCGACACTTCGTACACATTTTTCTAATTCTGCCATATCTGTTTCATCATCCCAAGGCTTTACATCTAAAAGAATACTACTTTTGGCAATGAGGGCTGGCTCTGAAATAAATAACAAGAAATTAATGCTAAAGAAAAACGAAGTTGCAATCAAAAATAGACAATCCAGAGATACAAGCAACAAACAGAATAAAAAAAAACACAACACAAAAAAATAAAAAAGATTAGCAACACTGATCCGATAGAAAAACAAGAGGCTCCCAGGAGTCTGTAATCGCTCACCATCCAATGACTATTTCATCAAAATTTTGTTCTTATTGAGCAAATGGTTTCAGACAAGAAGATTTTTATGGGAATTTCCCATAGGGTCCTATGTTAAATTAAGTTCGGCTGTGGCTGCCATCTTGGTCGGTGTTCTGAAATGCCGGACACAATTTTGGAAGAGGACCATGTAAGAATCATTTCAGCAAAGTTTGGTTGAGATTGGCTCAGTAGTTTCAGAGGAGAAGATTTTTTTTAAATTTCATCCCCCCTTTTTTCTAATTTGCATAATCGGTCAAAATAGGCAAAAGTGCAAAGTTCATAAAAAATCCTGTAATATATGTTAAAAAGCTCATCATTATGCTTATACAGTTCAAATTTGGGAACTTTCTGGCTTAAAATAGAGCAGTTTTGGCCATTTGAAGAAATTTCTATTTTTAGTCATGGCGGCCATCTTGGATACAGGACGGCACTGACGGACACAATTTTGAAAGGGGACCATCCAAGGATCATTTCACCAAAGTTTGGTTGAGATTGGCTCAGTAGTTTCAGAGGAGAAGATTTTTTAAAATTTCATCCCCCCTTTTTTCTATTTTTATCTTGGCGGCCATCTTGGTTGGAAGTCGGGATCACCGGACACAAATTTGGAAGGGGGCCATCCAAGGACCATTCCACAAAAGTTTGGTTGCAATTGGCCCAGTGGTTTCTGAGGAGAAGATTTTTATGTGAATTTCCCATAGGGTCCTATGTTAAGCTAAGTTCGGCTATGGGGGCCATCTTGATCGAAGGGCCGAACCGCCAGACACATTTTTGGAAGAGAACCATCCAATGACTATTTCATCAAAATTTTGTTCTTATTGAGCAAATGGTTTCAGACAAGAAGATTTTTATGGGAATTTCCCATAGGGTCCTATGTTAAATTAAGTTCGGCTGTGGTGGCCATCTTGGTCGGTGTTCTGAAATGCCGGACACAATTTTGGAAGAGGACCACCCAAGAATCATTTCAGCAAAGTTTGGTTGAGATTGGCTCAGTAGTTTCAGAGGAGAAGATTTTTTTAAATTTCATCCCCCCTTTTTTCTAATTTGCATAATCGGTCAAAATAGGCAAAAGTGCAAAGTTCATAAAAAATCCTGTAATATATGTTAAAAAGCTCATCATTATGCTTATACAGTTCAAATTTGGGAACTTTCTGGCTTAAAATAGAGCAGTTTTGGCCATTTGAAGAAATTTCTATTTTTAGTCATGGCGGCCATCTTGGATACAGGACGGCACTGACGGACACAATTTTGAAAGGGGACCATCCAAGGATCATTTCACCAAAGTTTGGTTGAGATTGGCTCAGTAGTTTCAGAGGAGAAGATTTTTTAAAATTTCATCCCCCCTTTTTTCTATTTTTATCTTGGCGGCCATCTTGGTTGGAAGTCGGGATCACCGGACACAAATTTGGAAGGGGGCCATCCAAGGACCATTCCACAAAAGTTTGGTTGCAATTGGCCCAGTGGTTTCTGAGGAGAAGATTTTTATGTGAATTTCCCATAGGGTCCTATGTTAAGCTAAGTTCGGCTATGGGGGCCATCTTGATCGAAGGGCCGAACCGCCAGACACATTTTTGGAAGAGAACCATCCAATGACTATTTCATCAAAATTTTGTTCTTATTGAGCAAATGGTTTCAGACAAGAAGATTTTTATGGGAATTTCCCATAGGGTCCTATGTTAAATTAAGTTCGGCTGTGGTGGCCATCTTGGTCGGTGTTCTGAAATGCCGGACACAATTTTGGAAGAGGACCACCCAAGAATCATTTCAGCAAAGTTTGGTTGAGATTGGCTCAGTAGTTTCAGAGGAGAAGATTTTTTAAAATTTCATCCCCCCTTTTTTCTAATTTGCATAATCGGTCAAAATAGGCAAAAGTGCAAAGTTCATAAAAAATCCTGTAATATATGTTAAAAAGCCCATCATTATGCTTATACAGTTCAAATTTGGGAACTTTCTGGCTTAAAATAGAGCAGTTTTGGCCATTTGAAGAAATTTCTATTTTTAGTCATGGCGGCCATCTTGGATACAGGACGGCACTGACGGACACAATTTTGAAAGGGGACCATCCAAGGATCATTTCACCAAAGTTTGGTTGAGATTGGCTCAGTAGTTTCAGAGGAGAAGATTTTTTAAAATTTCATCCCCCCTTTTTTCTATTTTTATCTTGGCGGCCATCTTGGTTGGAAGTCGGGATCACCGGACACAAATTTGGAAGGGGGCCATCCAAGGACCATTCCACAAAAGTTTGGTTGCAATTGGCCCAGTGGTTTCTGAGGAGAAGATTTTTATGTGAATTTCCCATAGGGTCCTATGTTAAGCTAAGTTCGGCTATGGGGGCCATCTTGATCGAAGGGCCGAACCGCCAGACACATTTTTGGAAGAGAACCATCCAATGACTATTTCATCAAAATTTTGTTCTTATTGAGCAAATGGTTTCAGACAAGAAGATTTTTATGGGAATTTCCCATAGGGTCCTATGTTAAATTAAGTTCGGCTGTGGTGGCCATCTTGGTCAGTGTTCTGAAATGCCGGACACAATTTTGGAAGAGGACCACCCAAGAATCATTTCAGCAAAGTTTGGTTGAGATTGGCTCAGTAGTTTCAGAGGAGAAGATTTTTTAAAATTTCATCCCCCCTTTTTTCTATTTTTATCTTGGCGGCCATCTTGGTTGGAAGTCGGGATCACCGGACACAAATTTGGAAGGGGGCCATCCAAGGACCATTCCACAAAAGTTTGGTTGCAATTGGCCCAGTGGTTTCTGAGGAAAAGATTTTTATGTGAATTTCCCATAGGGTCCTATGTTAAGCTAAGTTCGGCTATGGGGGCCATCTTGATCGAAGGGCCGAACCGCCAGACACATTTTTGGAAGAGAACCATCCAATGACTATTTCATCAAAATTTTGTTCTTATTGAGCAAATGGTTTCAGACAAGAAGATTTTTATGGGAATTTCCCATAGGGTCCTATGTTAAATTAAGTTCGGCTGTGGTGGCCATCTTGGTCGGTGTTCTGAAATGCCGGACACAATTTTGGAAGAGGTCCACCCAAGAATCATTTCAGCAAAGTTTGGTTGAGATTGGCTCAGTAGTTTCAGAGGAGAAGATTTTTTTTAAATTTCATCCCCCCTTTTTTCTAATTTGCATAATCGTTCAAAATCGGCAAAAGTTCAAAGTTCATAAAAAATCCTGTAATATATGTTAAAAAGCTCATCATTATGCTTATACAGTTCAAATTTGGGTACTTTCTGGCTTACAATAAAGCAGTTTTGGCCATTTGAAGAAATTTTTATTTTTAGTAATGGCGGCCATCTTGGATACAGGACGGCGCTGACGGACACAATTTTGAAAGGGGACCACCTAAGGATCATTTCAGCAAAGTTTGGTTGAGATTGGCTCAGTAGTTTCAGAGGAGAAGATTTTTTTTAAATTTCATTCCCCTTTTTTTCTAATTTGCATAATCGGTCAAAATGGGTACTGGGATTTACTTCAAAATTGCAGGGTAGGTAGATCTTGACATGCTGCACATTTTTGCAATTTAAACTTAACATCTATCTTTAATTAGTTTTTGAAATATAAGACGAAAAGTATTAAAAATTAAAAAAAAATTGATGAAAAAAGGGCAATAACTCCAAGATGGGTAATCAAATTTACTTCAAAATTGCAGGGTAGGTAGATCTTGACATGCTGAACATGTTTACAGTTTCAACTTACCATCTGTCTCTTATAGTTTTTGAAATAAAGGACGAAAAGTATTAAAATTTTGAAAATTTGATGAAAAAAGGGAAATAACTCCAAAATGGGTGATGGAATTTACTTCAAAATTGCAGGGTGGGTAGATCTTGATATGCCGCACATTTTTGCAATTTAAAGTTAACCTTTATCTCTTATAGTTTTTGAAATATAATACGAAAAATATTATTTTTTTTTTACAAATTTGATGAAAAAAGGGCAATAACTCCAAGATGGGTAATCAGATTTACTTCAAAATTGCAGGGTAGGTAGATCTTGATGTGCTGATCATTTTTACCACATGTCAGATTTTTGATATTATTAACGGTTTTTGAGTTATTACCCAAAACCTGCAATTTTACCATATGTTCTATTTTTAGTAACAGCAGCCATGTTGGTTGGTGCACAGCATCATCGGACACAATTTTGAAACTAGACACCCTAGTGATGATTCAGACTAAGTTTGGTTTCCATTGGTCTAGTACTTTCAGAGGAGAAGATTTTTGAAAAAGTTTACGACGTACGACGACGACGGACGCCAAGTGATGGCAATAGCTCACCTGATCCTTTGGGTCAGGTGAGCTAAAAACTGGGGTGAATCCAGGTGGTTACACCTAGTAAAGCATGGTAAAAGTCTTGTCGGTGATAGAGGACAGAAAAAAATCTAAGTAAATCAGTTTGTGATGACTAGAATTTTGCAGGGGGTATAATAAATGTTCTAACTCTCGTGTTGTCCGAAAAAAAAATTCTGAACGAAACAAAAAACCATAACCCCCCCTTCAAGTTAAATGGTCGGTCCCTAAATGTCTTCCAGCGAATCATTTTTGTTCGAACATAAGTCGTGAAAGTAACAATATATATTGTTTTTGCTTAATTATATTTGTATTGATCTATTTATTAAAATTATAAATTTTATTAATGATGATTGCAAATTAAATTTATATTTATAACACTTATACACATGCATGTCTTGATCCGTGCCAATGGTCTTTGATGAGTTTAATTACTGGTAATAAAGTAAAAAAAAAACACAAGCCAAGGTATTGTGAAAAAGAAAAGGACAAAGCCAACAAAAGAATTTTGAGAAGTTTAAGCTTTGATAACAATGGCTTGGTCAAGCCTAGCTGCAGAACCATAGCTCTTTATGGTTGTTTTTTTTTTTTTTAAGATATGGCGGACTATCTATGAATAATCTTGGCTGAAGTCTGTAACTAAAATATTCAATAAAGAAATTGGGGAAAAAATCCATTATGCATGGTCTTCACTCTTGGTGAAATCTGAACTCTAAAGAGAAAGTTAATGGGATTTTTCTTTCAAAAACACGTTTTGCAATCTCTGAAGTACATTTTTTGGGTCCACAAAATGCTAGATTTCAGGAGCTTCCGCCGCCTGGAACCCTTACGGCTCTCAGCCTAATTTTTTAGGTACCTTCTAAAATTTAAGAAGTACCTCCTATTATAAAAAACTTTGAAACCCCTGGCTGTCGGTCGCCAATGTCGCAATTTTCTTTCTTGACTGGCACCTAGATTTCCTTGTGTAAATTTATAGATAATCACTGTGTACCGTAACAAAAATCCATAATCCGTCAAATACAGGTAAGTTTTATCGTGTCGGTATTTAACTGTCAAAGGAAAACAGGTAAACAATTTATCGAGGTGTGAAATCTTGATCGCCAATTATGATTTATGATGGTATTAATGTTGTTAATTGAAGTGTAATTAGATGATCATGTTTTGAAAAAAGTTGTTTTACATGAATTATATATAGAGGAAAATCAGAGATGACAGACATTTATTTCCAGTTACGGTATATTCAAACTAATAGCCGAAATGCAGTCAATAAAAAGTTATTTTTTTAACTTCCTTGCTATTTTTAGCACGTAGTTACCGTTATGTACAACATACAAATTTTTGAATGTCATTAAAAATAAAAATTGTACGTCAATGACATAAACAAATGTGCCATATTTTATTATATTGGCACTTATTTTTCACTTTATTAAATAAATAAACAACTGCTAGTACCGAATGGAATCTGTGTTGAAGAACAATCTGATTCTGATTGCTTTATAGCGATCTTCTGCTTGTCGCATGTCAGCTGAGCCACAGTATCTTGACATTTTATCTGGCGAAATAGAGAAACATCTGTATATTATATATATAAAGACACAAGTAATGAAACAAGTTTTTCCCTCTAAAGGTTGTCTAACTGTGTAAATTTTTTGTAACCTTCGTTCGCCCGTAAAATAATGCTACGTTGGAATGTTGGAAGGTAAATCCCTTTCATGCATAGTTTATTTGTACCAAACATTGCTTTGTTCCCTACCTATTTGTCTTTTTTTCACAGCAGACAGACGTTCTTGTTTTTTAAATTTAGCCTATGTGGTCATAACTTCCGGTTCGGCAGCAAATAAAGATGACAAATAAATTATTTGCTTTACGTCTATCAAAAAATAATTGACGATAAGTAGCATTCGTAGTTTATTTTTACTTAATGTTTTTTGTATATAATTTTGTAAGATACCAACTGTAACAATACTCTAGCATTTACCGAAAAGGGAGGTAATAAAAAAAAAAATTGGCGGCCACTTCAAATTGGTAGATTGAAATGAAATGAAATGTCTAAATATTTGGACCTACTAGCTTGGTATGTGTACACATAGTGTCAACTATTTCTATTACATACTGCCTTTAAGAAAAAGAATGGCAGAAGGTTGCAAAAGGAAGGGGATGCATAAAAGCATGTTGTTTCGGCTCCTGAACCCGAAAATTTTTTCAGGTCATTTCCGTTTTTGGAATAGTTTTATTGTCAACTTTATTTGCTGCCGAACCGGAAGTTATGGGCACATAGGCTAAATAAAACTTGTTTCATTACTTGTGTCTTTATATATATAATATACAGATTTTATACAGATTTTTCTCTATTTCGCCAGATAAAACGTCAAGATACTGTGGCTGAGCTAAACAACGTTTCTGTGAAGCCGAAGGCATGTTTGAAACTGATGAAATATATTTCATTTTTATGGATATTTATAACGAGCGGCTGTGACATTAATCCCAAGTAGCTTGGGAATGAGTAGTGTACCAAGCTGAACACAACAACGAGAAGCCGCCGACACTTCAATTACTTTATTAATTTCTTTCACCAAAATGAATGATCGCTAATTAAGGTTAATTGCCTTTGAATTTGATCACCTGTAATTAACTACTTAGACCATACAACAGGTGTCAAATTTTGTGATGTAATCTGTTGATTGACAGATCATACACATCGATCGATATTTTTAAGAAGAGAAAGGCAGTTTTAGTATAAATTTTTTAAAAAAACTTACGAAAAAGGCATTAGGGCATTTTAGTGACAGTTCTGAATGTATGTCTGTATCATATTGTATGTTAACTGTTGTTATATGATGATGTCTGTATCATATTGTATGTTAACTGTTGTTATATGATGATGTCTGTATCATATTGTATGTTAACTGTTGTTATATGATGATGTCTATATCATATTGTATGTTAACTGTTGTTATATGATAATGTATGTCTGTATCATATTGTATGTTAACTGTTGTCATATGATGATGTCTGTATCATATTGTATGTTAACTGTTGTTATATGATAATGTATGTCTGTATCATATTGTATGTTAACTGTTGTTATATGATAATGTATGTCTGTATCATATTGTATGTTAACTGTTGTTATATGATGATGTTTGTATCATATTGCATGTTAACTGTTGTTATATGATAATGTATGTCTGTATCATATTGTATGTTAACTGTTGTTATATGATGATGTCTGTATCATATTGTATGTTAACTGTTGTTATATGATAATGTATGTCTGTATCATATTGTATGTTAACTGTTGTTATATGATAATGTATGTCTGTATCATATTGTATGCTAACTGTTGTTATATGATGATGTCTGTATCATATTGTATGTTAACTGTTGTTATATGATAATGTATGTCTGTATCATATTGTATGTTAACTGTTGTTATATGATAGTGTATGTCTGTATCATATTGTATGTTAACTGTTGTTATATGATAATGTATGTCTGTATCATATTGTATGTTAACTGTTGTTATATGATAATGTATGTCTGCATCATATTGTATGCTAACTGTTGTTATATGATGATGTCTGTATCATATTGTATGTTAACTGTTGTTATATGATAATGTATGTCTGTATCATATTGTATGTTAACTGTTGTTATATGATGATGTCTGTATCATATTGTATGTTAACTGTTGTTATATGATAATGTATGTCTGTATCATATTGTATGTTAACTGTTGTTATATGATAATGTATGTCTGTATCATATTGTATGTTAACTGTTGTTATATGATAATGTATGTCTGTATCATATTGTATGCTAACTGTTGTTATATGATAATGTATGTCTGTATCATATTGTATGTTAACTGTTGTTATATGATGATGTCTGTATCATATTGTATGTTAACTGTTGTTATATGATAATATATGTCTGTATCATATCGTATGTTAACTGTTGTTATATGATGATGTCTGTATCATATTGTATGTTAACTGTTGTTATATGATAATGTATGTCTGTATCATATTGTATGTTAACTGTTGTTATATGATAATGTATGTCTGTATCATATTGTATGTTAACTGTTGTTATATGATGATGTCTGTATCATATTGTATGTTAACTGTTGTTATATGATAATGTATGTCTGTATCATATTGTATATTAACTGTTGTTATATGATAATGTATGTATGTATCATATTGTATGTTAACTGTTGTTATATGATAGTGTATGTCTGTATCATATTGTATGTTAACTGTTGTTATATGATGATGTATGTCTGTATCATATTGTATGTTAACTGTTGTTATATGATGATGTATGTCTGTATCATATTGTATGTTAACTGTTGTTATATGATGATGTATGTCTGTATCATATTGTATGTTAACTGTTGTTATATGATGATGTATGTCTGTATCATATTGTATGTTAACTGTTGTTATATGATAATGTATGTCTGTATCATATTGCATGTTAACTGTTGTTATATGATGATGTATGTCTGTATCATATTGTATGTTATATGATGATGTATGTCTGTATCATATTGTATGTTAACTGTTGTTATATGATGATGTATGTCTGTATCATATTGTATGTTAACTGTTGTTATATGATAGTGTATGTCTGTATCATATTGTATGTTAACTGTTGTTATATGATGATGTATGTCTGTATCATATTGTATGTTAACTGTTGTTATATGATGATGTATGTCTGTATCATATTGTATGTTAACTGTTGTTATATGATGATGTATGTCTGTATCATATTGTATGTTAACTGTTGTTAAATGATGATGTATGTCTGTATCATATTGTATGTTAACTGTTGTTATATGATAATGTATGTCTGTATCATATTGTATGTTAACTGTTGTTATATGATGATGTCTGTATCATATTGTATGTTAACTGTTGTTATATGATAATGTATGTCTGTATCATATTGTATGTTAACTGTTGTTATATGATGATGTCTGTATCATATTGTATGTTAACTGTTGTTATATGATAATGTATGTCTGTATCATATTGTATGTTAACTGTTGTTATATGATGATGTCTGTATCATATTGTATGTTAACTGTTGTTATATGATAATGTTGTTATTTATTGTAATAAATTATATAAATCTTTTTGTTTTTGATGATGAAATCGAAATGAAAAACAGAAGTACAATACAGACATTAACATTTGTACAAACAAATCAGGACCATTTATACATGAAACTGAACATGACAGGTACATGCAATCATCACAGTTTCGGTTCGAAAAAATTGGCTCATTGTAAAAATTTTAGCTGGCTCCTAACTTTCAAAACTGGCACCTGGCGATTTTTCTGGCTCCTACTTTTTGGGAGCCAGAGCAGCCCCTGATAATGTACACTGTAAAATATATCAGCATATTATTTTGAATGAACAGCAAATGCAACAACACATAGATTCTAGTTAATCTTTAGAAGAAGTGAAAAACATGCCGGGAAAGTTAATTCGTTGTCATAGTGTCCTGACCTAAGACAGATCTGTGATTCCTCTTTTTCAGATCATACAGATGATCTCGGTCTTTCTTAGGAGGACATGTTCTGTTACCATTGCAACAATGGTTGAGCTGGATGATTAACGTTTTACGGTTGAAACATATAATATTTATAAAGACTCATCCTAATACGAGTCGACATGACGCTGAACAAATTACATTTGTTTTAAGTGTTACTGTTACTATCGATAATCATAAAAGGATTAACAGGGATGTCATTAGAAGCTGGTAACCGGCGAAAATCTCCAGTAACTCTAGCTGTCACTGCCGGTTACTTTTTCTCTTTAAAAAAAATAATGAGAGAACATTTATCTAGTATCCAGGGTTGGCAACAAAGCGGGATATACTGGGAAATAAGATTGATTCTTAATTTGCAAATATAATGATACATGAACCTGTACACATTGTGCACATAGTGTCAATTTCTTTGAGTTCCAGATTATTGTGATATATCTTCTTATAAGTAAGCAAATTGAACATTTATTTGGAGTATAATATAGACTTGAGTTAATCTGTTTGTAACTATGTTGGCCTTACAGAAAAAAAAAAAAAATTAATGGATAATGTTAATGTACAGATATATAAAATTGATATTTGTTATAAAAAATATATAATGATTTTGATAGAAATATTAAGAAAGTTATTCTTTATTTGTAATCCCCACTTTGTACCTCCTTTGTTTAGTGATTAAAACCATATTGTGACCTGCTTTCGACATATTTATTGTTTGTCTTTACAAACTGGACTTGTTGATTTCTAAAGGTTATTGAAGATGTGTTAATTAGTTTGTAAATACAAATTAAAAAAGTTAGTCATTATTATAGCATAAAGGAAATGCCCTTAGGATATTAGATTACATGTATACAACCTGGCAAAACAATCAGCTATTAATTGTTAAGTGATTATTGTTAAATTAAGAATTAGACTTGGTCTTGTTAAAGCAGGAAAGCTTGTTTTTTGCTACAGAATGTTAAGGGGGAAAGATGAAATAGATTGGTGAACTCTGAAACTGTATGATTGAACTGAAAAGTGTAGATATAAAATTGTGGTGACAGTTTTAACATGTTTTTAATAAAAGTATTTTGTATAAATATTATGTTTATATAAAGATTACAATTTCAAAAGTTGCCTGAAGTCCTTCTTAATGGTCCTACACCTAGGCTGTATACCCATATTTATTAAACTGATGTAATTTTCAACACTGTGTGTTAAAATGTTAAGTTTTTAGCAACTTTCAAGAAATTAATCACATCTAAAAATCATATTTCCCAGCATTTCCCGCTTGAGCTAAAATTTAGAGTATTTCCCAGTAATTACCACTGGGAATTCCCGGCCAACCCTGCTAGTATCAGCAATACAACGTGCAGTGCGTGTATCTACTGCAGAGTTGGCGAATATCGTCGGACCTGACTGGCAGAATAACGGCCGGTCCGATTAATTAATGAACCGTGTCTGTCCCAATGTCCGTCACGAAAATATTACTTTGTGGTCGTCCAGTTGGCAATTGAAATTTATTCACTCCCAGTTTCCACTGCCAATGAATTCCATTTTCAGTTTTCAGAGCTCCAGATAAGCTGCGTATTTGCGTTTTTTACACTATGAAAACGAGTAAAAACGCATGTATTATCAGATCAGAGTGTACACATTACGCATACATATTGCTGTGTAAGCAAACTTTCCAAATTCGGAGCGTACTTGTACAGTCGTGTACATAACAATACATTTTTGTCTTTGAGAAATTCCCCGTAATTATTTCCTTTCATACTTTTCGAAGGAGAGAGCATATATATCCGAGGGGTACAGAATGCTTGCCTTTCTAAGCATCGATGTCAAAAGAGATCTGATTGGATGTTTATGATAAATCATCCAATCATCAATATTACAAATAAATGCAGTTTACATAATAACTTAATAAGTAAGAACTAAAACGAAAGTAAATTTGGGAACACGTTGTTTGTTGAAAATGAGCAAGAACATGAATAAGTGCGCTATGGAAAATTATATACTTAAGTTCCTGACAGTTTCATCTATGTCTAGTGACAGTATAGTTAAGGAATCATTGATGACATTATCAACACGGCTGTGAAAACTGCTGAAGTCGACGAGCAAAAAACAAAATATTTACAACATTTTATTAACAAGGGCAATGCAAAGCGTGGCGTATCCCCTCGCCTAAAAATTAGACCCTGTGACCTTGACCTTTGACCTTGAAAATCAATAGGGTTCCAGATTCTCTTAAGGTCTTAGTATGTACCAAGTTTGGTCAAAATCCATTGAAGGATGTTGATTCTAGTGTTCATAAGGATGTTACGCAGTAAAAATTTGACCCGGTGACATTGACCTTTGACCTTGAAAATCAATAGGGTTCCAGACTCTCCTAAGGACTAAGTATGTACCAAGTTTAGTCAAAATCCATTGAAGGATGTTATGTGTAAAAAATTTAACCCTGTGACCTTGAAAATCAATAGAGTTCCAGATTTTCTTAAGGACTAAATATGTACCAAGTTTGGTCAAAATCCATTGAAGGATGTTGATCCTAGAGTGTTCACAAGGATTGTGATGGACGGACGGTAGCGTTACTATATACCCTTGCAACTTCGTTGGCAAGGGGATAATAAACATGACACAATCGTTTCAAATTAAACAGAGATATACATTTCACTTGCATCCTGCGTTTATTGAATAACACTTGTGTCAAACATAATTTTAAAAGTGTACATGTAAGCAATCTTTTCTGAAGTAGAGAGTACAACAGTGCAAAGGAAATATGCAAATACGCATCATTTTCAAAAGTAGGGGGTAATTACCCTTTGGACTTGAAAATTATCTGGAGCTCTGAGTTTTATTAAAATGTCAGACAGAAACTTAAAATTTGTTTATTTATTCTGTCAGACCGACACGTTCCTATTTGCAATCGAAACTCTTTATACGTAAATGTAAACATCCTTTTAGTAGTAACGAGCACCTGCAAAACGTGGAACATTAAAACTGAAATATATTACTGAGCACAGAAATAAGTCGACTTCCACACTCCCCAAGTATCAAAGATTGTTTGTGTTTAATTAAATATTTTTTCAGATGCTTATATATTGAAGATGACATGACAACAGATTCATATTCTTAACTGAAATAAAAAATGTAGGTAAACCGGAAACTGACATTGATGTATAATATTCGGAACGTGATACAGGTGTCAAACCAGTAATTCAACCAATCAGAGCTAAGAGCATATTTTTATTGAGTTTTGGGGGAAATTATAGTTTTGTACCATAAGAAATTCCAAAACTTGAATATCAATAAATCATATTTTTGCATATTTGATGGAATTAGAAGGAATTTCAACTGTAGATCTATATACAAAAACTTATTTCATACCTTAAACTACATAATTTATGGGGTTAAAGCATGAATTAACAAAATTAAGAATGATGTGAACTCATTTTATGGGACGAAAAAAAAGGGGGGGGGGGGGGCTAAATGCAAACATTTCATAGTATTTAGCTATTAAATATACAACTGAGGCATATATATGTGTAAAAATTGCTTATTATGTTAGAAATTAACTTAATAACTGTAATATATAAGAGAATAGGTAAGTTTTGGTATATTTCACAGTCTGAACTCAACAGCTGTAAATGGAGATGTTTTCATTAAAAATCTTCAAGGGGGTACCTTTGCATTTGAACACTTATACTCGCAAATATTAGACAGCCACATACCTTATGAGGTTTTTTGTGGTTGATATTGCCTAAGGAATAGAAATAAGGCCAATAAAGGGTTAGAGAAGCAAGTTTTGTTGCTCTTTAGGTGTCAAACCAGTAATTCAACCAATCAGAGCTAAGAACATATACAAAAGTAGTCCCTTTAAAAAAAAAAGTTCCTTTCACTTTGTTGTATTGTGACAAATACTGAATGGAATGGAATAATTAAATTGACAATTGAAGTTAAATGTATAAGGATTATTTTGAGCCCAAATTTGATTGATTTAATTGTATTTTAATATGGATATGGAGGATTTGATGCATGACCTATAAATAGGGAATTTCTGGGGGATGACAGAGCTATTTTTAGAGTAGGTATTTTCCATAGTCTGGCATTTCACTGCAAGACTTTAAACATGGCCTGATATTTTGACAGAATGTAGAGGAATCATGGACGTTTCAGAAAATGTATGGTCTTCGAAAGGTTAAACTTAAGATAAAATGGCCAGGTAGGCTCGAAAAAACACAAATTTAGTAGAAAACCTTAAAGAAATTAATTATAGGTTTCACACCTACAGATTGTTGTCTATATCTGCCATATCTTTTTAGATAAAAATATGTATACAGAAAAACATTTAATTGAGTTGTTTAATGATCATGACTATATGTAATCTTGCATTCAGTTCTGTATAAAAAAACAAAATTTGACAGGTTGTATACAATATTACAAAACTAGAGGCTCAGGTGAGCCTGTATCGCTCACCTGACATAAATAAGTCCTCTTAAGAATGTCTGCATGCCAAATACATCTAAGTTACTATTCAAATCCCATACTGCCATAGGGTTCTATGTTAAAACTATGTCTGCTCATGGCAGCCATCTTGGATGGAGGTCGTGGTCACCAGACACAATTTTGAAAGTATACTACCCAAGGACCATCCATGCCATGTTTGCATTAAATTGGCTGACTGGTTTCAGAAGAGAAGACTTTTAAACAATTTTCCCATAGGGTCCTATGTTAAAACTATGTCTGCTGACGGCGGCCATTTTGAACCGAGATCGGGATCACTGAACACAATTTTGGAAGTTGACCACCTAAGGACCATCGATGACATGTTTGCTATATTGGCTTACTAGTTTCAGAGGAGAAGATTTTAAAACACTTTTTCCCATAGGGTCCTATGTTAAAACTACAGTATGTCTGCTGAAGGTGGCCATCTTGAATGGAGGTCAGGGTCACTGGACACAATTTTGAAAATTGACCACTTAAGGACCATCCATGCCATGTTTGCTTTAAATTGGCTTACTGGTTTCAGAGAAGAAGATTTTTAAATATATTTCCAATAGGGTCCTATGTTAAAACTATGTTCGCTGATGGTTGGCATCTTGGATGGAGGTCGGGGTCACAGGACATAATTTTGAAAGTTGACCACCTAAGGACCATTCATCCCATGTTTGCTTTAAACTGACTTACTGGTTTCAGAGGAGAAGACTTTTAAACATTTTTTCCATAGGGTCCTATGTTAAAATTAAGTCGAGTTATGGTGGCCATCTTGAATTTCCGATCAGCAAACGATTCACAAGTTTAGTACAGGACCACCCAATGATCATTCCTGCAAAGCCACAATTCAATTGGCTTAGTGGTTTCTAACAAGAAGATTTTTAAAATTTTGACCAATCAGAACACATTATAGGCCCTGGCAGCCATGTTAGATTTCCGATCAGCACCAAAAACACAAATCTTGTATATGACCATCCAATGAACATTTCTGCCAAATTTGATTCAAATCTGTTTTGTGGTTTCAGAAAAAAAGATGAAAATGTGAAATTCCCATAGGGTCCAATGTTAAACTAAGTCGAGTCATGGCGGCCATCTTGAATTTCCAATCGGCAAACGATTCACAAGTTTAGTACAGGACCACCCAATGATCATTCCTGCAAAGTTACAATTCAATTGGCTTAGTGGTTTCTAACAAGAAGATTTAAAAAAATTTGACCAATCAGAACACATTATGGGCCCTGGCAGCCATGTTGGATTTCTGATCAGTGCCAAAAACAAAAATCTTGTATATGACCATCCAATGAACATTTCTGCCAAGTTTGGTTCAAATCTGTTTTGTGGTTTCAGAAAAAAAGATGAAAATGTGAAATTCCCATAGGGTCCAATGTTAAACTAAGTTGAGTCATGGCGGCCATCTTGAATTTCCGATCGGCAAACGATTCACAAATTTAGTACAGGACCACCCAATGATCATTCCTGCAAAGTCACAATTCAATTGACTTAGTGGTTTCTGACAAGAAGATTTTTAAAATTTCAGCCAATGAGAACACATTATGGACCCTGGCAGCCATGTTGGATTTCAAATCAGCACCAAAAACAAAAATCTGGTAGAGGACCATCCAGTGAACATTTCTGGCAAGTTTGGCTGATTTCTGTTCAGCGGTTTCAGAGAAGAAGATTTAAATGTGAAAAGCTAACGGACGGACGGACGACGGACGCTTACCCATGACAAAAGCTCACATGGCCTATGGCCAGGTGAGCTAAAAATGGTGGGACAGACACAAAGGCCATGGGTCAGACAGAACCCCAGTTCCTGTCTGACCCAATGTCAGACAGAAAAAAAAAGTTATCGCCAACTCTGCTACTGATCAGCATGTATACGTTTGCAGATCTTTACAAATAAACATCACTACATATCCTCTAACCCGAATAATATCAGTCGTTATTTTCCGCTCATCACAGATGAAATCGTAGACGGAGAGGGACTGAATTATACGGGTCACATATTCTCGGTTTTTTCATTTTTTTTTAGGAATATTGCGATGAGTTCCGAATGACGCTTTACAAAATTATAAACGTTTCTCCTAAACGGGAGCACCCTTATCAAACACGCTATGGCGCCACAGAGCAAAAAAAGATGTAAACAAGGTTCACTGGACGGCTTTTTCAAAAAGCAAAGAATAGACAGTGATGCAGGTAATTACAAATTGAAGTGCCTGAATCACTGCCACAATATAATCAAAAGTAGTAAAATGGGTCTTTTATCTTGAACAATTGCTGAAAATATGAGAAAAATAGTACAAAAAAATGAAGTTTCAATAATGAAATTAAATGCCAAGAGAGGCCTAGAAGGCAGGATTTTGTACCATTTATCCCAGAGCTTCTGGGGGACCTGAGCGGCCCCAGGCCGTAAAGGACCAAGCTCGGCGCAGCGGACGGCTCGTCTGTCCGCATCAATTTGCCTGCTACTTTCCAATTTTCTCCTGCTACTTCAAAATCTATTGACATCCCTGATTAACGATAAAAAGCGTAAAAATAGAGGGAACCAGTTTATCTAATAGCCAAAACGACATCAATATGTACATGGCAAATAAGTTACCCGACTGGAAACCACGACTACGATTTAACTTTCCCGGCAGGTTTTTTCACTTTTCCCACGTAACGGGAAATGAGAATTATGAAGCCTTGCACGACATGTGTTTTTTTTACCTTATTTCATTGGTTATAACCACTATGGCTTCTGATGTGTTTTTTTTACCTTATTTCATTGGTTATAACCACTATGGCTTCTGATGTGTTTTTTACTTTATTTCATTGGTTATAACCACTATGGCTTCTGATGTGTTTTTTTACTTTATTTCATTGGTTATAACCACTATGGCTTCTGATGTGTTTTTTACTTTATTTCATTGGTTATAACCACTATGGCTTCTGATGTGTTTTTTACTTTATTTCATTGGTTATAACCACTATGGCTTCTGATGTGTTTTTTACTTTATTTCATTGGTTATAACCACTATGGCTTCTGATGTGTTTTTTACTTTATTTCATTGGTTATAACCACTATGGCTTCTGATGTGTGTTTTACCTCATTTCATTGGTTATAACCACTATGGCTTCTGATGTGTTTTTTTTACCTTATTTCATTGGTTATAACCACTATGGCTTCTGATGTGTTTTTTACCTTATTTCATTGGTTATAACCACTATGGCTTCTGATGTGTTTTTTACTTTATTTCATTGGTTATAACCACTATGGCTTCTGATGTGTTTTTTACCTTATTTCATTGGTTATAACCACTATGGCTTCTGATGTGTTTTTTACCTTATTTCATTGGTTATAACCACTATGGCTTCTGATGTGTTTTTTTACCTTATTTCATTGGTTATAACCACTATGGCTTCTGATGTGGTTTTTACCTTATTTCATTGGTTATAACCACTATGGCTTCTGATGTGTTTTTTACCTTATTTCATTGGTTATAACCACTATGGCTTCTGATGTGTTTTTTACTTTATTTCATTGGTTATAACCACTATGGCTTCTGATGTGTTTTTTACTTTATTTCATTGGTTATAACCACTATGGCTTCTGATGTGTTTTTTACTTTATTTCATTGGTTATAACCACTATGGCTTCTGATGTGTGTTTTACCTCATTTCATTGGTTATAACCACTATGGCTTCTGATGTGTTTTTTACCTTATTTCATTGGTTATAACCACTATGGCTTCTGATGTGTTTTTTTACCTTATTTCATTGGTTATAACCACTATGGCTTCTGATGTGTTTTTGACTTTATTTCATTGGTTATAACCACTATGGCTTCTGATGTGTTTTTTACCTTATTTCATTGGTTATAACCACTATGGCTTCTGATGTGTTTTTTACCTTATTTCATTGGTTATAACCACTATGGCTTCTGATGTGTTTTTTTTACCTTATTTCATTGGTTATAACCACTATGGCTTCTGATGTGTTTTTTTTACCTTATTTCATTGGTTATAACCACTATGGCTTCTGATGTGTTTTTTACTTTATTTCATTGGTTATAACCACTATGGCTTCTGATGTGTTTTTTACTTTATTTCATTGGTTATAACCACTATGGCTTCTGATGTGTTTTTTACTTTATTTCATTGGTTATAACCACTATGGCTTCTGATGTGTTTTTTACTTTATTTCATTGGTTATAACCACTATGGCTTCTGATGTGTTTTTTACTTTATTTCATTGGTTATAACCACTATGGCTTCTGATGTGTTTTTTTACCTTATTTCATTGGTTATAACCACTATGGCTTCTGATGTGTTTTTTACTTTATTTCATTGGTTATAACCACTATGGCTTCTGATGTGTTTTTTACTTTATTTCATTGGTTATAACCACTATGGCTTCTGATGTGTTTTTTACTTTATTTCATTGGTTATAACCACTATGGCTTCTGATGTGTTTTTTTACCTTATTTCATTGGTTATAACCACTATGGCTTCTGATGTGTTTTTTACCTTATTTCATTGGTTATAACCACTATGGCTTCTGATGTGTTTTTTACCTTATTTCATTGGTTATCACCACTATGGCTTCTGATGTGTTTTTTTTACCTTATTTCATTGGTTATAACCACTATGGTAGGGAGGACAAACGTAGTCGTCGATAGCGTTATTATTTTCTGTCGGAGTAGAAAAACCCGAATTTTCACCTTTTTCATTTCATTAGAAAAACACCTAAAATTTATTATTTCGTGATAAAAAATATATCAGATAAAACTTGAAAAGTAAAACTTTATTAATTTGGTAGTTATAAGCATTAAAAATATGATTGGGTACTACTACTGAACGTCCAAAGTGAAGTCGTTTCGAGAAAATCGGACGCCATCTTGATTTATGTGTCAACGAACAGCCCATTTTCAAAAATAATTCCGGGAGCTATCCCTGGACCAATATTCTTCATGCATGGCTTAAAAATTGCAGAAAGTCTTCAATTTTACCAATCCGATTGTTAAGAATTTTTTAAAAGTCAAAATCGTAACGTAAAATATAAAAGTTTACAAACATTGTTTTAAACTCGTTTACCGCTTTTCCGCAAAAAGTTAACAGTCAGATATCAATAATCTGAACCTTCCTCTAAAGATATGCCGCCAAGGTTTCAATGGATAAGCAGTAATAGCTCCCGGAAATCATTGGATGTTCGGTCCATATTTTCCGACTTTGCAATCAGAGTTGAGCGGGAAGAGTTATCGGACGTTGTGTGGCGCATGACCGAAATGTATGTCTTCCGCCATCTTGGCCAGGACAATTTTAGAGTTGTACCAAAGAAAAATGGAATTTACCGACGTATTGTTCTACCAATTGATACAATAATTATTTAGCATTGATGTATTCAGACCACGGAGGTCAATCATGCACGGTAAGTAACAAAACTTCTTCTAAAATATAGTTTTATTCTCAAAAGAAATATCGTTTTCAACCGGATCAAATGGGGGTTAATTTTGAAAACAAAAGATGCACAAAAATCGCACAGAAACTTTACACGAACTGAATAAATATATATCTTTGCTTCGATAAGTGAAAAAGAGATGGGATTTAATTCACGATTTTATTATTTTACTCGAAAAATGGCAAAAACGGCAAGCATCAATATAAAGTTGTCAAATTCTCCCAATCTATAAATAACTTTATCAAAGCAGAGCTTTGGTGACGTAATCATGGCTGTTTGGAAATTATCGGGATTTATTAATACATCTATATAAAGGAGTTGTTCCGGTATTCTTTGATATTTTTAGAAAAGGGGGGATCTTTCGTGAAATGTTCAAGATTTTTTATATTTTTTGGTTTTAAATGAAATTTGTCTACATGAAAACTTTTTATGCATTTCTCATTAAGTTCCTAGTGTATATTGTAGCAATACATAGGACAATTGTTTTTAAATACTAAAATAGTAACATGAATTTCCATGCAACATTTTTGAACAATTTATTTAAATTGTTATAAAACATAATTATTATGTTTCAGTGCTATTAGGGAAGCTTTATGAAATATATGCTTAATGCATACATTACAGTATGTGAATGTATTAACATTCTGGCTATATACAATGTAATCAGTGGCAGTGCATGTGATATGCTAAGTTTAATTAATTACATTTTTTTCATTACACCATTACTGTATGCAAACTTGTTTGGTATGACAGAACATTTATGATGCATGCAGCAAACATTTCTGGAATAATGCTATTTTTCATATAGAATCTATTTGCCACCAAGCATATATGCATAAAGATAATTTATAGTCGGAAGAGTGCATTGTATTAAAGCTTTTTTTCATTTGTACATGTATGATAAACTATTTCTGGAAAAGATAAATTATTTTTAATTCTTTATTTTTATTCTGTATAACATATTTTAAATGTTTATTTTTATTTTACAGGTGTGATCGTGGCATCTCAGTAGATCATTAAGAGTTTTAAATCATTAATATGACACTTCTGAAAGTTGATGCTGTTGATTATGATTCAGTTAATCAAATATGCATTGGATATGCATAGGATCACAAAACACACAATTTAAAGAAATCACAAAGATTTCATTTGGAATAAGTTGGTCATGAACTGGGACACAGCACTATTTGTAGTCGTCAAATGTAAAATTATAGTATATAAAGGAAAAGAGAGTGACATTGAAGACTGTTATGAATTAAGATAATAGTAGAAAATAACAGTTTATTGATTTGTGACAATAAAAATGATAACTTTGAAAATTTGTGACTTTCTAATCGCATGAACTGTTAGCTTAAATCAGCTAAAATTGTCAAATTTGAGGTTTTTCTCAGACAAAAAAATGAAAATAATGTATAAAATGTGCTAATTAAATGTTTAAAAGATAAAATAACTTCAAGGCTGGTTTATAAATTGTACAGAGAACATATCTGATAATCCAAATAAGACTTTTCATGGAATACGGGGCCATAATTGAAATATTATTTATACTAAATTTCCAGGTAGAGGGCTAATGAACCAGGACATAGTTCATACCAGTGTCAGAATTGGGGTTGCTGATAGTTTTCACCTTGTAGTATACAGTTATAGGATCAAAATAATACCAAACACTTGAACATTTAATATTATAATATTCAACAATTATTGAAATTGTATCAATTTCGGGAATTATCTGAAATTTTGATTGAACAAAGAAAATTGACCTTTTCAATGGAAAAATGGCAGTTTTTACACAAACTGTAATAATAACTTCATTGATGTATGGATATTGAGGTTGTTTACCATAAAAATATCAATTTGAGCATACAAAATATAATTAATTCCCTAAAATAGCTTATTTTTACACTTTACGGAGCTCAAAATATTAAGCTGCGGCGTATATAATTCTGGCACTACAGACTTTGAGAATTTTTTTGCTGATAAATATAGGTGTTCCCTGTTAGAGGGTTCTTTTCCCTACCAAAATCAGTATTCAGAAAAATTCTAGTACTTTTTTCAGATTTTTTATGACCAAAAACTTGATTTTTGGAATAAAATTTGACGTTAAAATTATGGAGGCCTGTGCAAAGGAAATAATATTAAAAAAATATATATATTAATTGAATAAATGATATTCTTGATATTTTTACCTAGAGACTGGGCACTTTGTGGACAGTGCTGCATGTTTCAGCCTTGCAAGTTAAAGGTTTTTGAAGATATTTGACCACAAACCTGGTAGTTTGAACAAGCAGACAGCTGACACATAAATTAAAAAAACTAAGTCCAAAGGCTATTTTCAATGTTTTAAATTCTGTGACATTTTTTTCATATAACACCTACAGGTGTGTATAATACCTCTTTTTGAAGCATAAGGAGGATACATTACTATAGAAGAAAGCATGATAACCTATTAGGTAGTGAAAATAATATATTTTGGTCCAAAATGTCATTTTTTTAAACATTTTTCCAAAAAAACAGAAAATCGACCACTTTTGGCTCACCGAAAAGGCCATAACTTTTGAACAGCTCAACCGATTTTAATAATTTTTGTACCAAAGTTTCCCATTTTGTATGTACTGTCATATTAAACTATAATTGGATGATTTATTAGCATTTCAATTTTTGGCTTGACCACCCTAACTATGGCTTCTGATGTGTTTTTTACTTTATTTCATTGGTTATAACCACTATGGCTTCTGATGTGTTTTTTACTTTATTTCATTGGTTATAACCACTATGGCTTCTGATGTGTTTTTTACCTTATTTCATTGGTTATAACCACTATGGCTTCTGATGTGTTTTTTACCTTATTTCATTGGTTATAACCACTATGGCTTCTGATGTGTTTTTTACTTTATTTCATTGGTTATAACCACTATGGCTTCTGATGTGTTTTTTACCTTATTTCATTGGTTATAACCACTATGGCTTCTGATGTGTTTTTTTACCTTATTTCATTGGTTATAACCACTATGGCTTCTGATGTGTTTTTTACTTTATTTCATTGGTTATAACCACTATGGCTTCTGATGTGTTTTTTACCTTATTTCATTGGTTATAACCACAATGGCTTCTGATGTGTTTTTTACCTTATTTCATTGGTTATAACCACTATGGCTTCTGATGTGTTTTTTTACCTTATTTCATTGGTTATAACCACTATGGCTTCTGATGTGTTTTTTACTTTATTTCATTGGTTATAACCACTATGGCTTCTGATGTGTTTTTTACCTTATTTCATTGGTTATAACCACTATGGCTTCTGATGTGTTTTTTACCTTATTTCATTGGTTATAACCACTATGGCTTCTGATGTGTTTTCTACCTTATTTCATTGGTTATAACCACTATGGCTTCTGATGTGTTTTTTACTTTATTTCATTGGTTATAACCACTATGGCTTCTGATGTGTTTTTTACCTTATTTCATTGGTTATAACCACTATGGCTTCTGATGTGTTTTTTTACCTTATTTCATTGGTTATAACCACTATGGCTTCTGATGTGTTTTTTACTTTATTTCATTGGTTATAACCACTATGGCTTCTGATGTGTTTTTTACCTTATTTCATTGGTTATAACCACAATGGCTTCTGATGTGTTTTTTACCGTATTTCATTGGTTATAACCACTATGGCTTCTGATGTGTTTTTTTACCTTATTTCATTGGTTATAACCACTATGGCTTCTGATGTGTTTTTTACTTTATTTCATTGGTTATAACCACTATGGCTTCTGATGTGTTTTTTACCTTATTTCATTGGTTATAACCACTTTGGCTTCTGATGTGTTTTTTACTTTATTTCATTGGTTATAACCACTATGGCTTCTGATGTGTTTTTTACTTTATTTCATTGGTTATAACCACTATGGCTTCTGATGTGTTTTTTACTTTATTTCATTGGTTATAACCACTATGGCTTCTGATGTGTTTTTTACTTTATTTCATTGGTTATAACCACTATGGCTTCTGATGTGTTTTTTTACCTTATTTCATTGGTTATAACCACTATGGCTTCTGATGTGTTTTTTACTTTATTTCATTGGTTATAACCACTATGGCTTCTGATGTGTTTTTTACTTTATTTCATTGGTTATAACCACTATGGCTTCTGATGTGTTTTTTACTTTATTTCATTGGTTATAACCACTATGGCTTCTGATGTGTTTTTTACCTTATTTCATTGGTTATAACCACTTTGGCTTCTGATGTGTTTTTTACTTTATTTCATTGGTTATAACCACTATGGCTTCTGATGTGTTTTTTACTTTATTTCATTGGTTATAACCACTATGGCTTCTGATGTGTTTTTTACTTTATTTCATTGGTTATAACCACTATGGCTTCTGATGTGTTTTTTTACCTTATTTCATTGGTTATAACCACTATGGCTTCTGATGTGTTTTTTACTTTATTTCATTGGTTATAACCACTATGGCTTCTGATGTGTTTTTTACTTTATTTCATTGGTTATAACCACTATGGCTTCTGATGTGTTTTTTACTTTATTTCATTGGTTATAACCACTATGGCTTCTGATGTGTTTTTTTACCTTATTTCATTGGTTATAACCACTATGGCTTCTGATGTGTTTTTTACTTTATTTCATTGGTTATAACCACTATGGCTTCTGATGTGTTTTTTACTTTATTTCATTGGTTATAACCACTATGGCTTCTGATGTGTTCTTTACCTTATTTCATTGGTTATAACCACTATGGCTTCTGATGTGTTTTTTACTTTATTTCATTGGTTATGACCACTATGGCTTCTGATGTGTTTTTTACTTTATTTCATTGGTTATAACCACTATGGCTTCTGATGTGTTCTTTACCTTATTTCATTGGTTATAACCACTATGGCTTCTGATGTGTTTTTTACTTTATTTCATTGGTTATAACCACTATGGCTTCTGATGTGTTTTTTACTTTATTTCATTGGTTATAACCACTATGGCTTCTGATGTGTTTTTTACCTTATTTCATTGGTTATAACCACTATGGCTTCTGATGTGTTTTTTACTTTATTTCATTGGTTATAACCACTATGGCTTCTGATTACCCTTTTTGTATCTTCAAACTTTTCTTTCCATAGAAATTTCTTTCTGTAAAACTTTATTATCATCGCAAATCTGTGTAAATAAAGAATTTAGATTTTTCATCTTTTAAAAAACCAATAAAATCATAATTGCCTACTTTTGCTTTTTTTCTCTGCATATTCCTTTATTCTCTGTTGTTTTAATTTTTCTGCTTCCTCGTCATCATCTGAACCAAACAAATCAAAATCGTCATCATCACCACCATTAGAAGCTGCAGGAGCTGAACCTCCTGTACCATAGGAATTTACATCCTTCTTTGTACCTGGGAAACTGAAAGTAGGATAATAAATAGATTAGGAAAAGTTAAAACAGTGGTGGTTAACAATTCAAGCAATATCAACAAAACAACAATAACCTCTCACCTCAAACCATTGAACAGTCTTCACGCTTAACTTTTTACCTTACAAGCCCACCGGGCCTGTAAGTTCAAATATTTACAGGCCCATTATCAATTCTACAGGCCCGAATTTGAAAACTACATTAATGTCATAATGACCATTAATTCAAACCACCAAAACTCAAAACATGATGATGTACCAAATATTATGTGGACATGTCAATTATGCATTAGGTAAGATCAAGACTGGGTTGCACAAACGTCAATTAAATTTAAGTCTCAATTAACCCTTAAAATTAAGTAAGGTTTGTGCAACCCAGTCCAGAATGCAAAAAAACACAAAAAGACACTTTATTTTGGATTCATGTTTATATTAATCTCCTGAAAATTCTAAAATCATATTGTCAATAGCATCCTCAGTATATTCCATATCATCACTGTCCACCTCCTCCTCCTCATCATCATCACAACCAATATTGTTATAAGACTCTTATAACAAAAACTTGTGGTGTCATCATTGCGCGAGACATATAATTCAGAGCTCCAGATAAGCTGCGTATTTGCGTTTTTTACGCTATGAAAACGAGTAAAAACGTATGTATTATCAGATCAGAGTGTACACATTACGCATACATATTGCTGTGTAAGCAAACTTTCCAAATTCGGTGCGTACTTGTACAGTCGTGTACATAACAATACATTTTTGTCTTTGAGAAATTCCCCGTAATTACTTTCCTTTATACTTTTCGAAGGAGAGAGCGTGTACATCCGAGGGGTACCGAATGCTTGCCTTTCTAAGCATCAATGTCAAAAGAGATCTGATTGGATGTTTACGATAAATCATCCAATCGCAGTCAATATTACAAATAAATGCGGTTTTACGTAATAAGTAAGAACTAAAACGAAAGTAAATTTGGGAACACGTTGTTCGTTGAAAATGAGCAAGAACATAAATAAGCGCGCTACGGAAAATTCTATACTTAAGTTCCTGATAGTTTCATCTGTGTCTAGTGACAGTATAGTTAAAGGTATCATTGATGACATTATCAAAACGGCTGTGAAAACTGCCAGTCGACGAGCAAAAAACAAAATATTAACAACATTTTATTAATAAACATGACACAATCAAATTAAACAGACTGTGTTAGCGGTAGACGATCGCCACGTCGCATTTTGCGAATACAACGGTAGTGTGACGAGGATAATTTGTGTAGCAGTAGCCACACTGGCGAACAAAAAACTTTTAGAGCATGCATCTGACAACGATCTTTTATTATGTAGAAAGTCAACTTCGAATAAAACGCGTTATAGACAATGATTTGATCGATGTATAATATCCAAAATGATTTTAAAAAACGGGTCAAATTGATTATTTCCGGTAGTTTTTTTCAGTTGAAATAACATTATCCGGGTCCCATTCCGGAAATAGTTTCGAATTTAGTCACCGACTGACTGGTTTCCTAAATCACGCTTTATTCTGTCTGTCCTTCTTTCTACGCTTGAATCTAAAACCAGTAAATTATTTCACAACGAAAAAGTCAAGCATGGCAAAGCGCGAATCCGTTCGCCCTGATAATTATAATTATGTAAGGTATTAAAAATAATCGAAAAATAAGTGATACTTGATTGCTTATAAATATTAAATTGCGAAATTTTAAATATGCGGTATGCTAAATGCTAAAGTGTACAGTCAATGAACATACATTTTTTTAGGTATTCGTCACTCGAATTTACGCTATATATTTCATATAACTACATTGTTCAAAAAAACAATGTTCGTTTTGTAGATGACATTACAAAACAAAATCATGAACTAATGAAAAGGATGCGTGATTCCAATAGATTTGACTCTGTGTGGTTCTACAATTGTGGCATATATGGAAGAACACCTGATGATAAACAATTCAAATTTGGTTTGTATGATGACATTGACATTGACATTAAAATCAGACAAAGAAGGTAAATGCTTACTTTTTTACCATACATTAACTGTCTATATTTATTTAACTTTATATTTAATTTGTCTTTACCTGTTATGATATGCATATTGAATACACAGTAAAAAAGATTATATAGAATGTACATAAGATGATATCTACATACCGGTACCAGAAAATATACTGTCATGATTATTGATATACATTACATTTCATTTATGATTTTTATTACCGTATACATGTAGTACTCTGTATTTGATTCTGTATGGATTCTTTGGTTTTTTCAGAACTACATATTGTGACTACTTGCAACTGTCTTAGCACAAAATTTTAATTATTTACATTTGAATATTGAAGATAATATATACTATTACCTGCGCTACCAACAGCGGACATAGGCTTAGGGGCCATATGACTCCACCTGTTTGCCCAAATATATATATACATGTACCTAGGTAGGTTATGTAATCTGGAACTCTGAGTTTTTGGTATAACATGTCTTAGATTTGACCCATGTCTATGAGGCGGAATAATGGTGTGCACCTCCTGTATTCATAAGTATTGGAAAAATTTTATCATGAACTTTCCGTATAATTATGTGTATTAAACTTATTGGTTTGTTCACTGAAACATTAGTTTGTGTAATTGTTAATGTTCCTTTAGTTTTGTTCATCACTTTTCTAATGTACCCAGTGTTACCCACCCATGTATTTGTGGATAGATTCAAGATGTGCATTGGAAAAGGGGGAGGGGGTATTTCCAGCATGTTGAACTTAGTTATTGGTTTGTTGTCTGGAACAAGGGCAGTAACTGGTTTTTGTGATCTAGAATTGATGTAGTTTACATTCTGGCTGCATGAAATAATTGCACACCTCCTTTTCATAGGTGATTTTTTGTGGGTTTTCCCACAACTGAAACACTAATGGTACATTGTACATGGGTGAAAATCCTACATGTTATAGTTCATATAATTAAATGTGGTCTTCTCTAGTTGTTTGCCACCTTGAATCTTTGAATCTTGAATTGAAGTACCGGTAGTAGATTTTCTGCATGTGTGACTTGCTCAGGTTATGGTCGTATCTATTGTTTGGGACAACAGTGAGTAGAGTGGGTATGAATTCAGTGTTGGTCTTGTATCTTAATTGATAAATATAATAGAAATGATATGTATAATACTGATAACTTATTTAAATTTTTGTTTTCTTTACCAGTTACATTTTAACAGAATGAAACAGATTATTGATGTGTATGATTTTGATTTTGCTGATACTATATGAAATGAAAAGGATATAATTTATAACTGTAAAAATTGCAATATATTATGTTGTTTAGCTTTTTGTAGCCATGTTTGATTACAGTCATTGTTTTTATTGTCTCTTTCTTTTGTCTTCTTTCTCTTTGTACTACTGTTCATTACATTTTTTCTGTTGTCTTCTTTCTTTTTGTACTACTGTACATTTCATTTTTGTGTACTTATTATTATATTGGTTGGTCTGGTGCAGAATTTGTGTATATTGTATGTTTATTTATGATAATCAATCAGTGTGTTATGTTATAAGATTACTTAATGGCTAGTATAAGAATTCTTTCAGTAAACTGTCAGGGACTCGGTAACATTGTAAAAAGAAGATGTCTTTAATTATCTAAAAGAAAAGCAGTGCAACATCTACTGTCTACAAGATACTCATTTTACTTGTGAAAATGAAAAGAGCATACGATCAAGTTGGGATTATGAATGTTATTTTAGCTCATTTACATCAAATGCCAGGGGTACTGCTATTCTTTTTAACAATAATTTTGAATTTAATATTCTTAAAGAGAAAAGAGACTTAATTGGGAATTATCTTGTTTTAGATATTAATGTTGACAAAATTAACTTTACACTTGTTTCTATTTATGGACCGAATGATGATAATCCTCAATTTTATGAGAATATCATGTCAATAGTTGAGGAATTTGGAAATGAAAATTTTATAATTTGTGGTGATTTCAATCTTGTATTATGTCCAGAGTTAGATTACTGTAACTATTTGCATGTAAATAACCCAAAGTCGAGAGAGAAGGTTTTAGAATTAATTGAAGAAAGAAGTCTAATAGACCCTTATAGGCAACTTTATCCAGATAGTTATCGTTATACTTGGAGGAAAAAAAATCCATTTAGACAGGCTAGATTGGATTTTTTCCTTTTTACAGAAAGTATGCTTACTAATTTAAAAAATTGTACTATTGATCCAAGTTACAGATCTGATCATTCAATGATTATTTTAAGCCTTGTGTTTAATCCCTTCAATAAAGGAAAGGGCTTGTGGAAGTTTAACAACACACTATTATACGAAAAGGACTACAGCAAAATTGTAAGGGAAAAAATCATTGATCTGAAAAAACAATATGCAGCATTAATCTATAATAGGGATAAAATTCAAGAAATTGATGATAATGAACTGCAACTTACTATTAACGTTCAACTGTTTTTGGAAATGTTACTTTTAGAAATACGAGGAAAAACAATTTCATTTGCAAGCTATATAAAAAAAATTAAGGAACAGAGATTTAGAGATCTTCAAGAAGAAATTGCTACCCTTGAAAAAAATGTTACTGAAAACTCAATTGAAAATTTAGAAACAAAAAAGCATGAATTGGAATCTCTTAGAAATGAAAAAATGAAAGGTAAGTTAGTAAGATCAAGAGCTCAATGGGTAGATGAAGGAGAAAAGCCAACAAAATATTTTTGTGGGCTAGAATCTAAAAATTATACCAGTAAGATAATTCCAAAAGTTGAAAAAGATAATGGGGAAATTGTTACAGATCAGAAGGAGATATTAAAAGAAGTACAATATTTTTATGAAAATTTGTACAAAAATAAAGATGAAGATAAGGGTTGTAGTCTTAAAGATATAGTGGAGGGTTTGAAGGGGGCAAGTATAAGAAAACTCACAGAAGAAGAAAAAGATAATTTAGAAGGGGAAATTGGGAGCTTTGAAGCTGGGGAAATTTTGAAAAAGATGAAAAATAACAAAAGTCCTGGATCAGATGGGTTTACATCAGAGTTTTTAAAGTTTTTTTGGAAAGATCTGAAAGTTTTTGTTATTGGTTCTTTAAATTATGGGTATAGTTTAGGAAGTTTATCTGTTACACAAAAACAAGGTATAATCACATGTTTACCAAAGGGAGACAAATCAAGACATTTTCTAAAAAATTGGCGGCCAATCTCATTGTTGAATACAGTATATAAGATAGGGTCTGGGGTGATAGCAAATAGAATTTAAAAAGTTCTCCCCACATTAATTAATAATGATCAGACTGGTTTTATTGCAGGTAGGTACATAGGGGAAAATATTAGGCTTTTGTTTGATATAATGGAATATGCAGAGGAGAATGATATACCTGGTTTATTTTTGTTAATAGATTTTGAGAAGGCTTTCGACTCAATATCATGGAATTTTCTTAATAACATTTTAAAATTTTTCAATTTTGGGGAATCTATTCAAAAATGGGTTAAAACGTTTTATAACAACATTAAATCTGCAGTCAATCAGGGAGGGAATTTATCTGAGTTTTTTCGTATAGAGAGAGGCTGTAGGCAAGGGGATCCGTTGTCCCCTTATTTATTCATACTATGTGCTGAAATAATGGCTATAAAAATAAGAGAAAACCCTAAAATAAAAGGAATTAAAGTCTTGTACTCAGAACATGAAATTTCTCAATTCGCTGATGATACATCAGTAATTTTGGATGGATCAGAAGAATCATTAAATGAAACACTTTTGGAATTGGAATGGTTCAAAAAGATATCAGGCCTTAAAATAAATTTTTCAAAAACACAAGTTATTTGGATAGGAAGCAAAAAATACAGCAGTGATAGACTATGTGAAAACTGGAATCTCTCCTGGGGAAAAACTACGTTTACTGTTCTGGGAATAAATTTCGATGTTGATATTTCTAAAATTACAAAGATCAATTATGAAAAATATTTAAAAAAAATGAAAGGACTCTTTAAACAGTGGAACAAAAGAAATTTAACTCCTATAGGTAAGATTACTGTGGTTAAATCACTAATTCTGCCAGTACTTAACCATCTTTTTATTGCACTTCCAAACCCTAGTATAGAAATTATTAAAGATATTGAAGATATGTTATATACATTTATTTGGAAATCATCTGTTAATAGAGTGAAAAAAGATATCATGCAAAAGGAGTATCAAGAGGGGGGACTTAAGATGATTAATATACATTCTTTTATTTTGGCTTTGAAGTCCACATGGATCAGGAGACTCTTTATCAACAATTGTAAATGGCAGAATATGTTTATGTCATCAATTGATATAAATAAACTATCATGTGGCGGTAGTGGATATATAGAACAAGTAATAGAAAGTGTAAAAAATCAATTTTGGAAGGATGTATTATATGCTTGGAAATCTGTTATTGAAAAAGACGAAAACAAAGATTGGACAAACTTTCTTGCCAATACAGTTTGGTTGAATAAACAGGTAAAAATTGACAAAAGAACTATCTTTTATCCAGAGTGGTTCAATAGGGGTGTAAAGTTTGTTAACGATTTTGTCAATGATGATGGTTCTTTTCTGACTTTAGATCAGTTTTCAAACAAATTTGGATTTTGTGTAAATTGTTTGCAATATAATGGGGTTATTAGTTCTTTACGACAAATGCTAAAATTGTATCCATATGGAGACAAATCATCTAATTTACAGACTCCTTTTGTCCCATCATCTCTACAAAATATTTTTCGAAGTTCTAAAGGTTCAAAAGATATGTACACAATTCTAAATAAAAACAGTAGTTTTCCTACAGCTCAAAGAAAATGGAATACAGTTTTTGATATTAATTCAAATGAGTGGAAACAAATTTATATACTCCCTTTTAAAGCTACAGCATGTACAAAATTACATTGGTTTCAATTTAGAATAAACCACAATATTCTAGCTACTAATTATTTCCTGAAAAAAATTAAAATTATTGATGATGCAAATTGTAATTTTTGCCAAAAGGAAAATGAAACAATTGAACACATTTTTTGGGGTTGTGAAAATGTACAAAATCTTCTAGGGCAAGTAAATTCTTGGTTCGGTGACAAAGACATAAACCAAACATTTTTAAAGAAGACTCTAATTTTTGGGGATGTTGATAAAGTATATAAAGATGATGTATACAATGCCATTTTACTAAACATAAAATACTATATATATACAAACAGATGTCTGAAGAAAAAATTATCCATTCATTCGCTTAAAGCCTGTTTGATAAATTTATATAAAACTGAAAAAATGATTGCTGTCCGAAATCAAAGAATTGCAGAATTTCAATTACATTGGAGTACTTTTGAAAAACTGTTTGAGGATTGTTGACATAGTTTTTATTCTTATGTAAATTCCCTTTCCATAGAGATTCCACTAAATACTAACTGATATAGTATATCTAAATATACTTTTCTTGTTTATATTTACTATACTATAGTATACTTTATAGTATATTCATTATGGGATAATTAAAACAATATGAATATTTGATCCATCCAAATAATACTTTTGTATATCTGGTACAGTGTTATAGTCCAATTGATTGTTTGCACCAGGCCAGACCATAAAAGTTTTACATATAAATGCCAATATAAAGTACAATCTCATCTTCTCAATGTCTTTTCTTTTTTTCTTTTTTTTCTTTTTAAAAATACACTAAAATTCTTATCTACTTTTTTTCCTAATGATACAAAAAAAATATTTATCACATATATCAATAGTAAACAATTTTAAACTCTGCAAAATACCTCTTTTCTCATCTTTTATATTCTAAAAAAAACCAAACCTCCACTGCAATATACATATGATTATATATTGAAAAAGATTGTAAGAAGATTTAATTGTACTTTACTATATAGATTGTATGATGTTTTATATGTTATTATATTATTATACTCTATTCTGTATTGATGTATTTTGCAGTTGAGAAAAAAAAAAAAAAAAAAAAAAAAAAAAAAAAAACATTGTTCAAAAAAATTATTTTGCAGTCATTTCTTAGTGGGTTTTGATAATTTTTGCACCAGAATAAGCAGAAATATTAAAGATTTTTGCATGATTTTCCGTTAGATTTCCTTTATTTTCTTATGATTTAAACACAATTTTTGTTTTTTGTTGTCAAATTTGCTATATACTGTATTTTAACGAAAGTGACAAATACTTATACATGTCCACGGACTGTATGTTTCGATAATGGGCAAAGCTAAACATTTCAGTCCTTGGAATAAGTGAATCGGGTAACGATTAGTGAATCCACAGAGTCTGTAGAAAATGTAGGATATTAAAAATAATTGGTATGCTAAAGTGTATGTTTCTATAATGAACAAAGATAAACGTTTTAGTCCTTGGAATGAATGAAGCAGGTAAAGATGAGTGAATCCAGAGTCTGTAGAAAATATATGTGTCCTTGGAATTAGTAAATCAGGTAAAGATGAGTGAATCAAGAGTCTGTAGTCCATTATACTTTATTAAAGTATTAAAAAAGTAATTAATATAACAAAGATAGTAATTAATTTAAACTAACTATTAACATAATGTTCAAGTTACAAAACAAAGTTGCATAGTATAGAAGCTGTAAAATTCTGTTGTGCAACACGGTCCAATGGGTTGTTTGTTGGCTTATAAAGACCCGATATCATTTTTAATAATCAGGACGAACGTACCCGATACCGCCAAGGATCTATTTTATCCTTTTTTGGCAACACCAACGGCCCCACATAGCAAAAAACAACAAAATCATATGAATATTGAATGTTCTGTTTATCTAATGTTCAAAGTTTGTTGTTTATCATGATAATATATGAATTATTATTGTTAGTTAAATTAAATAATAAAGTTTTGAACTTTCAACTGTTTTATGCTCTTTGTTTATATTTAGTGTGGCTAACTGAAATTGAGTGTGGCTAAAAGAAATTAGTACCCATTAGCCACAGTGGCTAATAAAAACAAATGTCTACCGCTAACACAGACAGAGATATATATACATTTCACTTGCATCCTGCGTTTATTGAATAACACTTGTGTCAAACATAATTTTAAAAGTGTACATGTAAGCAATCTTTTCTGAAGTAGAGATACAACAGTGCAAAGGAAATATGCAAATACCCATCATTTTCAAAAGTAGGGGGTAATTACGCCTTGGACTTGAAAATTATCTGGAGCTCTGTAATTTGGTGAAATTTTTAATATGTACCCCCCCCCCACTTTTTTTTTTAAAATATCACTATGCTTTGATCATGAATTAATACCACACAAAATGCAAAAAGTTCTATTTGTGTAGCCTTCAGCAGAAGAAATATGTACAGCATATGCCAATTTGCTCAACGATCCAACTATATATAGATAGCTTGGGAATGCAAATATAGCACGAACGTATATTGACACTGACAGTTATAAACTGAAGCAACTTAAAGTAAAGATTGTAATTATTATTTGTCAGACCTCAAATCAGAGTGCAACAATGGAACAAAACTACTGTAGTTCAAAGTCTATTTTCTAACTGCAGAGGTATTAACCCTTAACGTAGACACAGGTCTGTCAGCAACAGTTCTATAAATAGATCACAATTAATAAAAAAAAATACCAATCGGATTTGGAAGCGGATCGAAGTGTCTCCGTGCATTTTAACGAATTTTGAATGACCAACCTTCTCAAATATGAACATCTTTATTATTATATATATGAGAACTCAGACTTTATGTCACAAGATTGAGAAAAAAATAAATCAAAAGTTTGTTTGATTAAAAGTAGCTTCGATCAACATTTCCCGTAGCACAGTGTCTGATTGCGCCCCCTTTCTCGTGGTGCCATTTTTATTTGATATTGAACGAAATTAAAGTTTCTTTAAACCGAAATGGATCACTTTTCAAGAAAGTCACTTTCAAAATACTTAATGAATAACATAGAATTCAATAAACACGATGTCGATATTTTCATAAATGGCACATGGCAAAAATACGGGGGCAACATAGGGCGACTCTGCAAAATTACAAGGCTACTTGAACTTCGCTTTTGACCAACGAGAAATCGAAGTCAACCTTCACAACGCCACTACTTCGCCCTGCTTCTCGTCCTTTTTTAAAACCTTCATGATAGTAATTTACTAAGAATATCAACCAATCAAATTGCAAAAAACAGACACACCTAAATCTATTTCGAATATCAGAAATTCTTAAAAGGACTTGTTTGCCTACCCATTTTTTGCATCGACTCGGCAGCAACTGAAAACGGAGAACAATAAACTAAATATCTACACACAGTATCTTATGAAATCAACTTTTGAAACTATATGACTTATTTTTCACAGGCCCGTCGGACTTGTGGAACTACTCATTTTATACGCCCGTGTACAATTTTACACGCCACAGGCTTCGGACTACTGCCTAATTTCGAAGATTGATTGAACACAAAAAATACCATCACATATGGAGTTGGAAATAAAGGACCTGGCTTGGTACAGGCACACAAATTGTGGCAGGGTTAAACTGATTAATGGGATCCTAACCCTCCCTTTTTGATAACTTGATCTCCAATGGCAACCATATATAAACAACAGAGACAACTTCTGACTTGGGACAGGCACAACAATGTGGCAGGGTTGAAAACAGAAAATCAACTAACAATTATGACAAAACACAGAAAACTAAGGCTCACTCACCTTTTTATTACACAATGATCATCTGTGTAGAGTTTAGTTCAATTATACAGTGAAAGCTGTCTAAACCTACTCATTGTCCTAATGTGCCCAACTTTTGTGTTCAGAAGAGACAGGCCTTTGGTATACACAAGTTAAATTAACAAAGATTTCTTACTTTAGGACATTATTTAAATATAGGTTTATACAGGATTCCAGTTTATTCAAGGTTTGGCTTAGACAGGTTTCACTATATCTTTATTGTCTGAAAATTAACTTTTTCACTTGTAGTCCTTTCTGTTTTTTAAAGATTGTACCTTTAGATATAGTAGTTTCCCTCATATATATGCAAAAGTGGCCTCTCTTGAGGGAACAATTTAATAGTATTTTGCTGTGTCTCAGTGAAACTGAAATCTTGGCTTGACAAGAGGAGCAGCTTTTGGTGGGACTGGTCTTATAAGAAGGGGACTAATGATGTATTTTTACTTACCCTGATCTTTCACTACTGTTGTATGAATTGATTTGATTGTACCAGCGTAAAGCATTCACCAGGTCTTTGGAAGGAGCACCAGTTAAGGCAGCAAAGACCACGGTATCAGCTTGGGATGCTTGATATCTACAAATATAATCATATTTCTTCAGTTTATCATTAATGTATATGAAAGTGTCATTTCTATGTCCAAATATGAGATAATGACAGCTGAAGTTAGATCATCCTCACTTGTTTCCTCTTTTCTTTGTAGCTGTGTGGAAGATCTACAAAAATGTACCATTGCATAAAAGTTCATGTCAAAATCTCAAATCCAATCAAAATTTTGCTCTCTATATCTTCAAATCAAACATTAAGGTGTACACAAGTGTAAAATAAATGTTAAATTTTCTTTGAAGTACATTTTGCAATCTAATGGCCCTTTGCAAATTCCGAACTTGATTCTAAAATTATGTGCTTTTTATAAGAGTTATTTCCTTTCTGATATACAAAAAGGTACTACACCATGTGATCAAAATCGTCACATATTTTGTTAGAGCCCGTTTCAATATTAAAGGTCGAAGTCAAATATTTATTGTATATATGCAAGCATATCTATGGGCTGTTGATTGGTTTTAATAAAATATTTATACCAACATAAAAAAGTTCAAGCCGTGTATATTGAATCTTGACATCTTGAATCTAGAAACAGGCTCTGTAACAAAATCCGTGATGATTTTGATCACGTGGTGTAGTTCACGAGTTCACTAAAATGGCGGACTGTTCGAAGTGGATGTTGGATTATCTTATAGACGCTGTAAAATTTAAAGGTAAGGAAATATCAATATTTTTTTTGCAGATTTGAACTTGAAAATATGTCTATATATGAAATCTTACTTGCACTTGATCTGACACAATCCGTCCATGCCAAAATATCTATCGGAATGCATCGGGGAGTCAAATTTTAAATTTCCAGAATACCTTTGATAGGCCTTGAAACGAGATTAGGACGTAGAAACTGATCGGAAATTTCTTCAGAATCCTAATCTCAACAAGATTATGGCGACACATTTTATTTAAGCACTGCCACTGATTGCATAGGTAGTTGTAAATCCAACTACCATACGATCACGGCAACGACGACCAATTTTGTGTGTTCGTCTTTCAATTTCTAATCATGTGCATTCATTCATCATTTTTCATGGAAATGCATTTGACAGTTTCTTCTTCTTCTTCTTCTTCTTCCTGGTATGGAGCACAGGGGCTCGCAGTTATATTTTCACATCCAGGGGTTTCAAAGTGGGCCGGTACCTGGTACTTTTACCCGTCTGAGATCGTGTATAGTACCGGCAGAAATTACTGAACCCCCCTAAAATTAGCGGTGGTCAAAACCACAAGTACGATTGGCTTGTGGAATATTTTTTATAAAAAATTAATGATCACGTCAATTGCTGAATTCTCGCATTCAAATCGAACAACTGCGTTCAGCCACGACCAAGTTGACGGGATATTCCCTGTTTTAAAAATAACTTTACCTTAGAATCGTAAATAGCAGTTTGCGCATGCGGTAAATAAATATGTTTTCGCCCCAATATCTTTTCATCCTTGTGTAAAACTCGGACCGGAACAAAGCTGACATCATTTCAAAATAAAAAATGATCGATTACAAATTATGTTCAAACACAAACTAGTGTAATCTTCAGTAATATAAGTATGATCATTTATGTATTATTAATATACGACTACACAATATTTTGTGTGATTTTTTTTTATCCATTTAAAACCCAGGGTCGAATCATTCTGGGGTGTACTGTCTTGTTGCTTAACTCCATCCATATTGTTTAACTTCCGGTATAAAAAAATAACTAGAGGCTCCCAGGAGCCTGTATAGCTCACCTGGGTATAATAACAACATCAGTCAATAAAACTTGATAACTTCGGTAAAAAAAATTAACAAATGTAGCCTTCGTCATTGCAGACCCCTTCTACAAAAAAATGTGGGCAGGGGTTCCCCCTTTAATGCAAGTTATCAAAATTGCTGTAAAAAAACATATATGTCAATGATTCTCAAAATTTAGCTTTTCCTACTTCACATTTTGTAATAGAGTTGCTTCCCTTTGATTATTTGAGTAACCAAAAGCAGTGAGTCGACAAAAATATGCATTTCAAGAGGAATAACTCTTCACAGCTGTCGCACATTTTTAACTGTGGGAAATTTTTTGTAGATCTTGACATGCTGAACATTTTTGCAGTTTAAACTTTCCCTCTATCTCTAATAGTTTTTGAGATATAAGATGATAGTATTAAAATTGAGAATATTTTGATGAAAAAAGGGCAATAACTCCAAAATGGGTAATTGGATTTACTTCAAAATTGCAGGGTAGGAAGATCTTGACATGCTGCAAATTTTTGAAATTTAAACTTAACCTTTATCTCTTATAGTTTTTGAAATATAAGACGAAAAGTATTTTTTTTTTTTTTATAAATTTGATGAAAAAAGGGCAAGAACTCCAAGATGGGTAATCAGATTTACTTCAAAATTGCAGGTAAAAAAAAAAAATGGATAGAAGGGTCGAACCGCCAGACACATTTTTGGAAGAGAACCATCCAATGACTATTTCATCAAAATTTTGTTCTTATTGAGCAAATGGTTTCAGACAAAAATATTTTTATGGGAATTTCCAATAGGGTCCTATGTTAAATTAAGTTCGGCTGTGGCGGCCATCTTGGTCGGTGTTCTGAAATGCCGGACACAATTTTGGAAGAGGACCACTCAAGAATCATTTCAGCAAAGTTTGGTTGAGATTGGCTCAGCAGTTTCAGAGGAGAAGATTTTTTTTAATTTCATCCCCCCTTTTTTCTAATTTGCTTAATCGGTCAAAATCGGTAAAAGTTCAAAGTTCATAAAAAATCCCGTAATATATGTTAAAAAGCTCATCATTATGCTTATACAGTTCAAATTTGGGCACTTTCTGGCTTAAAATAGAGCAGTTTTGGCCATTTGAAGAAATTTCTATTTTTAGTAATGGTGGCCATCTTGAATACAGGACGGCGCTGACGGACACAATTTTGAAAGGGGACCACCTAAGGATCATTTCAGCAAAGTTTGGTTGAGATTGGTTCAGTAGTTTCAGAGGAGAAGATTTTTTTAAATTTCATCCCCCCTTTTTTCTAATTTGCATAATCGGTCAAAATCGGTAGAAGTTCAAAGTTCATAAAAATTCCCGTAATATATGTTAAAAAGCTCATCATTATGCTTATACAGTTCAAATTTGGGCACTTTCTGGCTTAAAATAGAGCAGTTTTGGCCATTTGAAGAAATTTCTATTTTTAGTAATGGCGGCCATCTTGGATACAGGACGGTGCTGACGGACACAATTTTGAAAGGGGACCACCTAAGGATCATTTCAGCAAAGTTTGGTTGAGATTGGCTCAGTAGTTTCAGAGAAGATTTTTTTTAAATTTCATCCCCCCTTTTTTCTAATTTGCATAATCGGTCAAAATGGGTAATGGGATTTACTTCAAAATTGCAGGGTAGGTAGATCTTGACATGCTGCACATTTTTGCAATAAACTTAACATCTATCTCTAAATAGTTTCTGAAATATAAGACGAAAAGTATTAAAATGAGAAAAAAAAAATGCTGAAAAAAGGGCAATAACTCCAAGATGGGTATTCAAATTTACTTCAAAATTGCAGGGTAGGTAGATCTTGACATGCTGAACATGTTTGCAGTTTCAACTTACCATCTGTCTCTTATAGTTTTTGAAATAAAGGACGAAAAGTATTAAAATTTTACAAATTTGATGAAAAAAGGGCAATAACTCCAAGATGGGTAATCAGATTTACTTCAAAATTGCAGGGTAGGTAGATCTTGATGTGCTGATCATTTTTACCACATGTCAGATTTTTGATATTATTAATGGTTTTTGAGTTATTACCAAAAACCTGCAATTTTACCATATGTTCTATTTTTAGTAACAGCGGCCATGTTGGTTGGTGCACGGCATCACCGGACACAATTTTGAAACTAGACACCCTAGTAATGATTCAGACCAAATTTGGTTTCCATTGGTCTAGTACTTTCAGAGGAGAAGATTTTTGAAAAAGTTTACGACGTACGACGACGACGGACGCCAAGTGATGGCAATAGCTCACCTGACCCTTTGGGTCAGGTGAGCTAAAAAGCTACATGGCTAATTTATTTACATATTTTGATGGGGCCCTATCGCGGTTGTTCACAGAAATGAAAGAGTGCTGAAAAGCATTTTTAAAAGGGGCTACGAGGAGATAAGGGATAGATAATTACTAGGAATCTTGAAAAAGGACCGGACATGGCTCAAATACGAATTACATTGTAATGTCAAAACGCCGGCCCCACTTTTTTTCCCAAAATAATTTAACTTTTGTGCTTCAAATGTTAATAAATGTCTTCCAGCAAATCGTTTTTGTTCGAACACTTTTTTTTGCACTTAAGTCGTGAAAGTAACAATATATATTGTTTTTGTTTAATTACATTTGTATTGATCTACAAAATGTATTTTATTAATGATGATGGCAAATTAAATTTATGTTTCATTAATTATGACACTTATATGTCTTGATCCGTGCCAATGGTCTTTGACGAGTTTTAATTACTGGTAATAAAGTAAAAAAACACACAAGCCAAGGTATTGTGAAAAAGACCAGAGGCTCCCAGGAGCCTGTAATCGCTCACCTGGATCAAAGCTGCTTTCAATAACAATGCAACTGCACTGTGGCGGCCATCTTGGCGGGAGAGCGCAACTGCCGGACACCATTTTGGAAGAGGACCATCCAATGACTATTCCATCAAAGTTTGGTTTTAATTGAGCTACTGGTTCCAGACAAGATGGTTTTTATGTGAATTTCCTATAGGGTCCTATGTTAAACTAAGTACAGCTGTGCAGCCATCTTGGTCAGAGGGCGGGACCACCAGACACAAATTTGGTTCAGCGGTTTCAGAGGAGAAGATTTAAATGTGATCTTTTATCAAAATATGACTAATTTGCATAATAGGTATAAATCGGCTGAAAGAAAAAAAAAAAAAAAAAAACCCCGAACAAATACTAAACTACTCCTTGCCATGTAGCTGCAGTTTAAATTTGAGCTCATTTTGACTTATACTAAAGCAGCAATGGACAATTGAAGAAATTTTTATTTTTAGTAACAGTGGCCATCTTGAATGGAGGGCGGGGCTGTCGGACACAATTTTGAAAGGGAACCACCCAGGGACCATCCCTGCCAAGTTTGGTTTAATTTGGTTCAGCAGTTTCAGAGGAGAAGATTTAAATGCGATCTTTTATCAAAACATGCCTAATTTGCATAATCGGTATATATCGGCTGAAAGAAAAATTTCACAGAAAAACCCTGAATATATGCTAAACTACTTCTTGCCATGTAGCTGCAGTTAAAATTTCAGCTCATTTTGACTTACACTAAAGCAGCAATGGACAATTAAAATTTCATTCCCCCTTTTTTCTATTTTGAGCTTGGCGGCCATCTTGGTTGGAAGTCGGGATCACCGGACACAATTTTGGAAGGGGGCCACCCAAGAATCATTTCAGCAAAGTTTGGTTGAGATTGGCTCAGTAGTTTCAGAGGAGAAGATTTTTTTAAACTTTCATCCCCCCTTTTTTCTAATTTGCATAATCGGCAAAAGTTCAAAGTTCATAAAAAATCCTGTAATACATGTTAAAAAGCTCATCATTATGTTTATACAGTTCAAATTTGGGCACATTCTGGCTTAAAATGGAGCAGTTTTGGCCATTTGAAGAAATTTCTATTTTTAGTAACAGTGGCCATCTTGAATGGAGGGCGGGGCTGTCGGACACAATTTTGAAAGGGAACCACCCAGGGACCATCCCTGCCAGGTTTGGTTTAATTTGGTTCAGCGGTTTCAGAGGAGAAGATTTAAATGCGATCTTTTATCAAAATATGCCTAATTTGCATAATCGGTATATATCGGCTGAAAGAAAAATTTCACAGAAAAACAAGGAATATATGCTAAACTACTTCTTGCCATGTAGCTGCAGTTATAATTTCAGCTCATTTTGACTTACACTAAAGCAGCAATGGACAATTAAAATTTCATCCCCCCTTTTTTCTATTTTGAGCTTGGCGGCCACCTTGGTTGGAAGTCGGGATCACCGGACAAACTTTTGGAAGGGGGCCATCCAAGAATCATTTCAGCAAAGTTTGGTTGAGATTGGCTCAGTAGTTTCAGAGGAGAAGATTTTTTTTAAATTTCATACCCCCTTTTTTCTAATTTGCATAATCGGTCAAAATTGGCAAAAGTTGAAAGTTCATAAAAAATCCTGTAATATATGCTAAAAAGCTCATCATTAATGCTTACACAGTTCAAATTTGGGCACATTCTGTCTTAAAATAGAGCAGTTTTGGCCATTTGAAGAAATTTCTATTTTTAGTAACAGCGGCCATCTTGAATGGAGGGCGGGGCTGTCGGACACAATTTTGAAAGGGACCCACCCAGGGACCATCTCTGCCAGGTTTGGTTTAATTTGGTTCAGCGGTTTCAGAGGAGAAGATTTAAATGTGATCTTTTATCAAAATATGCCTAATTTGCATAATCGGTATATATCGGCTGAAAGAAAAATTTCACAGAAAAACACGGAATATATGTTAAACTACTCCTTGCCATGTAGCTGCAGTTAAAATTTGACCTCATTTTGACTTACACTAAAGCGGCAATGGACAATTAAAATTTCATCCCCCCTTTTTTCTATTTTTAGCTTGGCGGCCATCTTCGTTGGAAGTCGGGATCATCGGACACAATTTTGAAAGGGGGCCATCCAAGGACCATTCCACCAAAGTTTGGTTGATATTGGCTCAGTATTTTCCGAGGAGAAGATTTTTTTTAAATTTCATCCCCCCTTTTTTCTAATTTGCATAATCGGTCAAAATCGGCAAAAGTTCAAAGTTCATAAAAAATCCTGTAATATATGCTAAAAAGCTCATCATTATGCTTACACAGTTCAAATTTGGGCACATTCTGGCTTAAAATAGAGCAGTTTTGGCCATTTGAAGAAATTTCTATTTTTAGTAACAGCGGCCATCTTGAATGGAGGGCGGGGCTGTCGGACACAATTTTGAAAGGGACCCACCCAGGGACCATCTCTGCCAGGTTTGGTTTAATTTGGTTCTGCGGTTTCAGAGGAGAAGATTTAAATGTGATCTTTTATCAAAATATGCCTAATTTGCATAATCGGTATATATCGGCTGAAAGAAAAATTTCACAAAAAAACCCGGAATATATGTTAAACTACTCCTTGCTATGTAGCTGCAGTTGAAATTTGACCTCATTTTGACTTACACTAAAGCAGCAATGGACAATTAAAATTTCATCCCCCCTTTTTTCTATTTTTAGCTTGGCAGCCATCTTGGTTGGAAGTCGGGATCACCGGTCACAATTTTGAAAGGGGGCCATCCAAGGACCATTCCACCAAAGTTAGGTTGCAATTGGTCCAGTGGTTTCTGAGGAGAAGATTAAAATGTGAAATGTTGACGGACGGACGACGGACGAAAAGTGATGACAATAGCTCACATGGCCTAAAGGCCAGGTGAGCTAAAAAGGATAAAGCCAGGGTTCTCAAAAAGAATTGAAGTAGGGGTCTCAATTTATAAAGTAGGGGGAGAGTCCGAGAGGGGTGTATCCCCCCTCTCTGGTAGGCGGGGGTTCTCCCTCGGAAAATTTTGAAATTCTAGATTGTAGGAGATGCATTCTGAGCATATTTTGCCATTGAATTCTCCTAAAAATTTTGGTACTCTGAAAGGCATTTTTTTTTTGTAAAATATACTACAATGTTGTATCAGTGGCAGCTGGTGAAAAACAACGTTATACAAAGCAATTTTCCAGGAAACTTTCATGACAAAATCAGCCTCAGAATATCTCTTGTGCAAGAAGAATTGAAAAATGTTGTAATATATAACTATAAATAACTAGAGGTTTCATATTTTAATTTGAATATTACTCTCACGTTGAATAATGAATGAAATCTCAAGGAATGTTGGCTTAAATCCAGTCCCAGTGAAACTTAACTTTTTTTGACCGAACAGAAGGTCCTGTGTAGATAAAAATTTCACTGGACCTTCAGTGCTTCCACGTGACCTCCTTTCTTTAAACATTTTTTTTTAAATTCACAGGACACAACGTTTAGTAATCTTTTCGTAATCATCAATGACATGAAAACAATATTTTTGACTTGCAACAAAATTCGTGCTTTACTACAAAAAATAGGATCACGAGTGATGCTACCAATCATAATAGTAACGTTCTCGCTTTGAAAATTATCCGAAAACTTTAAATGACCGAAAAACCGTTAAATCTTCATCGATTTCCTTGCTTGTTTTTACGTTCCATATAGGGATATCCCAGCTTTTGGAATGTGACGACTGTGCATCCTTCATGAGCAAATACTCCACTCGGAACGCTTCGCACATCTATATAGTAGAACCAAGTGAAGTCCGAAATGTTGTGTAGTAGAATGTCCGGAGTTCCCACCGTGATGTCACCGGGAGTTAGATATATTTAGAAAATGGTGGATTTGTTAGTGTTCGGTTGATTGCAATAGTAAAAGTAATAGATTAGAAGATATAGATCAACAAAACGCGATAACGACAATTCACATAAACATAAATATTGTTGGAAAACACATGCTTGATAAAGTTTTAACCGGCGAGAATGTGAAAGTAAACGGCGAAATCGCCGGCACATTTTGAGAACCCTGCAAAGCCAACAAAAGAATTTTGAGAAGTTTAAGCTTTGATAACAATGGCTTGGTCAAGCACTAGCTGCAGAACCGTAGCTCTTTATCGTCCTTTTGGTTTTTTTTAAGATATGGCGGACTATCCATGAATAATCTTGGCTGCAGTCTGTAAACTGAAATATTCAATAAAGAAATTGGGGGGGGGGGGGGGGGGGGAATCCATTATGCATGGTCTTGGTGAAATCTGAACTCTAAAGAGAAAGTTAATGGGATTTTTCTTTCAAAAACACTTAATGTTTTGCAGTCTCTGAAGTACATTTTTTGGTCCACAAAATGCTAGATTTCAGGAGCTTCCGGCCCTCAGGCGGGAACCAGACCCCCAGCCTAATTTTTTAGGTACCTCCTGTTATAAAAAACTCTGAAACCCCTGCACATCACCAGGTATGTGTTAAAAGAAGAAGGGAGGACACTTTTTTTGCTGCCCAAAGAGAAAATAGAATTTCGGCACCTTTTTCGCTTCAAAAACGGTTTAGTCTTTGTTCTTCCCATAAAATTAATGCAAATATCGTTGTTTTTTGCTGATTGACTGGTTTACAGTGGAATAACACTCGTTTTTAAATTCCAAGCAGTCTGGACAACTTCTTATCATACTCAATTCCGGTTTATACGGACTTAATATTAAGGTGAGTTTCATTGGTCGAAATAAAAAATTGACATGTATACATGATTGAGAATGGTTTAGGATATTGCAAATTCTGTGAAGCATTGCTTTAAAGTTGCAGATAGGTAAAGATGATGACAAAAAGGAATCGAAATATCAAAAATATATTTATTAAGCTTCAATTGAGTACCAATATTATGGCGAATGAGGTCAAGACACCAATACAAAACTATTTTGAAAAAGTGTGGTATGAAAATTTGACATTTTAGATTCCTAGGGGGGAAAAAATCGTAATGAGCCCCTGTGAGTCAATCAGCAAAAAACAACGATATCAGCATTAATTTTATGGGAAGAACTAGGACTAAACCGTTTTTGAAGCGAAAAAAGGTGCCGAAATTCTACTTTCACTTTGGCAGCAAAAACAGTGTCCTCCCTTCTTCTTTTAACACATACCTGGTGATGTGAAAATATAACTGCGAGCCCCTGTGGTATGCAGGGGTTAAAAAATCCCCTAGCCCGACGCCCAGGGCTAGTAATTTCCACATTTGGGCTAGCTGAAATAATCAGCTGTATGCCCGACGGGCTAGTCAAAATATATATCGGATATTGACAAACTTGTCATAAAACAGCTTCAACAAATGACGGCTTACCGGAAATTCCGGTGTCATATGATATTTTGAACCCCATGGTAAATTGAGCCTGGGGTCGATTTACCTATGATATTTTGACCCCGGGTTCAATTTTCCTTATGGTATTTTGACCCCAGGGTCAATGTTTTGTCATTGTATTTTTAACCCCCCCTCATTTCTACCAAAGAGGAGTTCATAATACCATAAGAGAGGGTTTGATATACCATAGGTAGGGGGGTTCGATATTCCATGGGTAGAGGGGTCGATATACCATGGTTAAGGGGTTATTATACCATGGTTAGGGGGGTCAATATACCATGGTTAAGGGGGTCAATATACCATGGGTAGGGGGGTCGATATACCATGGGTAGGGGGGTCAAAATACCATGGGTAGGGAGGGGATTCAATATATATTAATATTTATGGGTAGGGGGGGGGGGGGGGGTATTAAAATTTCAAAATTTCCAAAATTGTATAGAATTACAAAAAAATTAATAAAAAAATAAAAATAGAAATTGAAAATTTTTCAAAATAATTTCAATTTCAATATATCGTCGTGTCAATCTTATAATGATACATGTCCATTTTTTTGACAATATGACTTATGGGTTTCAGTGACTTTAATTGTTAATGGTGTATCTCCCTATATAAGCCATATAACGAAATATACTGGTTTAAGACAATTTAAGAAGTGTTATAATGTTATATCTCCAATGTTTTTATTCAATTCCCCAAACTTTGACCTCTGATATCTCCATTTCTACAAAAATGGACATGTATCATTACAAGATTGACACGACGATATCTAAAATTTCAAAAAATTACCAAAATTTCATAAAATTTCAAAACTAACATATTTCATAAGAAAAAAAATTCAAAAAAAATTCAAAATTTTCATAGAATTTTAAGAAAATTTTCATAATTTCAAAATTTGTATATCATAAATCTGATATTTTTCTCAAAATTGGTTTCGCTGAGATTCCCTATATAAACAAAGGTTTACTTGTTTACTTAGTCTTTTCAATGGGTATGGGGGTCAATATGTGTTGTTGTTATTGTTTACACTGGAAGTTGGTAACAACAAGCATACTAACTCCCTCTGCACATATCCACATTGGTACAAATATTTAACATAGAGACCTAATGGGCAACTTATTGGAAAATAGTGTCAAAATTCTGAAATTATTTGTCAGAGTAGGTAGATGATATATGAGTAAATGTGTGAAGAAAAAAAATCAATAAGTTGAACTGTTGATTTTTAATTAATTTTTTAGTGTCCTGTTTTAGGCTGGTCAAACGGACTATACATGTTGTACAAGGGTTCAAGTCTTCAAGTCGGATTCATGAAATCACGGTATTGACCAGGACTAGTGGTTCATAGATTCGGGCTAGTAATATTTGGGAGTATGCTAGCCCTGGGCTAGTGAGGTGGTCCAAGATTTTTTAACCCCTGGTATGGAGTGAACTCTTCTACGAATCCGGGTTGTTTCGCCCTGGAAAGTGAGTCGATTCACCCCACTTAATCGCTATTATATTATAATAGATGAAGTCTTTTTCGAAACTATTTATTTATTAGTTGTATGCAAAAAAATAATAATTCATTCATTTTGGTCTACTTTTGTCAAAGATCTCAAGCGAAACTTTTCTTGCAATATTAACAAAAAACCACACAAGAACAGTAAAAAGGTTTTTTTTTTTTGTACCAACCCAAAAGTGCATGAAATGACTAAGATGTTGTACTAGTGCGCAATGAATTACGTATCAAATGCTAAACTAGTATAAATCTAATCAGATGTCAAACAAAGAGTGAAGCAATATATAATATTAAACACCGTACACGTCAAGAAAGCATGTTAATTATGAGGAAGACAAAAATAAATAAAGACTTAAAGTACCCATGAACAAGCCTTACAACATCCAAAATACGAATATTTGCAATGGTATTTTCCATATTTCATTTTTTAAAGCACTATTAATAAATGAGGGCGAAACGACCCGGGGCGAACGGGAATAGGGGCGAAACGACTCAGGGTGCGAACGGTATTCGGGACGAAACGACCCGGTACCCTTAGTTCTAATAATAAAACCCTAAATGCTCGCTTACTCGCAAGGGTTATAAACGGGATGCCATTACACGTAATGGAGCAGCCGCCAAGATTTTTTGCGCTCGCTTACAGAGCTTCTGACGCCTGCATTTATCTATAATAAGACATAACCTTTCCTTTTGTCCATTATTATAACAAGTTTTTATCACCTACCAGTATTTTAGAATGTAATTCCCACAAAATAAAAAAACTTCTCTTTGAAAATTTTGAATTTCGTCATTTCCGGCCTCACTATTTGGATGTCGATACCATATTTGGCGATTTAGGCGTGAATGTTTACCAATCGTAACTACTCGGCCATTCTCGCTACCCTGTTATTTGCAGGGTAGCGAGAATGGCCGAGTAGTTACGATTGGAATGTTTACATCAGTTTGTAATAAGAAATACCATATTTAGAAAAGCTCCGCCTTCCATAGTTTCCGGTTATGGAAAACGATCGATAAATTTGAACAAGGTTGTTGCTCAGCCAAACCGATTTAACAAGGACTGGGATCATCAGTAATTGTTATAATGTGAATGTTTGAAGTGTAAATAGTGAGTTTTTATTTAACAAGGACTGGGATCATCAGTAATTGTTATAATGAAATGTTTGAAGTGTAAATAGTGAGTTTTTATGTTTCAACGGCAACTTTTTTTTTGCTCCATTGTGACGAATGGGACCGCGTTGTAGCTCTGCCGAGACACAAGTTTGTCACAGGAGCTACATTATTGCAGCTAGGACGCCTAGGTACCCTCTTCTACGAGTGTTGAAACTCCAGCGCATTTAAATAAAAATAAGAAGCTAAAATGCATGAAAATCGCACCCTTCAATGTAACTTCTGTCGGCTAGATATGTGTTCAAAGCTTGCTGACCAGCTTTACTTTTAAGATCCCCAAAACCCATTTTTAAAGACAATATTAATATCACAACGTGGTCGCCGGTTGTCTCGTTGAAAAAAGACCGGAAGTAAAAAACGTATACATAAAAATAATTATAGATATACTTTCTATTTGAAAAAAAAATTCTTGATACACTTTTCCCTTTTTCACCTTAATTTGTCTAGAGAAAGAGTACTTTCTTTGGTTCTATAGTAAACAGTGTAATGATTTGTACATGAACATCACAGCACTAAATTTACCCACAATTTCCAAATTCCCACATTGTGTACTTCCTGTAAACTTGTCCAAGGTGAAAATAATCTTAGTTTTACGTAAAATATTTGTTTATTCCGTATCGACAGTTTTAAACCATTTCTTCTGTCAATGCAAATTTAAAACCCTAATGTTTTGCTGAAAATTGTAAACTATTTGATTGCAAAATGTTAATTCAGTGCATAATTAATAATTCAGTGCATAATAATTCCTAAGCTCGTCACGGTATGTGTTTTCGTGTGTCATCTGTTTTCGTTTTATCCATTTTATTTTGATTTCCACAGCGCACGCATTATTTTTGACGTGTTTTCCGGTTTCTATTTATGGAACGTAAACAGGACTACAGCGTGACATCTGTAAAAAATGTTAAAGTTTGCTTTTAAAGACGCAAGTACCTAATCTCGTTGAGATTAGGATTCCGAAGAAATTTTCTGTCTGTTCTTCATGGGTATGTCTGTTCTTCATCCTATGAACCCATGAAGAACAGACAGAAAATTTCTTCGGAATCCTAATCTCAACGAGATTAGCAAGTACCAAGAACAGTGAACCTACCTACTGAACCATGCTTTTTGTAATGCTAAAAATTTACTTCATTTATAAAGTAGCTGGAAAAAAATCCAGAAGGGCTATATAAAATTTAACTATGTCATCTGCCTCTCAGATACCGGCTCTTCCTGTCATGTAACTGTCATGGGGTCACTGATCGTACTTGTAAACAAAAGAGTTTACTGAAATGTGCCTGTTTCTTATATAAAATACATGTCACTTTGCAGTGCATTGTGGTTTCAGCACTAAAAAAAACATCAAAAGTAAACAATTTTGAAAGTGGTTATTTTCAAACATTCTGTTATTTTATTTAGATGTAGTATGATTTGGTAGATGGCCAGAACCATGAAATTTTAAAACCAGCCATTTCCGGATTATATATTCGTTTCCATCCTGTATATCGGCCTTGTTTTTACTTCACACGAAAACAGATGACGCCATTTTACTGACAACAAAAGTTGCCAGATAATCGAGAGTATATTAAAATACAAGAATGGCTTTAAAAACAATCTTATGTACAAAGAAATATTTAGCTAGCCATTCTTTGAAAATTCCAATCGTCATATGAATGAAGGGTTAACACTGTTAAGGCCAAAAAAAAATATATGTGTGTTTACTGTCACATGTCAAAAAAATCTAGGGTCGGTCGGTCGGGATTATTATTATTATTTTTTTTTTATTATCGACAAAACCGGAAATAGTAGTTCCCGGTTCCAGAATCCGATTCCGGTATTTAATTTTCGAAAATTCCGGTAAAATGACGAATTATGCAGTTTTTCTACCTTCTTTGCTCTCAATTTCGACAAAAAGCTAGCAGTTAAATAAATAAAACATTGCTGCTGGTTAAACAACAAAAATGGTTATTCGAATTCTGTGTAAAAATGCATAGGGTCGCTAACAAAAATTAGGGTAGGTCGGGTGACCGTAAACACACATATTTTTTTTTTGGCCTAATCGCTATATCTGAAAATCGATAATTAGCACGAAAACCGATAACACGATGCTACGGTTTTATTGTCAACTCGTACCACAGTAAACTCGTACCACTGTAAACTTGTACCAGCATCGTAATTATATTGAACGTATCCCATATTTCCACACTTTCTGTGATGCTATCTTGAACAAATATCACATTCTGCCACTTCATGACGGGGTCTTACAGGAGCTTGGCACCATAATTCATATACAACTGTCGTCGCTCATTTTGGTTATGAAACACACCACCAATGAATGACATTTTATAACAAGGGTTGGCTTTGACAGGACTCCTCTTAGCTTGTGTGTTGAGCACAACAAATTCTAAGCTATCACATTAAAATCAAACTCAAAATCCAATCATCTCATTAAATAGATAATTAGTTAATTTAATTATAGTTCAAAGAGGACTTAAGAAAACATGATCACCTAATTAAATAATAATATAAAGATCAAAAGAAATCAATTAATCATAATTATTTTGAAACTGCTTTCAACTGTCATTAAAAAAAAATAATGCAAATATTAAAAGCCAATTAATTAATTATTATTAAACTTTGTTTGCATTGGTACGAGTATGTAGTGGTACGAGTTGACGATGGTACGAGTTTGCAAATTTTGGTACGAGTTAACTAGTTACTGTAGTACGTATGGGACTAGAACTCACTCCGACTATCACCTTCCTATTTCAAACATCTTTAGATCAAGGTAAGCTGCCTAATGACTGGTTACACGCATTAACATCTATACTATGCAAAACACTCTAACATATAGTAAATTCAAGTATCTTGAAACATCTAGATATCCATAAAATACTATCACGATTCGCAACATGGGTTTAGAGCTAGAAGATCGTGCAATACCCAGTTGTTAGAGACCCTTGATGACATCACCAAAAGGGCAGCAAATAAACAAATTGATATAATTCTACTGGACTTCTCAAAGGCCTTTGATAAAGTGCTGCATAAAAGACTATTAAACAAGCTTAACTATTATGGCATTCGCAGCAACACACTGCAATGGATTCACTCATTCCTACATGACCGCAAACAACTTGTACTTTTAGAAGGGGTCAAATCATCTTCAGCCCCAAGGTACAAAATGTACAGTCTTGGGTCCACTATTATTCCTGATCTACATAAACGACTTACCTGAAAACTTACACTCCTCAGCCAAACTCTTTGCAGACGATTGTTTATTGTATAGGGAGGTAAATACAACATCAGATACCAATAAACTCCAGGAAGATCTTGACATGTTACAAAAGTGGGAAAGCAAATGACAAATGGCTTTTAATGCAGATAAATGTTTTGTCATAAGAGCTAGAGGGGAACATAAATATAAACAAATTGCAACTTCAAAAACATTCTTTTTTCCCCCGCACCATCAGAAGTTGGAACTACCTCCCGGCAGCAGTAGCACAGGCTCCAGATCTTGATAGCTTCAGGTCTGGTTTGGAGGGTATACAATCCCCTCCAGCCTTCATGTAATTCCACTTGTTAAATTGTAAATATGTAATTACATGTATGTAATTGTAAATATATTTTTATCAATTTATAAATTCAAAATTTTAGTCTCCACGCCGGGATAATTTCACTCGACCCTTCGAGTCTATCCTGTATTTGGAAGAAGAAGAAGAAGAAGAAGCGGCTCTAATTTGTAAAACGATTTTACCTCAAGCTCAAAGCTCAACGCTCAAGACCGGTCTACCCCAAATCAAAAACGTAGCTATACCCTACATGAGAGGAATTTTTTTGAAAATACGTTTGATTGGATTAAGTTCTAAGTAATTTTAGACGGAAACTAATCGCAAAATTAAAAAAAACTAATACTAATGGTGAAAGTCAACTTGTAACAATTTAGTGGAGTCAGAGCATAAACAATGTGCCAGTATTTTTTGCATTGATCATATGAAAATGGTCATACTGTAGATCTATTACTCAAGCATGCAATCGTGTCCATATTTAACACCAGATCTAATTCATGCAAGGATGTTTTTCGTCCAATGCTTTAGACTGATAGTATTTCAAATTCTGTTAAAGGCATACGGTAACAGGTCAAATCGGCCTCAAGTCAAATCGACCCCAAGTCAAATCGGCCCCAGTCAAATCGGCCCCAGATTAAATCGTATAGTATTGAAGTGGTCATACAAAAGTTAAATTTTGCGTAGCGATTATATGTACATGTAGACCTAAAACCAAAGGGACGTGTTGGGCGTCAGGTTCAATGGGAAAATGCTGCACTAGATACATGTACAAGCCCAGTGAAAATGTTTTATGTAGCCCAAGGTGTCATAATAGTAACTCGTGCAAAAATAAGTGATAAACCTTTAAATATTGATTTTTAGTCAACATAATTTCTTGTCTTGCATGTAATTGATGTTTTGTTTATTCATGACTTAAAATAAACATATTTCAGAATCAGCATAATTAATATGTTCTATTTGAATTTCATATATTGGTTGTATAATAAACCACATTGTCACAATCGTATTAAAAATATACTGTTAATTATAAATTGTTAACTTTCAATTGTTCTGGTATTAAGTTTGTTTATTTAAAGGAATTTGATTTGTGTTTCGTGTAGTTAATAGACAATAGAGAATAATCATCAAACAATGTTCCTTATCAATGTAAAGATTACCCGTATTATATAATTGTCACCAATCACGTTTGATGTAAATTGCTTATCATTTACTTATATCATAAATTAATTATTAATTAATTCCATCCATTAAAAAAGAACCTGTTCATTAATAAAAATTAAATTATGCAGAAATCTTTTAACCAACAATATCAATTCATATTAATAAATAATTTTTTATTCAATTTGAAATATGTGGCCGATTTGACTTTCATTTTGAGACTGTTTTGACTTGGGGCCAAATTGACTGGGACCGATTTGACTGGGGATGATTTGACCAGGGTCTGATTTGGCTGTCAGAATTGATTTTTTTTGTTTATATTAAAAGTTGCCAATATTCGATGTTTAAAAATAATAAAATGTTCTGAACAAAAAGCCAGGTTTAAAAAATATGTTATAATGTCGTAATTAGTGAAAAGAATTTGAATATCTGTTGGTGGAATCACCATTAACATGACCTAATTATAAGTTGGCTGCAGTTCCGAAGTTTGCCGAACACTGATAACTGCTATCAATAACCGAGGAAGCATGTTGCATGTAAATTCGTTAGAATTAATATAATTAATATAATATATCTATGAAATTGGATCCCGGGGTAATCAGTTAATATTATGTAATGGTATTTAGTAAGAATGACACTTAAAATCGGAAATACGTGATGAAATCAATAAAAAATAAACCCAAACTGTGCAAATGGGTCCGATAAAGGGAAAATTGTAAACAAATTGTATTGCATATTATTGACAACACTTGAGTTGACTTGATTATATTTTTTTAGAAAAAAACCAGACATGAAGTTCATTATTTTAGTCTCTAATTTAAAAGGGATATCACCTAGCGTTTTCTCCTGAAAAAAAGAATATATTAAAAACTACTATGCAATTCTACTGTCAAAATACGATTGGGCCGAAAAAAGATATTAAATTATGCTTACGTGTTGAAAAATTGAGTAGGTCGGTATAACATCTTTTTTTTAAATTTTACACAAAGCTTGCCGAATCCTCCTTTTTGTGTCGTTTTTGTGTAGAATCCGTCTTTGTTTTTATTCTTCCACAATTCGATTTGTGCACATTTTCTTCATCAACAAACAATTTCGCATATGCGCAAACACTTTCCCGAATGAGTTCACTGTCAGGTTGTATGAATATTGCACGGGTCAACATTGAATTCTTTACGGGATGTAAGAAAATCAAACAGCGACGTATTTCCTTCGTTCTAGGCTGTTTACGTATGATATTATGAAATATTTCAACAGCAATTGGTATAAAACATCGAATATTGGCAACTTTTAGTATAAGCAAAAAATTCAATTCTTACAGCCAGCTATATGCCTTTAAAGAAATGTATTTTATTTAATCAGTGCTAACTGAATACAGTAAAGACATGTAGTGATGATGTACATGATGGTACATACAATGTACATATGTACATTAGTTATGTTTAAAATAAAAAACCATACAGGTATGTGACTGGCTATGAGATGAAGGATGGCAGCTAAAGTGCTGTGCCGTTCATTTCTAGGAAGCCAAAAAAATGTATTTTTTCATGTGCATAATTTGCATCTTTTGCAGATCAGTATGTTGCGGCTTTGGCCCCTGAGTCGGGTCTTAGCACCCAGAACAACAGGGGCACTTTCTGGTAAGTGATTAACATGATTAATGATTGTATCCATTTTAATTGTGTTCAGTTGAATTTTTTTTTCTGGTACTGGCATAAATTATAGCGCTTATGTTATACATGTTTTGTTCTGTGGCTTCAGTGAATATGTTGGAAATAAAACTCTATTGAAAATGATAAGTTATATATATGGTAATTGCAGACAATATCACCTACTTTTACAACATGAACAAATACTCTACTAAACATCAAATATAATAATTTTGAGAAAAAAATGTTAGAGTGGATTTTTATTCACTAGATATTATTTGGAAATCAGAGTTCAATGGGGTGCTCAGCAGAATTTGTTTCCCGATATGCTGTCAAAAATACATGCGTGAAAGCGATTTGTTATGAATAGAATTTCCGTTCATGAAATTGAAGAATAACACGAAAAATATGCAAATATGGATCCTGGGCAGAACACTGACATTTGATTAGATTGCAGCAACATAAGCCAGTTCATCCATTTAATACAGCATATCGTCTAGACTATAGGTTGAAAATGTATATTTACCATTAGCTTATTAATGTAAATACATGTTTTAGAAGTAAAAAAGTCTTGACATGTAGTCCAAAAATACAGTGTTTATTGTATATAATTTTGTTTTGTAGTGCGTAGCAATACAACAGCTTCAGATTTAGTAGAGTTGTTTATTGATGATAAACAAATATTTGTACAACCTGGAACAACAATATTACAGGTTTGTTAAGCGAAATATATATATCATTTGATAAAAAGATCTCATGTTCCCACTGTAGGAATGGTGTATTAAGGAAACTAATCTTTTATCTTTTTACAGTACTACATTTATTTCATATTTGGTATTATGTCTGTGTATAATATGACTTTACACACATAATTGCAATTCTCCAAACAGACCAATTCCATGGGAGTTTTGTCGCAAGTAACTGACAAACTTTATCACATAAGGTATAGCGTACATCCCGCCCCCGTTCATGGTGAGGTGTAATTGATAACTGACAAATCACATAGTGACAGTTACTTGCGACAGGTTGGTTGTTTTCTCTGGGTCCTCCATTTTCCTCCACCGATAAAACTGACCGCCACGATATAGCTGAAATTTTGTTGAAGTGGAGTTAAACACCATAATTGGCATAAACCAACCAACAAACCAATTTCTTAAGTGCAATTATTTTGTATTTCCATTCCATATACATGTGCAGACAACTATTCTTTTACTGTTGATGGAACTTGTTCAAAATTGGTATGCTGTCTTTGTATGAAATGAACATATGACACCAAAAAAAGTGGGTATATTCTTATAGCATTACACCATGCAGTCATGTTTAATTTGTTCTGTAGATATATTGGGTCAGAATTACATTGTGTATGTATATATAGCTCTTAGTCAGAAAGGATATGGATGTCAATGTACATGAGACTATCCAACATTACACTTATTAAAGCAATGTAACAGCACTTTTATTGCTGTTCTACACTTCACTGTCACAGTAAGGTCTTCAGTAATGAGTTGGTGAAATGCCCTCAAGCCTGCAGCTGTGCACATGCTCTACTTCTGTCTATGAACATTACATCAGGGCAGCTTTCTTGTTGCGATGTCATATACATAAAAATGTAATCATACCCCCACTCCCCGAAGGGGGAGGTTGGTATACTGTTTTACCTCTGTCCGTCCGTCCGTCCAAGATATTTTTCGTCGCATTTTTCTCAGTAACTGTTGATGGCAGAAATCTGATATTTGGTCACAAGCGTCATATAGGTATACCATATTGTGGGTAGCGTTTTTGGACCCGTCAGATTCCTACTTCCTGTTTGCCGACTTAGTTGGTTTTTATACACATTGAACATATATGCACAATTTTCGTAACATTTTTCTCAGCAGCTATTGATGGCAGAAAACTGATATTTGGTCACAAGCTTCATATGGGTACCCTATATCGTGGGAAGCGTTTTTGAACCCATCAGATTCCTACTTCCTGTTTGCAGACTTTGTTGATTTTTATACACATTGAACATATATGCTCATTTTTAGTCGCATTTTTCTCAGCCACTATTGATGGCAGAAATCTGATATTTGGTCACAAGCTTTATATAGGTATCCCATATCGTGGGAAGCATTTTTGGACCCATCAGATTCCTACTTCCTGTTTGCCGATTTTGTTGATTTTAATACACATTTAACATACATTTGTATATAATGCACATTTTTCTAAGCAACTATTGATGACAGGAATCTGATATTTGGTCACAAGCTTCATATAGGTATGCCATATTGTGGGAAGCGTTTTTGGACCCATCAGATTACTACTTCCTGTTTGCCAACTTAGTTGGTTTTTATACACATTGAACATTCATTTTGTATATGCCCATTTTTAGTCGCATTTTTCTCAGCAACTATTGATGACAGAAATCTGATATTTGGTCACAAGCTTTATATAGTTACCCCATATCGTGGCAAGCGTTTTTTGACCCGTCAGATTCCTACTTCCTGTTTGCCGAAGAGCGGGGGTATCATAGATGAGCATTAGCTCACAGTTCATCTTGTTAAATTTGTTTTTCTTATGACAGGCATGCGCTCAAGCAGGTGTTCAGATCCCAAGATTTTGTTACCATGACAGACTATCTATTGCTGGAAATTGTAGGATGTGTCTAGTAGAGATAGAAAAGACACCTAAGGTAGGTTCATCAGTGGTTAGGTGATAGAAAGATACCTAAGGTAGGTTCATCAGTGGCTAGGTGATAGAAAAGACATCTAAAGTAGGTTCATCAGTGGCTAGGTGATAGAAAAGACACCTAAAGTAGGTTCATCAGTGGCTAGGTGATAGAAAAGATACCTAATGTAGGTTCATCAGTGGCTAGGTGATAGAAAAGACACCTAAAGTAGGTTCATCAGTGGCTAGGTGATAGAAAAGATACCTAAGGTAGGTTCATCAGTGGCTAGGTGATAGAAAAGACACCTAAGGTAGGTTCATCAGTGGCTAGGTGATAGAAAGATACCTAAGGTAGGTTCATCAGTGGCTAGGTGATAGAAAAGATACCTAAGGTAGGTTCATCAGTGGCTAGGTGATAGAAAAGACACCTAAGGTAGGTTCATCAGTGGCTAGGTGATAGAAAAGACACCTAAAGTAGGTTCATCAGTGCCTAGGTGATAGAAAAGATACCTAAGGTAGGTTCATCAGTGGCTAGGTGATAGAAAAGACACCTAAAGTAGGTTCATCAGTGGCTAGGTGATAGAAAAGACACCTAAGGTAGGTTCATCAGTGGCTAGGTGATAGAAAAGACACCTAAAGTAGGTTCATCAGTGGCTAGGTGATAGAAAAGACACCTAAGGTAGGTTCATCAGTGTCTAGGTGATAGAAAAGACACCTAAAGTAGGTTCATCAGTGGCTAGGTGATAGAAAAGATACCTAAGGTAGGTTCATCAGTGGCTAGGTGATAGAAAAGACACCTAAAGTAGGTTCATCAGTGGCTAGGTGATAGAAAAGATACCTAAGGTAGGTTCATCAGTGGCTAGGTGATAGAAAAGACACCTAAAGTAGGTTCATCAGTGTCTAGGTGATAGAAAAGATACCTAAGGTAGGTTCATCAGTGGCTAGGTGATAGAAAAGACACCTAAAGTAGGTTCATCAGTGGCTAGGTGATAGAAAAGACACCTAAGGTAGGTTCATCAGTGTCTAGGTGATAGAAAAGACACCTAAAGTAGGTTCATCAGTGGCTAGGTGATAGAAAAGACACCTAAGGTAGGTTCATCAGTGGCTAGGTGATAGAAAAGATACCTAAGGTAGGTTCATCAGTGTCTAGGTGATAGAAAAGATACCTAAGGTAGGTTCATCAGTGGCTAGGTGATAGAAAAGATACCTAAGGTAGGTTCATCAGTGGCTAGGTGATAGAAAAGACACCTAAAGTAGGTTCATCAGTGGCTAGGTGATAGAAAAGACACCTAAGGTAGGTTCATCAGTGTCTAGGTGATAGAAAAGACACCTAAAGTAGGTTCATCAGTGGCTAGGTGATAGAAAAGACACCTAAGGTAGGTTCATCAGTGGCTAGGTGATAGAAAAGACACCTAAAGTAGGTTCATCAGTGCCTAGGTTATAGAAAAGATACCTAAGGTAGGTTCATCAGTGGCTAGGTGATAGAAAAGACACCTAAAGTAGGTTCATCAGTGGCTAGGTGATAGAAAAGATACCTAAGGTAGGTTCATCAGTGGCTAGGTGATAGAAAAGATACCTAAGGTAGGTTCATCAGTGGCTAGGTGATAGAAAAGACACCTAAAGTAGGTTCATCAGTGGCTAGGTGATAGAAAAGACACCTAAGGTAGGTTCATCAGTGTCTAGGTGATAGAAAAGACACCTAAAGTAGGTTCATCAGTGGCTAGGTGATAGAAAAGACACCTAAGGTAGGTTCATCAGTGGCTAGGTGATAGAAAAGACACCTAAGGTAGGTTCATCAGTGGCTAGGTGATAGAAAAGACACCTAAAGTAGGTTCATCAGTGGCTAGGTGATAGAAAAGACACCTAAGGTAGGTTCATCAGTGTCTAGGTGATAGAAAAGACACCTAAAGTAGGTTCATCAGTGGCTAGGTGATAGAAAAGATACCTAAGGTAGGTTCATCAGTGGCTAGGTGATAGAAAAGACACCTAAGGTAGGTTCATCAGTGGCTAGGTGATAGAAAAGATACCTAAGGTAGGTTCATCAGTGGCTAGGTGATAGAAAAGACACCTAAAGTAGGTTCATCAGTGTCTAGGTGATAGAAAAGATACCTAAGGTAGGTTCATCAGTGGCTAGGTGATAGAAAAGACACCTAAAGTAGGTTCATCAGTGGCTAGGTGATAGAAAAGACACCTAAGGTAGGTTCATCAGTGTCTAGGTGATAGAAAAGACACCTAAAGTAGGTTCATCAGTGGCTAGGTGATAGAAAAGACACCTAAGGTAGGTTCATCAGTGGCTAGGTGATAGAAAAGATACCTAAGGTAGGTTCATCAGTGTCTAGGTGATAGAAAAGATACCTAAGGTAGGTTCATCAGTGGCTAGGTGATAGAAAAGATACCTAAGGTAGGTTCATCAGTGGCTAGGTGATAGAAAAGACACCTAAAGTAGGTTCATCAGTGGCTAGGTGATAGAAAAGACACCTAAGGTAGGTTCATCAGTGTCTAGGTGATAGAAAAGACACCTAAAGTAGGTTCATCAGTGGCTAGGTGATAGAAAAGACACCTAAGGTAGGTTCATCAGTGGCTAGGTGATAGAAAAGACACCTAAAGTAGGTTCATCAGTGCCTAGGTTATAGAAAAGATACCTAAGGTAGGTTCATCAGTGGCTAGGTGATAGAAAAGACACCTAAAGTAGGTTCATCAGTGGCTAGGTGATAGAAAAGATACCTAAGGTAGGTTCATCAGTGGCTAGGTGATAGAAAAGATACCTAAGGTAGGTTCATCAGTGGCTAGGTGATAGAAAAGACACCTAAAGTAGGTTCATCAGTGGCTAGGTGATAGAAAAGACACCTAAGGTAGGTTCATCAGTGTCTAGGTGATAGAAAAGACACCTAAAGTAGGTTCATCAGTGGCTAGGTGATAGAAAAGACACCTAAGGTAGGTTCATCAGTGGCTAGGTGATAGAAAAGATACCTAAGGTAGGTTCATCAGTGGCTAGGTGATAGAAAAGACACCTAAAGTAGGTTCATCAGTGGCTAGGTGATAGAAAAGACACCTAAGGTAGGTTCATCAGTGTCTAGGTGATAGAAAAGACACCTAAAGTAGGTTCATCAGTGGCTAGGTGATAGAAAAGACACCTAAGGTAGGTTCATCAGTGGCTAGGTGATAGAAAAGACACCTAAGGTAGGTTCATCAGTGCCTAGGTGATAGAAAAGACACCTAAGGTAGGTTCATCAGTGGCTAGGTGATAGAAAAGACACCTAAAGTAGGTTTATCAGTGTCTAGGTGATAGAAAAGATACCTAAAGTAGGTTCATCAGTGGCTAGGTGATAGAAAAGATACCTAAGGTAGGTTCATCAGTATCTAGGTGATAGAAAAGATACCTAAGGTAGGTTCATCAGTGGCTAGGTGATAGAAAAGACACCTAAAGTATGTTCATCAGTGGCTAGGTTATAGAAAAGATATCTAAGGTAGGTTCATCAGTGGCTAGGTGATAGAAAAGATTCCTAAGGTAGGTTCATCAATGTCTAGGTGATAGAAAGATACCTAAGGTAGGTTCATCAGTGTCTAGGTGATAGAAAAGATACCTAAGGTAGGTTCATCAGTGGCTAGGTGATAGAAAAGACACCTAAAGTATGTTCATCAGTGGCTAGGTTATAGAAAAGATATCTAAAGTAGGTTCATCAGTGGCTAGGTGATAGAAAAGATACCTAAGGTAGGTTCATCAGTGGCTAGGTGATAGAAAAGATACCTAAGGTAGGTTCATCAGTGGCTATGTGATAGAAAAGACACCTAAAGTAGGTTCATCAGTGGCTAGGTGATAGAAAAGATACCTAAGGTAGGTTCATCAGTGTCTAGGTGATAGAAAAGATACCTAAGGTAGGTTCATCAGTGGCTAGGTGATAGAAAAGATACCTAAGGTAGGTTCATCAGTGGCTAGGTTATAGAAAGATACCTAAGGTAGGTTCATCAGTGGCTAGGTGATAGAAAAGACAGCTAAAGTGGGTTCATCAGTATCTAGGTGATAGAAAGATACCTAAGGTAGGTTCATCAGTGGCTAGGTGATAGAAAAGACACCTAAAGTAGGTTCATCAGTGGCTAGGTGATAGAAAAGACACCTAAGGTAGGTTCATCAGTGGCTAGGTGATAGAAAAGATACCTAAGGTAGGTTCATCAGTGGCTAGGTGATAGAAAAGATACCTAAGGTAGGTTCATCAGTGGCTAGGTGATAGAAAAGATACCTAAGGTAGGTTCATCAGTGGCTAGGTGATAGAAAAGATACCTAAAGTAGGTTCATCAGTGTCTAGGTGATAGAAAAGATACCTAAGGTAGGTTCATCAGTGGCTAGGTGATAGAAAAGATACCTAAAGTAGGTTCATCAGTGGCTAGGTGATATAAAAGATACCTGAGGTAGGTTCATCAGTGTCTAGGTGATAGAAAAGATACCTAAAGTAGGTTCATCAGTGGCTAGGTGATAGAAAAGATACCTAAGGTAGGTTCATCAGTGTCTAGGTGATAGAAAAGATACCTAAAGTAGGTTCATCAGTGGCTAGGTGATAGAAAGATACCTAAGGTAGGTTCATCAGTGGCTAGGTGATAGAAAGATACCTAAAGTAGGTTCATCAGTGGCTAGGTGATAGAAAAGATACCTAAGGTAGGTACATCAGTGTCTAGGTGATAGAAAAGACACCTAAAGTATGTTCATCAGTGGCTAGGTTATAGAAAAGATATCTAAGGTAGGTTCATCAGTGGCTAGGTGATAGAAAAGATTCCTAAGGTAGGTTCATCAATGTCTAGGTGATAGAAAGATACCTAAGGTAGGTTCATCAGTGTCTAGGTGATAGAAAAGACACTTAAAGTATGTTCATCAGTGGCTAGGTTATAGAAAAGATATCTAAGGTAGGTTCATCAGTGGCTAGGTGATAGAAAAGATTCCTAAGGTAGGTTCATCAGTGGCTAGATGATAGAAAAGATACCTAAGGTAGGTTCATCAGTTGTTAGGTGATAGAAAAGACACCTAAGGTAGGTTCATCAGTGGCTATGTGATAGAAAAGACACCTAAGGTAGGTTCATCAGTGGCTATGTGATAGAAAAGACACCTAAAGTAGGTTCATCAGTGGCTATGTGATAGAAAAGATACCTAAGGTAGGTTCATCAGTGGCTAGGTGATAGAAAGATACCTAAAGTAGGTTCATCAGTGGCTAGGTGATAGAAAAGATACCTAAGGTATGTTCATCAGTGGCTAGGTTATAGAAAAGATATCTAAGGTAGGTTCATCAGTGGCTAGGTGATAGAAAAGATTCCTAAGGTAGGTTCATCAGTGTCTAGGTGATAGAAAAGACACCTAAAGTATGTTCATCAGTGGCTAGGTTATAGAAAAGATATCTAAGGTAGGTTCATCAGTGGCTAGGTGATAGAAAAGATTCCTAAGGTAGGTTCATCAGTGGCTAGATGATAGAAAAGATACCTAAGGTAGGTTCATCAGTGGCTATGTGATAGAAAAGACACCTAAGGTAGGTTCATCAGTGTCTAGGAGATAGAAAAGATACCTAAGGTAGGTTCATCAGTGGCTAGGTTATAGAAAAGATATCTAAGGTAGGTTCATCAGTGTCTAGGTGATAGAAAAGACACCTAAAGTATGTTCATCAGTGGCTAGATTATAGAAAAGATATCTAAAGTAGGTACATCAGTGTCTAGGAGATAGAAAAGATACCTAAGGTAGGTTCATCAGTGTCTAGGAGATAGAAAAGATACCTAAGGTAGGTTCATCAGTGGCTAGGTTATAGAAAAGACACCTAATGTAGGTTCATCAGTTGTTAGGTGATAGAAAAGATACCTAAAGTAGGTTCATCAGTGTCTAGGTGATAGAAAAGACACCTAAAGTAGGTTCATCAGTGGCTAGGTGATGGAAAAGACACCTAAGGTAGGTTCATCAGTGGCTAGGTGATAGAAAAGACACCTAAAGTAGGTTCATCAGTGTCTAGGTGATAGAAAAGACACCTAAGGTAGGTTCATCAGTGGCTAGGTGATAGAAAAGACACCTAAAGTATGTTCATCAGTGGCTAGATTATAGAAAAGATATCTAAAGTAGGTACATCAGTGTCTAGGAGATAGAAAAGACACCTAAGGTAGGTTCATCAGTGTCTAGGAGATAGAAAAGATACCTAAGGTAGGTTCATCAGTGGCTAGGTTATAGAAAAGATATCTAAGGTAGGTTCATCAGTGTCTAGGTGATAGAAAAGACACCTAAAGTATGTTCATCAGTGGCTAGATTATAGAAAAGATATCTAAAGTAGGTACATCAGTGTCTAGGAGATAGAAAAGATACCTAAGGTAGGTTCATCAGTGTCTAGGAGATAGAAAAGATACCTAAGGTAGGTTCATCAGTGGCTAGGTTATAGAAAAGACACCTAATGTAGGTTCATCAGTTGTTAGGTGATAGAAAAGATACCTAAAGTAGGTTCATCAGTGTCTAGGTGATAGAAAAGACACCTAAAGTAGGTTCATCAGTTGTTAGGTGATAGAAAAGATATCTAAGGTAGGTTCATCAGTGCCTAGGTGATAGAAAAGATACCTAAGGTAGGTTCATCAGTGTCTAGGTGATAGAAAAGACACCTAAAGTAGGTTCATCAGTTGTTAGGTGATAGAAAAGATATCTAAGGTAGGTTCATCAGTGTCTAGGTGATAGAAAAGACACCTAAAGTATGTTCATCAGTGGCTAGATTATAGAAAAGATATCTAAAGTAGGTACATCAGTGTCTAGGTGAAAGAAAGATACCTAAGGTAGGTTCATCAGTGGCTAGGTTATAGAAAAGACACCTAAGGTAGGTTCATCAGTGGCTATGTGATAGAAAAGACAGCTAACGTAGGTTCATCAGTGGGTAGGTGATAGAAAGATACCTAAGGTAGGTACATCAGTGTCTAGGTGATAGAAAAGACACCTAAGGTAGGTTCATCAGTGGCTAGTTGATAGAAAAGACACCTAAGGTAGGTTCATCAGTGTCTAGGAGATAGAAAAGATACCTAAGGTAGGTTCATCAGTGGCTAGGTGATAGAAAAGACACCTAAGGTAGGTTCATCAGTGGCTAGGTGATAGAAAAGACACCTAAGGTAGGTTCATCAGTGGCTAGGTGATAGAAAGATACCTAATGTAGGTTCATCAATGGCTAGGTGATAGAAAAGACACCTAAGGTAGGTTCATCAGTGGCTAGGTGATAGAAAGATACCTAATGTAGGTTCATCAATGGCTAGGTGATAGAAAAGACACCTAAGGTAGGTTCATCAGTGGCTAGGTGATGGAAAAGACACCTAAGGTAGGTTCATCAGTGGCTAGGTGATAGAAAAGACACCTAAGGTAGGTTCATCAGTGGCTAGGTGATAGAAAAGACACCTAAGGTAGGTTCATCAGTGGCTAGGTAATAGAAAGATACCTAAGGTAGGTTCATCAGTGGCTAGGTAATAGAAAGATACCTAAGGTAGGTTCATCAGTGGCTAGGTGATAGAAAAGATACCTAAGGTATGTTCATCAGTGGCTAGGTGATAGAAAAGATACCTAAGGTGGGTTCATCAGTGGCTAGGTGATAGAAAAGATACCTAAGGTAGGTTCATCAGTGGCTAGGTGATAGAAAAGACACCTAAAGTAGGTTCATCAGTGGCTAGGTGATAGAAAAGATACCTAAGGTATGTTCATCAGTGGCTAGGTTATAGAAAAGATATCTAAGGTAGGTTCATCAGTGGCTAGGTGATAGAAAAGATTCCTAAGGTAGGTTCATCAGTGTCTAGGTGATAGAAAAGACACCTAAAGTATGTTCATCAGTGGCTAGGTTATAGAAAAGATATCTAAGGTAGGTTCATCAGTGGCTAGGTGATAGAAAAGATACCTAAGGTAGGTTCATCAGTGGCTAGGTGATAGAAAAGATACCTAAGGTAGGTTCATCAGTGGCTAGGTTATAGAAAAGACACCTAATGTAGGTTCATCAGTGGCTAGGTTATAGAAAGATACCTAAGGTAGGTTCATCAGTGGCTAGGTTATAGAAAAGACACCTAATGTAGGTTCATCAGTGGCTAGGTGATAGAAAAGATACCTAAGGTAGGTTCATCAGTGGCTAGGTTATAGAAAAGACACCTAATGTAGGTTCATCAGTTGTTAGGTGATAGAAAAGATACCTAAAGTAGGTTCATCAGTGTCTAGGTGATAGAAAAGACACCTAAAGTAGGTTCATCAGTTGTTAGGTGATAGAAAAGATATCTAAGGTAGGTTCATCAGTGTCTAGGTGATAGAAAAGACACCTAAAGTATGTTCATCAGTGGCTAGATTATAGAAAAGATATCTAAAGTAGGTACATCAGTGTCTAGGAGATAGAAAAGATACCTAAGGTAGGTTCATCAGTGTCTAGGTGATAGAAAAGACACCTAAAGTATGTTCATCAGTGGCTAGGTTATAGAAAAGATATCTAAGGTAGGTTCATCAGTGGCTAGGTGATAGAAAAGATTCCTAAGGTAGGTTCATCAGTGGCTAGATGATAGAAAAGATACCTAAGGTAGGTTCATCAGTTGTTAGGTGATAGAAAAGACACCTAAAGTAGGTTCATCAGTGGCTAGGTGATAGAAAAGATACCTAAGGTAGGTTCATCAGTGGCTAGGTGATAGAAAAGATACCTAAGGTAGGTTCATCAGTGGCTAGGTTATAGAAAAGACACCTAATGTAGGTTCATCAGTTGTTAGGTGATAGAAAAGATACCTAAAGTAGGTTCATCAGTGTCTAGGTGATAGAAAAGACACCTAAAGTAGGTTCATCAGTTGTTAGGTGATAGAAAAGATATCTAAGGTAGGTTCATCAGTGTCTAGGTGATAGAAAAGACACCTAAAGTATGTTCATCAGTGGCTAGATTATAGAAAAGATATCTAAAGTAGGTACATCAGTGTCTAGGAGATAGAAAAGATACCTAAGGTAGGTTCATCAGTGTCTAGGAGATAGAAAAGATACCTAAGGTAGGTTCATCAGTGGCTAGGTTATAGAAAAGACACCTAATGTAGGTTCATCAGTTGTTAGGTGATAGAAAAGATACCTAAAGTAGGTTCATCAGTGTCTAGGTGATAGAAAAGACACCTAAAGTAGGTTCATCAGTTGTTAGGTGATAGAAAAGATATCTAAGGTAGGTTCATCAGTGGCTAGATTATAGAAAAGATATCTAAAGTAGGTACATCAGTGTCTAGGTGAAAGAAAGATACCTAAGGTAGGTTCATCAGTTGTTAGGTGATAGAAAAGATACCTAAGGTAGGTTCATCAGTGTCTAGGTGATAGAAAAGACAGCTAACGTAGGTTCATCAGTGGGTAGGTGATAGAAAAGACACCTAAGGTAGGTTCATCAGTGGCTAGGTTATAGAAAAGATATCTAAGGTAGGTTCATCAGTGGCTAGGTGATAGAAAAGATACCTAAGGTAGGTTCATCAGTGGCTAGGTGATAGAAAAGACACCTAAGGTAGGTTCATCAGTGGCTATGTGATAGAAAAGACAGCTAACGTAGGTTCATCAGTGGGTAGGTGATAGAAAGATACCTAAGGTAGGTACATCAGTGTCTAGGTGATAGAAAAGACACCTAAGGTAGGTTCATCAGTGGCTAGGTGATAGAAAGATACCTAAGGTAGGTTCATCAGTATCTAGGTGATAGAAAGATACCTAAGGTAGGTTCATCAGTGGCTAGGTGATAGAAAAGATACCTAAGGTAGGTTCATCAATGTCTAGGTAATAGAAAGATACCTAAGGTAGGTTCATCAGTGGCTAGGTGATAGAAAGATACCTAAGGTAGGTTCATCAGTGGCTAGGTGATAGAAAGATACCTAAGGTAGGTTCATCAGTGGCTAGGTGATAGAAAGATACCTAAGGTAGGTTCATCAGTGGCTAGGTTATAGAAAGATACCTAAGGTAGGTTCATCAATGTCTAGGTGATAGAAAAGATACCTAAGGTAGGTTCATCAGTGGCTAGGTGATAGAAAAGACACCTAAGGTAGGTTCATCAGTGGCTAGGTGATAGAAAAGACACCTAAGGTAGGTTCATCAGTGGCTAGGTGATAGAAAAGATACCTAAGGTAGGTTCATCAGTGGCTAGGTGATAGAAAAGACACCTAAGGTAGGTTCATCAGTGGCTATGTGATAGAAAAGACAGCTAACGTAGGTTCATCAGTGGGTAGGTGATAGAAAGATACCTAAGGTAGGTACATCAGTGTCTAGGTGATAGAAAAGACACCTAAGGTAGGTTCATCAGTGGCTAGGTGATAGAAAGATACCTAAGGTAGGTTCATCAGTATCTAGGTGATAGAAAGATACCTAAGGTAGGTTCATCAGTGGCTAGGTGATAGAAAAGATACCTAAGGTAGGTTCATCAATGTCTAGGTAATAGAAAGATACCTAAGGTAGGTTCATCAGTGGCTAGGTGATAGAAAGATACCTAAGGTAGGTTCATCAGTGGCTAGGTGATAGAAAGATACCTAAGGTAGGTTCATCAGTGGCTAGGTGATAGAAAGATACCTAAGGTAGGTTCATCAGTGGCTAGGTTATAGAAAGATACCTAAGGTAGGTTCATCAGTGGCTAGGTGATAGAAAGATACCTAAGGTAGGTTCATCAGTGGCTAGGTGATAGAAAGATACCTAAGGTAGGTTCATCAGTGGCTAGGTGATAGAAAGATACCTAAGGTAGGTTCATCAGTGGCTAGGTTATAGAAAGATACCTAAGGTAGGTTCATCAATGTCTAGGTGATAGAAAAGATACCTAAGGTAGGTTCATCAGTGGCTAGGTGATAGAAAAGACACCTAAGGTAGGTTCATCAGTGGCTAGGTGATAGAAAAGACACCTAAGGTAGGTTCATCAGTGGCTAGGTGATAGAAAAGATACCTAAGGTGGGTTCATCAGTGGCTAGGTGATAGAAAAGATACCTAAGGTAGGTTCATCAGTGGCTAGGTGATAGAAAAGACACCTAAGGTAGGTTCATCAGTGGCTAGGTGATAGAAAAGACACCTAAAGTAGGTTCATCAGTGGCTAGGTTATAGAAAAGATATCTAAGGTAGGTTCATCAGTGGCTAGGTGATAGAAAAGACACCTAAGGTAGGTTCATCAGTGGCTAGGTGATAGAAAAGATACCTAAGGTAGGTTCATCAGTGGCTAGGTGATAGAAAAGATACCTAAGGTAGGTTCATCAGTGGCTAGGTGATAGAAAGATACCTAAGGTAGGTTCATCAGTGGCTAGGTGATAGAAAAGACAGCTAACGTAGGTTCATCAGTGGGTAGGTGATAGAAAAGACACCTAAGGTAGGTTCATCAGTGGCTAGGTGATAGAAAAGATACCTAAGGTAGGTTCATCAGTGGCTAGGTTATAGAAAAGACACCTAAGGTAGGTTCATCAGTTGTTAGGTTATAGAAAAGATACCTAAAGTAGGTTCATCAGTGTCTAGGTGATAGAAAAGACACCTAAAGTAGGTTCATCAGTTGTTAGGTGATAGAAAAGATATCTAAGGTAGGTTCATCAGTGTCTAGGTGATAGAAAAGACACCTACAGTATGTTCATCAGTGGCTAGATTATAGAAAAGATATCTAAAGTAGGTACATCAGTGTCTAGGTGAAAGAAAGATACCTAAGGTAGGTTCATCAGTGGCTATGTGATAGAAAAGACAGCTAAAGTGGGTTCATCAGTATCTAGGTGATAGAAAGATACCTAAGGTAGGTTCATCAGTGGCTAGGTGATAGAAAAGATACCTAAGGTAGGTTCATCAATGTCTAGGTAATAGAAAGATACCTAAGGTAGGTTCATCAGTGGCTAGGTGATAGAAAAGACAGCTAAAGTGGGTTCATCAGTATCTAGGTGATAGAAAGATACCTAAGGTAGGTTCATCAGTGGCTAGGTGATAGAAAAGATACCTAAGGTAGGTTCATCAATGTCTAGGTAATAGAAAGATACCTAAGGTAGGTTCATCAGTGGCTAGGTGATAGAAAGATACCTAAGGTAGGTTCATCAGTGGCTAGGTGATAGAAAAGACAGCTAAAGTGGGTTCATCAGTATCTAGGTGATAGAAAGATACCTAAGGTAGGTTCATCAGTGGCTAGGTGATAGAAAAGACAGCTAAAGTGGGTTCATCAGTATCTAGGTGATAGAAAAGATACCTAAAGTAGGTTCATCAGTGTCTAGGTGATAGAAAAGATACCTAAGGTAGGTTCATCAGTGGCTAGGTGATAGAAAAGACAGCTAAAGTGGGTTCATCAGTATCTAGGTGATAGAAAGATACCTAAGGTAGGTTCATCAGTGGCTAGGTGATAGAAAAGACAGCTAAAGTGGGTTCATCAGTATCTAGGTGATAGAAAAGATACCTAAGGTAGGTTCATCAGTGTCTAGGTGATAGAAAAGATACCTAAGGTAGGTTCATCAATGTCTAGGTAATAGAAAGATACCTAAGGTAGGTTCATCAGTGGCTAGGTGATAGAAAAGACACCTAAGGTAGGTTCATCAGTGGCTAGGTGATAGAAAAGATACCTAAGGTAGGTTCATCAATGTCTAGGTAATAGAAAGATACCTAAGGTAGGTTCATCAGTGTCTAGGTAATAGAAAGATACCTAAGGTAGGTTCATCATTGTCTAGGTAATAGAATGATACCTAAGGTAGGTTCATCAGTGTCTAGGTAATAGAAAGATACCTAAGGTAGGTTCATCAATGTCTAGGTGATAGAAAAGACACCTAAGGTAGGTTCATCAATGTCTAGGTAATAGAAAGATACCTAAGGTAGGTTCATCAGTGGCTAGGTGATAGAAAAGACAGCTAAAGTGGGTTCATCAGTATCTAGGTGATAGAAAGATACCTAAGGTAGGTTCATCAATGTCTAGGTGATAGAAAGATACCTAAGGTAGGTTCATCAATGTCTAGGTAATAGAAAGATACCTAAGGTAGGTTCATCAGTGGCTATGTGATAGAAAAGACAGCTAAAGTGGGTTCATCAGTATCTAGGTGATAGAAAGATACCTAAGGTAGGTTCATCAGTGGCTAGGTGATAGAAAAGACACCTAAGGTAGGTTCATCAATGTCTAGGTAATAGAAAGATACCTAAGGTAGGTTCATCAATGTCTAGGTAATAGAAAGATACCTAAGGTAGGTTCATCAGTGGCTATGTGATAGAAAAGACAGCTAAAGTGGGTTCATCAGTATCTAGGTGATAGAAAGATACCTAAGGTAGGTTCATCAGTGGCTAGGTGATAGAAAAGACACCTAAGGTAGGTTCATCAATGTCTAGGTGATAGAAAGATACCTAAGGTAGGTTCATCAGTGGCTAGGTGATAGAAAAGATACCTAAGGTAGGTTCATCAGTGGCTAGGTGATAGAAAAGACACCTAAGGTAGGTTCATCAGTGGCTAGGTGATAGAAAAGATACCTAAGGTAGGTTCATCAATGTCTAGGTGATAGAAAGATACCTAAGGTAGGTTCATCAGTGGCTAGGTGATAGAAAAGATACCTAAGGTAGGTTCATCAATGTCTAGGTAATAGAAAGATACCTAAGGTAGGTTCATCAGTGGCTAGGTGATAGAAAAGATACCTAAGGTAGGTTCATCAGTGGCTAGGTGATAGAAAAGACACCTAAAGTAGGTTCATCAGTGGCTAGGTGATAGAAAAGACACCTAAGGTAGGTTCATCAGTGTCTAGGTGATAGAAAAGATACCTAAGGTAGGTTCATCAGTGGCTAGGTTATAGAAAAGACACCTAAGGTAGGTTCATCAGTTGTTAGGTGATAGAAAAGATACCTAAAGTAGGTTCATCAGTGTCTAGGTGATAGAAAAGACACCTAAAGTAGGTTCATCAGTTGTTAGGTGATAGAAAAGATATCTAAGGTAGGTTCATCAGTGGCTAGATTATAGAAAAGATATCTAAAGTAGGTACATCAGTGTCTAGGTGAAAGAAAGATACCTAAGGTAGGTTCATCAGTGGCTAGGTGATAGAAAAGATACCTAAGGTAGGTTCATCAGTGGCTAGGTGATAGAAAAGACAGCTAACGTAGGTTCATCAGTGGGTAGGTGATAGAAAAGACACCTAAGGTAGGTTCATCAGTGGCTAGGTTATAGAAAAGATATCTAAGGTAGGTTCATCAGTGGCTAGGTGATAGAAAAGATACCTAAGGTAGGTTCATCAGTGGCTAGGTGATAGAAAAGACACCTAAGGTAGGTTCATCAGTGGCTATGTGATAGAAAAGACAGCTAACGTAGGTTCATCAGTGGGTAGGTGATAGAAAGATACCTAAGGTAGGTACATCAGTGTCTAGGTGATAGAAAAGACACCTAAGGTAGGTTCATCAGTGGCTAGGTGATAGAAAAGATACCTAAGGTAGGTTCATCAGTGGCTATGTGATAGAAAAGATACCTAAGGTAGGTTCATCAGTGGCTAGGTGATAGAAAAGATACCTAAAGTAGGTTCATCAGTGGCTAGGTGATAGAAAAGATACCTAAAGTAGGTTCATCAGTGGCTAGGTGATAGAAAGATACCTAAGGTAGGTTCATCAATGTCTAGGTAATAGAATGATACCTAAGGTAGGTTCATCAGTGGCTAGGTGATAGAAAGATACCTAAGGTAGGTTCATCAGTGGCTAGGTGATAGAAAAGATACCTAAGGTAGGTTCATCAATGTCTAGGTAATAGAAAGATACCTAAGGTAGGTTCATCAGTGGCTAGGTGATAGAAAGATACCTAAGGTAGGTTCATCAGTGGCTAGGTGATAGAAAGATACCTAAGGTAGGTTCATCAGTGGCTAGGTGATAGAAAGATACCTAAGGTAGGTTCATCAGTGGCTAGGTGATAGAAAAGATACCTAAGGTAGGTTCATCAGTGGCTAGGTGATAGAAAAGACACCTAAGGTAGGTTCATCAGTGGCTAGGTGATAGAAAAGACACCTAAGGTAGGTTCATCAGTGGCTAGGTGATAGAAAAGATACCTAAGGTGGGTTCATCAGTGGCTAGGTGATAGAAAAGATACCTAAGGTAGGTTCATCAGTGGCTAGGTGATAGAAAAGACACCTAAGGTAGGTTCATCAGTGGCTAGGTGATAGAAAAGACACCTAAGGTAGGTTCATCAGTGTCTAGGTGATAGAAAAGATACCTAAGGTAGGTTCATCAGTGGCTAGGTTATAGAAAAGACACCTAAGGTAGGTTCATCAGTTGTTAGGTTATAGAAAAGATACCTAAAGTAGGTTCATCAGTGTCTAGGTGATAGAAAAGACACCTAAGGTAGGTTCATCAGTTGTTAGGTGATAGAAAAGATATCTAAGGTAGGTTCATCAGTGTCTAGGTGATAGAAAAGACACCTACAGTATGTTCATCAGTGGCTAGATTATAGAAAAGATATCTAAAGTAGGTACATCAGTGTCTAGGTGAAAGAAAGATACCTAAGGTAGGTTCATCAGTGGCTATGTGATAGAAAAGACAGCTAAAGTGGGTTCATCAGTATCTAGGTGATAGAAAGATACCTAAGGTAGGTTCATCAGTGGCTAGGTGATAGAAAAGACACCTAAGGTAGGTTCATCAATGTCTAGGTAATAGAAAGATACCTAAGGTAGGTTCATCAGTGGCTAGGTGATAGAAAAGATACCTAAGGTAGGTTCATCAGTGGCTAGGTTATAGAAAAGACACCTAAGGTAGGTTCATCAATGTCTAGGTAATAGAAAGATACCTAAGGTAGGTTCATCAGTGGCTAGGTGATAGAAAAGATACCTAAGGTAGGTTCATCAGTGGCTAGGTGATAGAAAAGACACCTAAGGTAGGTTCATCAGTGGCTAGGTGATAGAAAAGACACCTAAGGTAGGTTCATCAGTGGCTAGGTGATAGAAAAGATACCTAAGGTAGGTTCATCAGTGGCTAGGTGATAGAAAAGATGCCTAAGGTAGGTTCATCAGTGGCTAGGTGATAGAAAAGACATCTAAGGGAGGTTCATCAGTGGCTAGTTGATAGAAAAAACACCTAAGGTACATGTAGATGCATCAGTTCAGGGGTTAAAAAATTCGCTGGTCTGAGGTCCGGAACTGGTGATTTGTGGGTTAGGACCTAACATTTTCTAATCCTGTAGAGACCGACGGACCAGTTGAAACTGTCCTATTACGGACTTGAATTAAATGGGTGGTTAAAAGTCTGAGTGACAGATGTTACTGCATAATTTTAATCCAACATTGATTGCCTCTTAATATTGTTAACATTGGATTACGTAATCTGAAATAATTCAAGATTGTTTTATTCCTTACGAAGTGTGTTTTGTTCTGTATGAACCTTCGGTAATTAACGGAGCACACACACCCAGGATGGTTGTAACAGAATAGCTTAAGATTAGTTTTGCACTTTACGGAAGTTGTAATTCTTTCAATAATACTCGAGCGTATTAGTGAAGCAGTTCAAACATAAAAATGGCCAGTTTGTTTTTTAATGTTAATAGAGCAGCTCGTGATACTGACAACAATAAATTACATAATGAAAAAACACCACAACCAACAAAAAGGTCAAAGAAATGATAGGCTAAAACGGAAGAGAATATTTCAAACATCGTGGAATAAAATTGTATTGGATAAGAACTCAAACTACAAACTTTTTAATTTGCTGACCGGAACAATATGCAATGTATATAGAAACAAATATTAGAAAACAGATAAATAAAATTATGTCTCCCCCCCCCCCCCCCACTTTGGTGGGGAGATATATTGTTTTTGTCCTGTACGTCTGTCCGTCACACAGTTTGTCAGCGTAACTCCTCTGAAACTACTGAACAGAATTTCATGAAACTTGGTAGGTAGTAAGGACACCATATGTAGTTGTGCATATTACCAGGAAATTTTGATCGCCTGAATTTTTTTGGAGTTATGCCCCTTTGAACTTAGAAATTTCCCGAAATTTATTACTGAAGGAGCTTGTCAGCGCAACTCCTCTGAAACTACAGAACAGAATTTCATGAAACTTGGTAGGTAGTAAGGACACCATATGTAGTTGTGCATATTACCAGGAAATTTGGATCGCTTGAATTTTGTGGGAGTTATGTCCCTTTGAACTTAGAAATTTCCCGAAATTTACTACTGAAGCAGCTTGTCAGTGCAACTCCTCTGAAACTACTGAACAGAATTTCATGAAACTTGGTAGGTAGTAAGGACATCATATGTAGTTGTGGATATTACCAGGAAATTTTGATCCCCTAAATTTTATGGGAGTTATGTCCCTTTGAACTTAAAAATTTCCCGAAATATACTTCTGAAACAGCTTGTCAGCACAACTCCTCTGAAACTACTGAACAGAATTTCATGAAACTTGGTAGGTAGTAAGGACACCATATGTAGTTGTGCATATTACCAGGAAATTTTGATCCCCTAAATTTTGTGGGAGTTATTTGCAAACACTAGTGTAATATCCCTTACTGAAACTTGTATATATATATATATATGTACAAGAGTCTATCATAATGCCACTATTTCCCTGAAAAAGTTTTTCATCACCAATCCATTGATTTTAGAAGAACAAAACTTCTTTAAAATCATTGGAACATAGGCTGAGCAATTTTCTGGAATGGGGAACTTTGCCATGACAATATGGAATAGTACCTGTAACCCTTGCTTTAGCACTTTTGATCAAATTTGTTTTTGTGTTTCATGGATTAAAAACATTTTTTTTATACCCCCGCTTCCCAAAGGGGGAGGGGGGGATATACTGTTTTACCTCTGTCTGTTTGTCCGTCCTTCCGTCCGTCCAAGATATTTTTCGTTGCTTTTTTCTCAGTAACTGTTGATGGCAGAAATCTGATATTTGGTCACAAGCATCATATAGGTATACCATATTGTGGGTAGCGCTTTTGGACCCGTCAGATTCCTACTTCCTGTTTGCCGACTTAGTTGGTCTTTATACACATTGAACATATATGCACATTTTTCGTCACATTTTTCTCAGCAACTATTGATGACAGAGATCTGATATTTGGTCACAAGCGTCATATAGGTACCCCATATCGTGGGAAGCGTTTTTGGACCCATCAGATTCCTACTTCCTGTTTGCCGACTTAGTTGGTTTTTATACACATTGAACATATATGCACATTTTTCGTCACATTTTTCTCAGCAACTATTGATGGCAGAAATCTGATATTTGGTCACAAGCTTCATATAGGTTCCCCATATCGTGGGAAGCGTTTTTGGACCCATCAGATTCCTACTTCCTGTTTGCCGATTTTGTTGATTTTTATACACATTTAACATACATTTGTATATGCACATTTTTCGTCGCATTTTTCTCAGCAACTATTGATGACAGGAATCTGATATTTGGTCACAAGCTTCATATAGGTATGCCATATTGTGGGAAGCGTTTTTGGACCCATCAAATTCCTACTTCCTGTTTGCCGACTTTGTTGATTTTTCTACACATTGAACATATATGCTCATTTTTCGTCGCATTTTTCTCAGCAACTATTGATGGCAGAAATCTGATATTTGGTCACAAGCTTCATATAGGTACCCCATATCGTGGGAAGCGTTTTTTGACCTGTCAGATTCCTACTTCCTGTTTGTTATTCATTGAAGCTTAATTTTATTTGTTACCTAAATAGATTTTTTACTTTTGACTACAGTTTGTGGGACGGGGGAGACATACGTTTTTGCGGGAAAAAACAAACTTTAATTTGAATATGTTATAACCTGATTTTTTTTATTCAAGATTAATTATCATCAGAATGAGATGTTACAGTTTGTAAATAGTAACTTAAAATAAAACAAAACATCTCTTTTCACACCGGACATAAAATGGACTAATCTGGACAGTGGATAAATAATAGACTAGTCCAAGTGTGTGTATTAATTGAGTGGCTGAGATGTTTGTCAGTATGAAGTCAGAAACAAAGAATAATGATAAACATGCACATTTTTTTCAACATTAGGAATTAGATTCGACCACAAGGTTTAAAAATCATCAGATTGGACACTGACTGATTAGTCAATGTTTCCGATAATTTAATACACCATTCATAAAATAATTTCATAATGTGATTTCTGATCATGGAAAGATTAGTGTTATTTCTGATCGTGAAAAAATTAGGGTTATTTCTGATCGTGGAAAAATTAGGGTTATTTCTGATCATGGAAAGATTAGTGTTATTTCTGTTTGTGGAAAAATTAGTGTTATTTCTGATCATTAAAAGATTAGTGTGATTTCTGATCATGAAAAGATTAGTGTTATTTCTGATCATGGAAAGATTAGTGTTATTTCTGATCATGGAAAGATAAGTTAATATTTCTGATCATGGAAAGATTAGAGTTATTTCTGATCATGAACAGATAAAGTTATTTCTGATCATGGGAAGATTAGTGTTATTTCTGAGGATGAAAAATTAGTGTTATTTCTGATCATGAAAAGATTAGTGTTATTTCTGATCATGGAAAGATAAAGTTATTTCTGAACATGGAAAGATAAGTTATTTCCGATCATGGAAAGATTAATGTTATTTCTGATCATGGAAAGATAAAGTTATTTCTGATCATGGAAAAATTAGTGTTATTTCTGATCATGAAAAGATTAGTGTTATTTCTGATCATGGAAAGATTAGTGTTATTTCTGATCATGGAAAGATTAGTGTTATTTCTGATCATGGAAAGATAAAGTTATTTCTGATCATGGAAAAATTAGAGTTTTTTCTGATCATGAAAAGATTAGTGTTATTTCTGATCATGGAAAGATTAGTGTTATTTCTTATCATGGAAAGATTAGTGTTATTTCTTATCATGGAAAGATTAGTGTTATTTCTGATCATGAAAAGATTAGTGTTATTTCTGATCATGGAAAGATAAAGTTATTTCTGATCATGGAAAGATTAGTGTTATTTCTGATCATGAAAAGATTAGTGTTATTTCTGATCATGGAAAGATTAGTGTTATTTCTTATCATGGAAAGATTAGTGTTATTTCTTATCATGGAAAGATTAGTGTTATTTCTGATCATGGAAAGATTAGTGTTATTTCTTATCATGGAAAGATTAGTGTTATTTCTGAACATAGAAAGATTAATGTTATTTCTGATCATGAAAAGATTAGTGTTATTTCTGATCATGGAAAGATTAATGTTATTTCTGATCATGGAAAGATTAGTGTTATTTCTGATCATGGAAAGATTAAGGTTATTTCTCATCATGGAAAGATGAGGTTTATTTATGTAGCATTTAAAAACGTTGCTGGTAGAGTAATAAACGTTACCAGAACTTTGATCGCTGGAGCAAATTGTGTATGTCCCATAGAGTTTGAAGTTTCTACTAGAGATGAAATTACAATTGTTTTGTCAAATATGTTTATGAAGTATTTTTTTTTTCACAGCCGGTTGCCTCTTGTGCAATGCCAGTAATGAAAGGAATAAGGGTGAGGACAGATTCACCTTTTACAAGAAAGGCTAGGTAAGCTATATGTTATAATTTACAATATATTAAATGTATGTTATTAAGTATGGCTCCACCTAAGAATCATGCAGTGGGTGATATACATTGCAAAATTGGAGTTTATATGGTTCATATGTTGCATTTTGATGGAAAACTCATAAAAATAATAAAAGAACACATGTATTGACTGGTTGCTATGGTTACAACTTCATCATAGAATCCATTTGATTTCAGTCTTCAAATCACTAAATTTGCACTTTTGCCACACAAATTTCCCAAAAAATATTTTAAAAAATTCATAAATTAAAGTATGTGTACAGAAAATACAAATTTGCTAATTATTTTTACCATGGCATCCAAACAGCCTCATTTTGCATCTTCAAAAAAATGCAAAAAAATAGGATTTTCATTATCTATTATCTCCTGTGAACAGGGTGGTATGTGAATGATGCTTGTTTGTATCCGTTTAATAGACATGTGTCTAAAACATAAAAAAATTCAGATTTTTTGGAAAAAAGTGTTTTTTGTCTCATACTTTTGGTTTTACAAAATATTTCTACTTCTCTAAAATGTATTTACTGATATTATCTTTTTCGCATAGCTTATAACAAAACTAACTACTAAATAAACTTTTAACTTTAAATATGTGAATGGTTGCCATAGAAATAAAAATAAAACATTTTAAATGGATTTCACATCATACTAAAATCATAAAATTTTCTTCTGGTCACAAAGATTTCCATATTACTTATTTTATAACTAAATGCCAACTCTTAAACTGATAACAATGAAGATTTAAATAATTTCCATGGTTGCCATGGAAAGAAAAACAATTATTGTTACCATGGCAACCAAGCAGCCTCATTTCGCATCTTCAACAAAAAGACATAAAAAAATAGGATTTTCATTATCTCCTGTGAACAGAGTGCTATCTAAATGATGCTTGTTTGTATCCGTTTATTAGACACTTGTCTTAAACATATGAAAATTAAACGTTTGTAGCCTCTTTTAGATTTTTTGGAAAAAAGTGTTTTTTGTCCCATACTTTTGGTTTTTTAGCTCTCCTGACCCAAATGATCAGGGGTCAGGTGAGCTATTGTCACCACTGAGCGTCCGTCCGTCCGTTAACTTTTCACATTTTAATCAACTCCTCTGAAGCCACTGGGCCAATTTGAACCAAACTTTGGTGGAATGGTCCTTGGATGGCCCCCTTCCAAAATTGTGTTCGGTGATCCAGGCTTCCAACCAAGATGGCCGTCAAGCTAAAAATAGAAAAAAGAGGGGATGAAATTTTAATTGTCCATTGCTGCTTTAGTATAAGTCAAAATGAGCTCAAATTTTAACTGCAGCTACATGGCAAGGAGTAGTTTAACATATATTCCGGGCTTATCTGTGAAATTTTTCTTTCAGCCAATTTATACCAATTTTGCAAATTAGGCATATTTTGATAAAAGATCACATTTAAATCTTCTTTTCTGAAACCGCTGAACCAAATTACACCAAACCTGGCAGGGATGGTACCTGGGTGGGTCCCTTTCAAAATTGTTTCCAACAGCCCTGCCCTCCATTCAAGATGGCTGCTGTTACTAAAAATAGAAATTTCTTCAATTGTCCATGGATGCTTTAGTATAAGTCAAAATGAGCTCAAATTTTAACTGCAGCTACATGGCAAGGAGTAGTTTAACATATATTCCAGGCTTATCTGTGAAATTTTTCTTTCAGCCGATTTATACCGATTATGCAAATTAGGCATATTTTGATAAAAGATCACATTTAAATCTTCTTTTCTGAAACCGCTGAACCAAATTACACCAAACCTGGCAGGGATGGTACTTGGGTGGGTCCCTTTCAAAATTGTGTCTGACAGCCCCTCCCTCCATTCAAGATGGCTGCTGTTACTAAAAATAGAAATTTCTTCAATTGTCCATGGCTGCTTTAGTATAAACCAAAATGAGCTCCAATTTTAACTGCAGCTACATGGCAATGAGTAGTTTAACATATATTCCAGGCTTATCTGTGAAATTTTTCTTTCAGCCGATTTATACCGATTATGCAAATTAGGCATATTTTGATAAAAGATCACATTTAAATCTTCTCCTCTGAAACCGCTGAACCAAATTAAACCAAACCTGGCAGGGATGGTACCTGGGTGGGTCCCTTTCAAAATTGTGTCCAACAGCCCTGCCCTCCATTCAAGATGGCTGCTGTTACTAAAAATAGAAATTTCTTCAATTGTCCATGGATGCTTTAGTATAAGTCAAAATGAGCTCAAATTTTAACTGCAGCTACATGGCAAGGAGTAGTTTAACATATATTCCAGGCTTATCTGTGAAATTTTTCTTTCAGCCGATTTATACCGATTATGCAAATTAGGCATATTTTGATAAAAGATCACATTTAAATCTTCTCCTCTGAAACCGCTGAACCAAATTAAACCAAACCTGGCAGGGATGGTACCTGGGTGGGTCCCTTTCAAAATTGTGTCCAACAGCCCTGCCCTCCATTCAAGATGGCTGCTGTTACTAAAAATAGAAATTTCTTCAATTGTCCATGGCTGCTTTAGTATAAACCAAAATGAGCTCCAATTTTAACTGCAGCTACCTACATGGCAATGAGTAGTTTAACATATATTCCGGGCTTATCTGTGAAATTTTTCTTTCAGCCGATTTATACCGATTATGCAAATTAGGCATATTTTGATAAAAGATCACATTTAAATCTTCTCCTCTGAAACCGCTGAACCAAATTAAACCAAACCTGGCAGGGATGGTACCTTGGTGGGTCCCTTTCAAAATTGTGTCCAACAGCCCTGCCCTCCATTCAAGATGGCTGCTGTTACTAAAAATAGAAATTTCTTCAATTGTCCATGGATGCTTTAGTATAAGTCAAAATGAGCTCAAATTTTAACTGCAGCTACATGGCAAGGAGTAGTTTAACATATATTCCAGGCTTATCTGTGAAATTTTTCTTTCAGCCGATTTATACCGATTATGCAAATTAGGCATATTTTGATAAAAGATCACATTTAAATCTTCTTTTCTGAAACCGCTGAACCAAATTACACCAAACCTGGCAGGGATGGTACTTGGGTGGGTCCCTTTCAAAATTGTGTCTGACAGCCCCTCCCTCCATTCAAGATGGCTGCTGTTACTAAAAATAGAAATTTCTTCAATTGTCCATGGCTGCTTTAGTATAAACCAAAATGAGCTCCAATTTTAACTGCAGCTACATGGCAATGAGTAGTTTAACATATATTCCGGGCTTATCTGTGAAATTTTTCTTTCAGCCGATTTATACCGATTATGCAAATTAGGCATATTTTGATAAAAGATCACATTTAAATCTTCTCCTCTGAAACCGCTGAACCAAATTAAACCAAACCTGGCAGGGATGGTACCTGGGTGGGTCCCTTTCAAAATTGTGTCCAACAGCCCTGCCCTCCATTCAAGATGGCTGCTGTTACTAAAAATAGAAATTTCTTCAATTGTCCATGGATGCTTTAGTATAAGTCAAAATGAGCTCAAATTTTAACTGCAGCTACATGGCAAGGAGTAGTTTAACATATATTCCAGGCTTATCTGTGAAATTTTTCTTTCAGCCGATTTATACCGATTATGCAAATTAGGCATATTTTGATAAAAGATCACATTTAAATCTTCTCCTCTGAAACCGCTGAACCAAATTAAACCAAACCTGGCAGGGATGGTACCTGGGTGGGTCCCTTTCAAAATTGTGTCCAACAGCCCTGCCCTCCATTCAAGATGGCTGCTGTTACTAAAAATAGAAATTTCTTCAATTGTCCATGGCTGCTTTAGTATAAACCAAAATGAGCTCCAATTTTAACTGCAGCTACCTACATGGCAATGAGTAGTTTAACATATATTCCGGGCTTATCTGTGAAATTTTTCTTTCAGCCGATTTATACCGATTATGCAAATTAGGCATATTTTGATAAAAGATCACATTTAAATCTTCTCCTCTGAAACCGCTGAACCAAATTAAACCAAACCTGGCAGGGATGGTACCTTGGTGGGTCCCTTTCAAAATTGTGTCCAACAGCCCTGCCCTCCATTCAAGATGGCTGCTGTTACTAAAAATAGAAATTTCTTCAATTGTCCATGGATGCTTTAGTATAAGTCAAAATGAGCTCAAATTTTAACTGCAGCTACATGGCAAGGAGTAGTTTAACATATATTCCAGGCTTATCTGTGAAATTTTTCTTTCAGCCGATTTATACCGATTATGCAAATTAGGCATATTTTGATAAAAGATCACATTTAAATCTTCTTTTCTGAAACCGCTGAACCAAATTACACCAAACCTGGCAGGGATGGTACTTGGGTGGGTCCCTTTCAAAATTGTGTCTGACAGCCCCTCCCTCCATTCAAGATGGCTGCTGTTACTAAAAATAGAAATTTCTTCAATTGTCCATGGCTGCTTTAGTATAAACCAAAATGAGCTCCAATTTTAACTGCAGCTACATGGCAATGAGTAGTTTAACATATATTCCGGGCTTATCTGTGAAATTTTTCTTTCAGCCGATTTATACCGATTATGCAAATTAGGCATATTTTGATAAAAGATCACATTTAAATCTTCTCCTCTGAAACCGCTGAACCAAATTAAACCAAACCTGGCAGGGATGGTACCTGGGTGGGTCCCTTTCAAAATTGTGTCCAACAGCCCTGCCCTCCATTCAAGATGGCTGCTGTTACTAAAAATAGAAATTTCTTCAATTGTCCATGGATGCTTTAGTATAAGTCAAAATGAGCTCAAATTTTAACTGCAGCTACATGGCAAGGAGTAGTTTAACATATATTCCAGGCTTATCTGTGAAATTTTTCTTTCAGCCGATTTATACCGATTATGCAAATTAGGCATATTTTGATAAAAGATCACATTTAAATCTTCTCCTCTGAAACCGCTGAACCAAATTAAACCAAACCTGGCAGGGATGGTACCTGGGTGGGTCCCTTTCAAAATTGTGTCCAACAGCCCTGCCCTCCATTCAAGATGGCTGCTGTTACTAAAAATAGAAATTTCTTCAATTGTCCATGGCTGCTTTAGTATAAACCAAAATGAGCTCCAATTTTAACTGCAGCTACCTACATGGCAATGAGTAGTTTAACATATATTCCGGGCTTATCTGTGAAATTTTTCTTTCAGCCGATTTATACCGATTATGCAAATTAGGCATATTTTGATAAAAGATCACATTTAAATCTTCTCCTCTGAAACCGCTGAACCAAATTAAACCAAACCTGGCAGGGATGGTACCTTGGTGGGTCCCTTTCAAAATTGTGTCCAACAGCCCTGCCCTCCATTCAAGATGGCTGCTGTTACTAAAAATAGAAATTTCTTCAATTGTCCATGGATGCTTTAGTATAAACCAAAATGAGCTCCAATTTTAACTGCAGCTACCTACATGGCAATGAGTAGTTTAACATATATTCCGGGCTTATCTGTGAAATTTTTCTTTCAGCCGATTTATACCGATTATGCAAATTAGGCATATTTTGATAAAAGATCACATTTAAATCTTCTCCTCTGAAACCGCTGAACCAAATTAAACCAAACCTGGCAGGGATGGTACCTTGGTGGGTCCCTTTCAAAATTGTGTCCAACAGCCCTGCCCTCCATTCAAGATGGCTGCTGTTACTAAAAATAGAAATTTCTTCAATTGTCCATGGCTGCTTTAGTATAAACCAAAATGAGCTCCAATTTTAACTGCAGCTACCTACATGGCAATGAGTAGTTTAACATATATTCCGGGCTTATCTGTGAAATTTTTCTTTCAGCCGATTTATACCGATTATGCAAATTAGGCATATTTTGATAAAAGATCACATTTAAATCTTCTCCTCTGAAACCGCTGAACCAAATTAAACCAAACCTGGCAGGGATGGTACCTTGGTGGGTCCCTTTCAAAATTGTGTCCAACAGCCCTGCCCTCCATTCAAGATGGCTGCTGTTACTAAAAATAGAAATTTCTTCAATTGTCCATGGATGCTTTAGTATAAGTCAAAATGAGCTCAAATTTTAACTGCAGCTACATGGCAAGGAGTAGTTTAACATATATTCCAGGCTTATCTGTGAAATTTTTCTTTCAGCCGATTTATACCGATTATGCAAATTAGGCATATTTTGATAAAAGATCACATTTAAATCTTCTTTTCTGAAACCGCTGAACCAAATTACACCAAACCTGGCAGGGATGGTACTTGGGTGGGTCCCTTTCAAAATTGTGTCTGACAGCCCCTCCCTCCATTCAAGATGGCTGCTGTTACTAAAAATAGAAATTTCTTCAATTGTCCATGGCTGCTTTAGTATAAACCAAAATGAGCTCCAATTTTAACTGCAGCTACATGGCAATGAGTAGTTTAACATATATTCCGGGCTTATCTGTGAAATTTTTCTTTCAGCCGATTTATACCGATTATGCAAATTAGGCATATTTTGATAAAAGATCACATTTAAATCTTCTCCTCTGAAACCGCTGAACCAAATTAAACCAAACCTGGCAGGGATGGTACCTGGGTGGGTCCCTTTCAAAATTGTGTCCAACAGCCCTGCCCTCCATTCAAGATGGCTGCTGTTACTAAAAATAGAAATTTCTTCAATTGTCCATGGATGCTTTAGTATAAGTCAAAATGAGCTCAAATTTTAACTGCAGCTACATGGCAAGGAGTAGTTTAACATATATTCCAGGCTTATCTGTGAAATTTTTCTTTCAGCCGATTTATACCGATTATGCAAATTAGGCATATTTTGATAAAAGATCACATTTAAATCTTCTTTTCTGAAACCGCTGAACCAAATTACACCAAACCTGGCAGGGATGGTACTTGGGTGGGTCCCTTTCAAAATTGTGTCTGACAGCCCCTCCCTCCATTCAAGATGGCTGCTGTTACTAAAAATAGAAATTTCTTCAATTGTCCATGGCTGCTTTAGTATAAACCAAAATGAGCTCCAATTTTAACTGCAGCTACATGGCAATGAGTAGTTTAACATATATTCCGGGCTTATCTGTGAAATTTTTCTTTCAGCCGATTTATACCGATTATGCAAATTAGGCATATTTTGATAAAAGATCACATTTAAATCTTCTCCTCTGAAACCGCTGAACCAAATTAAACCAAACCTGGCAGGGATGGTACCTGGGTGGGTCCCTTTCAAAATTGTGTCCAACAGCCCTGCCCTCCATTCAAGATGGCTGCTGTTACTAAAAATAGAAATTTCTTCAATTGTCCATGGATGCTTTAGTATAAGTCAAAATGAGCTCAAATTTTAACTGCAGCTACATGGCAAGGAGTAGTTTAACATATATTCCAGGCTTATCTGTGAAATTTTTCTTTCAGCCGATTTATACCGATTATGCAAATTAGGCATATTTTGATAAAAGATCACATTTAAATCTTCTTTTCTGAAACCGCTGAACCAAATTACACCAAACCTGGCAGAGATGGTACTTGAGTGGGTCCCTTTCAAAATTGTGTCTGACAGCCCCTCCCTCCATTCAAGATGGCTGCTGTTACTAAAAATAGAAATTTCTTCAATTGTCCATGGCTGCTTTAGTATAAACCAAAATGAGCTCCAATTTTAACTGCAGCTACATGGCAATGAGTAGTTTAACATATATTCCAGGCTTATCTGTGAAATTTTTCTTTCAGCCGATTTATACCAATTATGCAAATTAGGCATATTTTGATAAAAGATCACATTTAAATCTTCTCCTCTGAAACCGCTGAACCAAATTAAACCAAACCTGAAGGGATGGTCCCTGGGTGGGTCCCTTTCAAAATTGTGTCCAACAGCCCCGCCCTCCAAGATGGCTGCTGTTACTAAAAATAGAAATTTCTTCAATTGTCCATGGCTGCTTTAGTATAAACCAAAATGAGCTCCAATTTTAACTGCAGCTACATGGCAATGAGTAGTTTAACATATATTCCGGGCTTATCTGTGAAATTTTTCTTTCAGCCGATTTATACCGATTATGCAAATTAGGCATATTATGATAAAAGATCACATTTAAATCTTCTCCTCTGAAACCACTGAACCAAATTACACCAAACCTGGCAGGGATGGTACTTGGGTGGGTCCCTTTCAAAATTGTTTCTGACAGCCCCTGCCTCCATTCAAAATGGCTGCTGTTACGAATTGATAATATAAAATTAACTCTTTCAGATGAACACATTTTTGAAATGTTTATTATATTAGTTTAAATTTACAGGGAAAATAATTAATTCATTAATTTCAAAAGTAATTATTATGTTTATTACCTTGGAGTAGTATTCAGAATTGACAGTCTGGCCACGGGGAACAGCGTGTGTCAGTAGCATTCCTTTCCTGTCCATAAAGAGAATAAACATATTCTTTCCCAGTGATTTGGCTATTTTTGCCTTCTTTGGTGGAGGAGAGTTACAGTTTTTCCACTGACTTGACTGTTGTTTAGTTTCCGGATCATAGTAGTGGAACAAGCTTTCGTCGGTTGTAATTATTCGGTCTAGAAATCTTATGCCACCACAATTAACTTTTTTGATGAATTGTTTTGACAATTCCACTCTTTTTGTTAAATGTTCAGCTGTAAGAATTTGCGGTACCCAACTAGCACATACTCGGTACATATTTAAATCATTTCCTAAAATTTGGTGAGCTGTAGTCTTAGAAATTCCACATTTGTCTGCAACTTCACGGACTGTTAGCCGCCGATCACCGTTAATAACGTCACGAACTTCATTTTTTACAACATCAGATTCTCTAAAAGATGGGCTCATCGTCTGCTAAACTGTCTCTTCCATCCGCAAACATTTTGTGCCACTTGAATATCAATGAACGGCTTACTTTACTATGTTTCTCTGACTGTTTTAAGAACTTGTGCGTATCTGTTGGCGTTTTTCCGATGTCCACGCAAAACTTTATCACCGCCCGCTGCTCCACCTTTTCCGCAAACGTCCCTTTTATTAGTATCCTGTCATTTGCGCTTCAAATCCAGATTTCTCAGCCATTTCGAAACTTTGACTTTTCAAATTTAACAGGTGTAACGTCAAGAGTATTGTCGACGTCATAGTGTAAGTTTCAGGTGAATTTTCGCGGAGTTTGATAAAAATAGCGACTCCCAGGTTATGTGGTATTTTTGCCGTGCTCCGGGTGTGAGTTTCTATTGATTTTTAAATTGACGGAATACAATTATTTAAGCATGTACTGTGATAAAATTTTGTACAATTAATCAGTAAATCATATAATTAATTATATCCTAGTTTCAATTATTTCGGACATGTCAGTCAGATTTTATTGAGATAGTCCACGAACTTTACGGACAACCCTCGTAGATGTCAAATTGAAAACCAGGTGAGCGATTACAGGCTCCTGGGAGCCTCTAGTTAGCAAATACTATACAACTACATTTTTTACAAAATATTTCTACTTCTCTAAAATGTATTTACTGATATTATCTTTTTCACATAACTTATAACAAAACTAACTACTAAATAAACTTTTAACCTTAAATTATGTGAATGGTTGCCATAGAAACAAAAATAAAACATTTTATATATTAAATGCATTTCATATCATGCTAAAATCTTAAAATTTTCTTTTGGTCACAAAGATTTCCATATTACTGATTTTATAGCTAAATGCCAACTGATAACAATGAAAATTTAAATAATGTTCATGGTTGCCATGGAAACATAAACACAGAGTTTGATCAATCTGCAATTCAAACACAGCAAAAATTGTTTTCTAGCATTAATTTCTCAATCATTTAAAAAAAAAAACAAATCTGCTAATTTTCCAATTGTAAATTTCAGGTAGTATAAAATTATGGTACTAGAATATTTATTGTACTATACAGTGCTCCCTCGTTAAACCGCCACCTTCTGTGCAGTCGGTAGTTTGGCGGTATAACGAGTTTGGCGATAAACTGAGGGACATTGAAAACCGGAAGTTATGTGATCATATGAAAAGATAAACTTTCAACTCGACTGACATGCATTTTGCACTTGTACAAATACATAAGTATAAATAATACATGTTTAATAAATAAATAAATTAGAATAATTATATTGACATCGGAAATGTCCTATACAGTTTGCAGATCTTTGTCAATGTTGACAAATTCTTGAACCGTCATTTGCAGCTCGGGACATCAAGGTCATTATAAACACGTGACAGCAACAGTTCATCTTCATTTGTGGGGTTATTGAAAGATCCCATTTAATTGTCAAATTATCGGCAATTTGTTGTTATGTTAATTTTGGATTTTCCTTTGCATAACTTATAATTGCACGTTTTTGTTTGTCGTCTAATTAATTATGCTTTCTCTTCAAGCACGACATTTTTATGACAACTAATTAAATTACAAATTTTACTCAAGATTAAAAGTACAAATGTAATCACTAGAAAACTAAATACCGGTAATTATTATAATCAAAACAACTGATCACCTGTTCTGACCCTCAAACTATGAGATCAATGACTGTGTCCGATGACCAGTTTTGACATTCCATAATTACCGATCAATACACAGCTGTCAAAAGGTAGTTGTGGGCGGTACTAACGGGGGAATTTAAATTGGTTTTACGACTTTTGTGTCTGAAAACCTGTGGCGGATGGCGGTAGCTGAGTTTGGCAGTATAACAGGGTATTTTTTAATGGGGGAAATCAAGACAGACGAGAATTTTGGCGATAGGCGAGGTTGGCGATAAAACGGGGGCGATAGACTGAGGGAGCACTGTACATTTATTATACAATTCTAGTACTATTATTTTAAATCACTTTTTAGATACTAAAGATTTGTTGTGGTAACATTTTACTACATTGTATTTAAACTTATAATACAAATATTGGGTCCTGATTACATTACATTTTATATTAAAAATATAAACCAAAAAAAAAAAAAGATTAAGAAAGTTGGCATTGTTTGAAGAGCAGCAGGCCAAATTTACGGGCTTATTTCAAGGCTTTTTACAATCTTACGACTTTTCACAATGTGCCATAGGGTTGTATCCTGTTTTGCAAATCATATTATGCAAATGACCCCTCTTTTTAACATTATAAATTCCTATAATGTAATCTGGGAAATTGGTTTTACATGCACAGTCTATTTGTTCATAGAAACATGTACATGTTTGTTTGTCCTTTTTGACATCTACCGTATTTAGGGTTGTATAATGGGCCTTGAAAATCTCCAGAAAAAAACTAGTTCGTGTCTATAATGCGCATGGACTTTTAAGAACCAATTATCTTTTTTCATCTTCAATAAAGTTGCAAAATATTAAATGTGTTGGGTTTTATTGGCGGACATGTGATTTCCCAGTCAGGGAAAGAGTGAAACACATTATTCCTGTTTATAATGCACACCCCTCCTACAAATTAAAGAATCTGGGCAAAATCCTGCGCATTATACAACCCTAAATACGGTAGTTCATTAAAAAAAAACAGATCATTTTGGAATACTTATTTTCTATAATAACATCACATGAAATTTTCTCCATGACACGATAATCTGATTTGTTAACTGATCACCATAAGGAAAATATATACCAAATATTATTGACCTTCTGTAGCAGGGCTTAAATATGATAAAGTCCAACTTTGGGTTCAATTCTTTAATTCGAAATATTGTACAACAGTAACCCTACAAATACACAAATAATAAACATAAATACACGACCACTACAAGACAGATCACATAAAACAATACACAATCAAAGGGAGATAATTCTCTATGATTTGTCAAAGAAATATATAATAAAACACTTTTCTACAAGTTATCTTCTATAAGAAAAATACCACAATATAGCTTACTCATTTAATAAGCATACAATAAAGTAAATCATTCTGTCTTTGATAAATAACAAAATAATTGCAACTTCAAAACAATTGCATCACCTCACCTGGGAATTAGTTTGAGCATAGTTTATACTAAAAAAAATACATATAGAATATATGACACAAATAAAAATGATATAAACACTTACACACTCAGCAAACAAAATCAACTGAATACACAAACATATAAACATGCAAACAATTAAACAATCAAATAAAATAAACAAACAAATACAAAGCTTACCCTATTTATGGTACAAGGGCACTAGCTGATGATCACTCTAGGATCTGTCTACATCATAAATTCCTGAATAACATAAAAGGGCAATGTTAAGTCAAAATGACTTAAGAACATATTAATTATAACAAAATCATCATCTTAAACAAATTAATCAGATATATAAATTATATATCAAAGTCCACTGAAATTCAACACTTGTAGTTGTAAAAATATAAAAGGATAACCATGATTACTCTCATTCTAATTCTAAATAAAATTATAAAACATTTATACTCAGATTCATACTTCAATCTCAATATTTGCATTCTCACACTTTCATACTAAAGTAAAAATTAGAAATGGAAAATAAGAAAACAGAAAGATGACTGACCTTTAGAAAACAAACAAAATATTAATATATGTAAATCCAAATAATTGGAAAAAATAATCTACCAATGGAAAGTCTGTATTTTCCCTCCAAAAATTAGGTGTAGTGAACCATGTAATTTACTCTACTGTATATGCAGCATGTGAAGTTTTATTTTGTAATTTTTAAATATTATAAACATTAAAAACATGAGTAAATAATATCATTATAGCATATAATGATTTTCAGTAATTGCATAAAATTAAGACTACCACACTTCTATGAAAAAAAGAAAATTAAAAAACTTTTACATGGTCGCTAAACTGTAAAAATGAGGTCAAAGTAATGCCATAAGCTTGTTTGGTTGTCCTAGATATAAAGATGGCTCCTACAAATAATACCAGTAATACCTACATGTATGTCTTGTCAGCCTAGAACAAAATATTTAGATTATTCAGAGTTCACAGCTTAGACAACTTCTGTCATCTGAATAGCTGATTCAAGATCCCCATCTTCTACTGTTTGTAAACCAAAGACAATAACATTGGTATTTGTTGCTTCTACACTAACCACACAATAGTAAGAAGAAAGAGCTCGGAATCAGGATAATGTGTCTGAGTGGGACAACATATCTATCCATGGACTGTTGTTTCAGTGAACTAGCACTATAAAAATGCAACTAAGTGTCTTGATCTAGTACAAAACAGACATCATCTCATTGAAAATTAACTTGATCTCGTCATGATATAGCTGAAAATTGCTGAGTTGGCAGTTAAGGGCTGTTTAAAAAAAAATGGCTCCAACATGTGAAAAAAATGTCCAAATTAAACTCACTCCTAAAAACTTTCTGCTGATAATTTTCAATGTTGTATACATTGAAGTAAATGAAACAAGAAAGAAACTATGAACAGATAAGTAATAAATTTTGAAGAACCTTTCATTGAACACAATTGGCATGAAAAACATGTAAAACACATACTTATTTTATATCAGTTAAACAATCTTTAGTCCCTATTATTTTGTATAATGGTTTCTCAAATATTGCAACTGATATAAATGACTTTTTGTGCAAAATATTGGGTTATTGGTAGTTGTAGTTTTTCTTAAAAGTTATTTTTTATGAAAAATTCTCAATATTTTTGTCCAATCTTACCTGATAACGTTTTTATTATCAAAATAATAACCAATATTTTTACTTAAGATAGCAAAATTTTCAAACTTTAAAGATAAGTAGCCATTTGTAAAAAAAAATCACATTGATTCTTTGAACGATCGCAAAATAATTGGTTGTAGAAAAAACATTTTGTCTATTTTTGTTGCACTCCTGACATTTTATAATAAAGAAAAAAAAGAAGAAAATATCACATTTTAAAATGCCAACATTGAACAGTGATGTTACTGTTAACTCATACAATAATCTTTACATGTTTCAATGAAATATTTTTACAGAAATGACAGTATTTGGAAATTTGTAACAATTTTTTGCCATACCCACTTCTTTAATACCCAGTTTTAGCAGCAATATTTTTAATTACATTTGAAAATTTGTATTATACCACTCTAATATATTAGATAAATCATAAAGAAATAATTAGAATATTTTTATAGGCTAGAAAATGCAATTTATTATAAATTATCATTATTTTATCTATGGTACTATTTTATCAGGAAATGTTGCACTCCTGACATTATATTGCCATCAAGAAAAAGAAGAGTTATTATTGCATAAAAATATTAATTCACAGGGGAAAAAATCAGTTGGTGTTCTTTCAAGCATTAGTTTTACCAAGTTTTAATGATAATTGTTTCTTAAAGTAACATTTTTCTAGTTATTTGTAACTTGTTTACAGCCATACTTCTTGAAAATTTCAACTTATTTTTGAAATATACTATACAAAAACATTTAAAACATGTATTAATCTAAATTAATATTGAAAATAGATGTTTAATGTACATTTACAAGTATTTTTTGGATACTTAGAAAATTGATTATATCAAATTTCAATGATTTTTAAATATTTATGTCAGGAGTGCAATATTTACATGGTCAACCATAAATTATCTATAAGAAAATAGATAAATGCATTTATCATAAACCTTATCAAGTCAATTAATCTCCAATAGCTAATGAACCTAGAAAACAGAATCTCATTTTATTTAAATCGTCCATATAAAAAGCTATAATTTAAACTGTGTAGAAGATCACTTAAAACTAGTTGCACTCCTGACATGAATCAAATGCTTCTGTGAGAGATATTTTATGTATCTCAAACAGGTAAATGGGTTTTATCTGTTCTCTTGGTCAGTCTCTGTTGCAATAGAAAGACAAATGTGATATTAGTTACATTTAAAAGAAAATATGTCTAAGAAAATATCAAATGTTGCACTCCTGACATTTGAGGGTGCTGCCTTTAATGTGACATTCTTGGCCTTACTACTAATTTTAGTGTATCCTTTAACTATGGTTTTGAAGTAGCAATGATGTATTAAGATTTATTTATACCCCATATCTTTGAAAACTAAAAGACAACATTTCTACAATGTAATTTAGGAAAACTTGCATAAATGTTTGTTGCACTCCTGACTAGGTACATCTTTTTTACAAAGCCATATTTTTATGCAATAATAAATGTGAAGCATGATCTATTGCTATCTTAAAGTATGTCAACATATCAAAGTTTGTGATGAAATAGATTTTGATATCATATTGTTTGATTTAGCACTGTGGTAGGTTGTTGAAAATTAATGATTTTTTAAAGTGTCACAAAAAAGTGTTGCACTCCTGACAATTTTGACATGTTTTTTGGACATATCTTTTTTGTTATTCTAGATATCTTAAAGATTTTTTGCAGTAACAAACATCAAATCATTACAGATCTTTTGAACTATTTAGATCCAATAAAATCATAAAAATGAGTAAATTAGACAGCTATAGCAGTAGGAGCCATCTATTTTGAAACTGCCCTTAAATAACAATCACTCACTCTACTGTTTGTTGCTTTGGATTTCGAGACGGAAATGACAAAAATTATATAGGAAAATAGGATTTTTTTTTAATAAAAATATAGGATGAATTAAAGTTATATTTAGCAAAAAATACATGGCCTCCACCTCCCTTGTAGCCATTCCTCACCTCCTTTATACAGACAAATGACCAAACAATACATGGCCTCCACCTCCTTTATACTGACAAATGACCAAACAATACATGGCCTCCACCTCCCTTGTAGCCATTCCTCACCTCCTTTATACTGACAAATGACCAAACAATACATGGCCTCCACCTCCCATGTAGCCATTCCTCACCTCCTTTTTACTGACAAATGACCAAACAATACATGGCCTCCACCTCCCTTGTAGCCATTCCTCACCTCCTTTTTACTGACAAATGACCAAACAATACATGGCCTCCACCTCTCTTGTAGCCATTCCTCACCTCCTTTATACTGACAAATGACCAAACAATACATGGCCTCCACCTCCCTTGTAGCCATTCCTCACCTCCTTTATACTGACAAATGACCAAACAATACATGGCCTCCACCTCCCTTGTAGCCATTCCTCACCTCCTTTATACTGACAAATGACCAAACAATACATGGCCTACACCTCCCTTGTAGCCATTCCTCACCTCCTTTTTACTGACAAATGACCAAACAATATATGGCCTCCACCTCCCTTGTAGCCATTCCTCACCTCCTTTATACTGACAAATGACCAAACAATACATGGCCTCCACCTCCCTTGTAGCCATTCCTCACCTCCTTTATACTGACAAATGACCAAACAATACATGGCCTCCACCTCCCTTGTAGCCATTCCTCACCTCCTTTATACTGACAAATGACCAAACAAAACATGGCCTCCACCCCCCTGGTAGCCATTCCTCACCTCCTTTATACTGACAAATGACCAAACAATACATGGCCTCCACCTCCCTTGTAGCCATTCCTCACCTCCTTTATACTGACAAATGACCAAACAATACATGGCCTCCACCTCCCTTGTAGCCATTCCTCAACACCTTTTTACTGACAAATGACCAAACTATACATGGCCTCCACCTCCCTTGTAGCCATTCCTCACCTCCTTTTTACTGACAAATGACCAAACAATACACGGCCTCCACCTCCCTTGTAGCCATTCCTCACCTCCTTTATACTGACAAATTACCAAACAAAACATGGCCTCCACCTCCCTTGTAGCCATTCCTCACCTCCTTTTTACTGACAAATGGCCAAACAATACATGGCCTCCACCTCCCTTGTAGCCATTCCTCACCTCCTTTTTACTGACAAATGACCAAACAATACATGGCCTCCACCTCCCTTGTAGCCATTCCTCACCTCCTTTATACTGACAAATGACCAAACAATACATGGCCTCCACCTCCCTTGTAGCCATTCCTCACCTCCTTTATACTGACAAATGACCAAACAATACATGGCCTCCACCTCCCTTGTAGCCATTCCTCACCTCCTTTATACTGACAAATGACCAAACAATACATGGCCTCCACCTCCCTTGTAGCCATTCCTCACCTCCTTTTTACTGACAAATGACCAAACAATACATGGCCTCCACTTCCCTTGTAGCCATTCCTCACCTCCTTTTTTACTGACAAATGATCAAACAATACATGGCCTCCACCTCCCTTGTAGCCATTCCTCACCTTTATACTGACAAATGACCAAACAATACATGGCCTCCACCTCCCTTGTAGCCATTCCTCACCTCCTTTTTACTGACAAATGACCAAACAATACATGGCCTCCACCTGCCTTGTAGCCATTCCTCACCTCCTTTATACTGACAAATGACCAAACAATACATGGCCTCCACCTCCCTTGTAGCCATTCCTCACCTCCTTTATACTGACAAATGACCAAACAATACATGGCCTCCACCTTCCTTGTAGCCATTCTTCACCTCCTTTATACTGACAAATGACCAAACAATACATGGCCTCCACCTCCCTTGTAGCCATTCCTCACCTCCTTTATACTGACAAATGACCAAACAATACATGGCCTCCACCTCCCTTGTAGCCATTCCTCACCTCCTTTATACTGACAAATGACCAAACAATACATGGCCTCCACCTTCCTTGTAGCCATTCTTCACCTCCTTTATACTGACAAATGACCAAACAATACATGGCCTCCACCTCCCTTGTAGCCATTCCTCACCTCCTTTATACTGACAAATGACCAAACAATACATGGCCTCCACCTTCCTTGTAGCCATTCTTCACCTCCTTTATACTGACAAATGGCCTCCACCTCCCTTGTAGCCATTCCTCACCTCCTTTATACTGACAAATGACCAAACAATACATGGCCTCCACCTCCCTTGTAGCCATTCCTCACCTCCTTTATACTGACAAATGACCAAACAATACATGGCCTCCACCTCCCTTGTAGCCATTCCTCACCTCCTTTTTACTGACAAATGACCAAACAATACATGGCCTCCACCTCCCTTGTAGCCATTCCTCACCTCCTTTATACTAACAAATGACCAAACAAAACATGGCCTCCACCTCCCTTGTAGCCATTCCTCACCTCCTTTATACTGACAAATGACCAAACAATAAGTGGCCTCCACCTCCCTTGTAGCCATTCCTCACCTCCTTTATACTGACAAATGACCAAACAATACATCGCCTCCACCTCCCTTGTAGCCATTCCTCACCTCCTTTTTACTGACAAATGACCAAACAATACATGGCCTCCACTTCCCTTGTAGCCATTCCTCACCTCCTTTTTTACTGACAAATGACCAAACATACATGGCCTCCACCTCTCTTGTAGCCATTCCTCACCTCCTTTATGCTGACATGACAAAACATACATGGCCTCCACCTCCCTTGTAGCCATTCCTCACCTCCTTTATACTGACAAATGACCAAACAATACATGGCCTCCAACTCCCTTGTAGCCATTCCTCACCTCCTTTATACTGACAAATGACAAAACATACATGGCCTCCACCTCCCTTGTAGCCATTCCTCACCTCCTTTATGCTGACAAATGACAAAACATACATGGCCTCCACCTCCCTTGTAGCCATTCCTCACCTCCTTTATACTGACAAATGACCAAACATACATGGCCTCCACCTCCCTTGTAGCCATTCCTCACCTCCTTTATACTGACAAATGACCAAACAATACATGGCCTCCACCTCCCTTGTAGCCATTCCTCACCAACTTTATACTGACAAATGACCAAACAATACATGGCCTCCACCTCCCTTGTAGCCATTCCTCACCTCCCTTGTAGCCATTCCTCACCACCTTTATACTGACAAATGACCAAACAATACATGGCCTCCACCTCCCTTGTAGCCATTCCTCACCTCCTTTATACTGACAAATGACCAAACATACATGCCTCCACCTCCCTTGTAGCCATTCCTCACCTCCTTTATACTGACAAATGACAAAACATACATGGCCTCCACCTCCCTTGTAGCCATTCCTCACCTCCTTTATACTGACAAATGACAAAATATACATGGCCTCCACCTCTCTTGTAGCCATTCCTCACCACCTTTATACTGACAAATGACCAAACATACATGCCTCCACCTCCCTTGTAGCCATTCTTCACCTCCTTTATACTGACAAATGACAAAACATACATGGCCTCCACCTCCCTTGTAGCCATTCCTCACCTCCTTTATACTGACAAATGACAAAATATACATGGCCTCCACCTCTCTTGTAGCCATTCCTCACCACCTTTATACTGACAAATGACAAAACATACATGGCCTCCACCCCCCTTGTAGCCATTCCTCACCTCCTTTATATTGACAAATGACAAAACATACATGGCCTCCACCTCCCTTGTAGCCATTCTTCACCTCCTTTATACTGACAAATGACCAAACAATACATGGCTTCCACCTCCCTTCAAGCCATTCCTCACCACCTTTATACTGACAAATGACCAAACAATACATGGCCTCCACCTCCCTTGTAGCCATTCCTCACCACCTTTATATTGACAAATGACCAAACAATACATGGCCTCCACCTCCCTTGTAGCCATTCCTCACCACCTTTATATTGACAAATGACCAAACAATACATGGCCTCCACCTCCCTTGTAGCCATTCCTCACCACCTTTATACTGACAAATGACCAAACAATACATGGCCTCCACCTCCCTTGTAGCCATTCCTCACCACCTTTATATTGACAAATGACCAAACAATACATGGCCTCCACCTCCCTTGTAGCCATTCCTCACCACCTTTATATTGACAAATGACCAAACAATACATGGCCTCCACCTCCCTTGTAGCCATTCCTCACCACCTTTATATTGACAAATGACCAAACAATACATGGCCTCCACCTCCCTTGTAGCCATTCCTCACCACCTTTATACTGACAAATGACCTAACAATACATGGCCTCCACCTCCCTTGTAGCCATTCCTCACCACCTTTATATTGACAAATGACCAAACAATACATGGCCTCCACCTCCCTTGTAGCCATTCCTCACCACCTTTATATTGACAAATGACCAAACAATACATGGCCTCCACCTCCCTTGTAGCCATTCCTCACCACCTTTATATTGACAAATGACCAAACAATACATGGCCTCCACCTCCCTTGTAGCCATTCCTCACCTCCTTTATATTGACAAATGACCAAACAATACCTGGCCACCACCTCCCTTGTAGCCATTCCTCACCACCTTTATACTGACAAATGACCAAACAATACATGGCCTCCACCTCCCTTGTAGCCATTCCTCACCACCTTTATACTGACAAATGACCATTAAAAACAGTATCAATAAACAATAGTCTCCTATTGCTCTTTTTACAAAATAAATAAAAATCAGACACTGAAAAAAAAAATCAACATTTACTTTTTTTCAAATGGTTGAACATTACAAGAACATGACAACTCCTTTAACACTTTAAAGAACAAAATTATGATATAATGACTTCTAAATAATATATAATATTTTTTGTGAAGAAAAACGTATCTATTCAACTTTACAAAGTTTGTTGGAACAAATGCTCTGTAGCAAGACTTAGGGTTTACTTTTTTCCCAAAAGCCCTGAGAGTTAATTTGGTATTTTATTTTTTTTTTTTATAATATGGACCTTTAAACATTGCATTCAAGATGTACATGTATTATCCTAAATCAAGGAACAGGTACTGAGTAGCAGACCACTATAAAAATGTGCCTTGCATTGCATTTACTGGTTGGTGAGATGTCACATTTACTGGTTGGTGAGATGTCACAATTTCATTTACTATGGTATCCTCATTTACATTTTCTATCTTTTTCTTCACATTAATCCCTTCTTCTTTTGATGGCAAAATGAATGATTCATGAACGTTGAGTCCTAGTGATGATGGAGTTGATGGACATATTTTCTTGACATCATCTGTGTATAAAAATACCATCTCCAATTTCAAAAGATTCCCAAGCAATGACGTGTTTATCCCTACAAGACATTAAAAGATGTTTTGATAAACATTAACTTTTGCATTTTAAAAATGTTATAGGTTTTTACAAGTACACCACAATGCTGATCAGCATCCATCCTTTTTCTATGTAAAGTTTTGTACAGACTTATGAAGAATGGATATCTGTTAATGTAGCTGTTGTATGTCCTTATTTTCTTTTCAGTCACATCCAAATATTCTGAAGATGAACCGATAATTGACAAACTCTCAGAATTTAAAAAGACCCTAGTAATGAAAAACCAACATGTACTGTTGAAAATTAAGGAAACAAAATATTTCAGTGTACACTGTCATGCTCTGGAGCCAAGTAATTTTATGACAATTTTGAATTCAAAGGCACAAGGTGACCCAATACTTGCCGAACATATAGCTACAATGTAGTACTAGTAGCAGGGAGAAATATACTTCCCCTGATATCCAGGATGAGATCATTTATATCATAAAAAATCAGATTTGTACCGCAATAGTTTGTAAATGAATGCAACACTAATAATTTTTTCGCTCTCATCACGGCTGGTAATCGGCACAAGCAGAACAGTCGGTTCTGCAAAGGAACTCGTGAGGATAACTTCTGGTTTTGGTAAGGTATGTTCATGTCAAAAATTGAAATTTGCTTTTTTACTGCTCGAATATTGCAAAATCAGAGAATGCTATGCTGTGGCGAATGCTTTCACGATTGGAAACATGTATAGTTTATTGTTGTATATGAACTGTAACTCTCGCAAAATCAATCGTCCCACGAAAAACATGACGAAAATTGTGACACTTTTACATTTCTAAGTTGTTCTTGGCAAAGAAGCAAGTTAAATTTTCATCATGGGAGTCTAAATGTAATCGGTGATAAATTCCGATTCGTCAGAAGTAAATTGTAGTCTAGATAAATCTACAAACTGTCAATTTTCTCGTTTTCCTGCTTGAGGAGATCGGTTCTGATACAGCACATTGCGAATCCATGAGGAGATTTGCTAGTTTTGTTAATTGTTTTCTGCAAAATTGATAGATTGACACTTTTAAACATAAAACTGATAAATACTCTAATCAAAATAAACTATTCTCTGTCCACTTTCAGGAGATGCCAGCATTCAAGGGAAAGAGGAAACGGGGACTGACATTGACTCTTTACAAAAAAAACATTTCGATATAGATTGCCTGTATCACTGCCAAGGAAACGAACAAAAACAAGTAACAGTATACCAAATTTAAAATCCCCATCAATCAGGACACCCAAGTTTATTAAAAAAATCTCTTTCAATTTCAAAATATTTATATCCTTTCAAACGGGATTCCACACCTATTCGGCGTTGAAGATCCTGTTAAAATGTCACCTTCATGTTTTGGGCCAGACATAAACCGAATGAAGCGACCACCAAATAACTTTCTCCCTAACCAAAAAAATTGGAGAGTTGATGGCGAATATCTCATTTGACGTGATTCATCTTTGTCAAACCATTCTACAATGTCCAAAAACAACTCAAATGCAATGCTATTCAAAGGGAATTTACCATCTTGTACTAATTTAAAGAATTTCAATAGCTTGTCTTTTTTCCCAACATCAGAAAGTTTGTCAAGAACATCTTGAAAAACTTCAACTACTGAAGCTTCTTCCTTCGGGTCAACTTCTATCTTGCCTATACTTTCATCAAGACTCATAAAGGAAACATTTTGTAGATCTGCGGTGAAGTTTCCGTCATCTTTAGTAAATGGTTGCGCCGAATAGGTGTGGAAACCCGTTTGAAAGGATATAAATATTTTGAAATTGAAAGAGATTTTTTTAATAAACTTGGTGTCCTGGTTGATGGGGATTTTAAATTTGGTGTAGTGCTACTTGTTTTTGTTCGTTTCCTTGGCGGTGATACAGGCAATCTATATCGAAATGTTTTTTTTGTAAAGAGTCAATGTCAGTCCCCGTTTCCTCTTTCCCTTGAATCCTGGCATCTCCTGAAAGTGGACAGAGAATAGTTTATTTTGATTAGAGTATTTATCAGTTTTATGTTTAAAAGTGTCAATTTATCAATTTTGCAGAAAACAATTAACAAAACTAGCAAATCTCCTCATGCATTCGCAATGTGCTCTATCAGAACCGATCTCCTCAAGCAGAAAAACGAGAAAACTGACAGTTTGTAGATTTATCTAGACTTCAATTTACTTCTGACGAATAAGAATTTATCACCGATTACATTTAGACTCCCATGATGAAAATTTAACTTGCATCTTTGCCAAGAACAACTTAGAAATGTAAAAGTGTCACAATTTTCGTCATGTTTGTGGGACGATTGATTTTGCGAGAGTTACAGTTCATATACAACAATAAACTATACATGTTTCTAATCGTGAAAGCATTCACCACAGCATAGCATTCTCTGATTTTGCAATATTCGAGCAGTAAAAAAGCAAATTTCAATTTTTGAAATGTACATACCTTGCGAAGCATCTTCGTGAACTCTCCTGCACCAAAACCGGAAGTTATCCTCACGAATTTCTTTGCAGAACCGACTGTTCTGCTTGTGCCGATTACCAGCCATGTCATAGCCCATGAAACAACAAATGTTTCGACCTGGTAACACATATCGGTGTGTCTTCGATATCTGAGCAGGGATCTTATCAGTATTTGTGTCTGCTAAGGCAAGAAGGGCAGATTTTGAACTATTATAAACATACTTTGTTAACTCGGGTAATTAAAATTGTACCTGGTCATGCCTTCTTTGATACTCTTAAATGTCCTGAGAATGCACCATTTTGGGTTCAGTAATAACCAACCCCTCTCCTGTCTATTTTATTTAGCCCCAGCTATGCCCCTGTACAGTGATAATTCCAATTATGTAACTTTGGTATAATTTTCAAAATTAGCAGATAACTAACAATAAACTGTATTGTATTTCAAGCTTTACAGAGGTAAATCATGGGTATTACTAGTACTGTTGCAAATTAACAGCGTTATGTCACACAAGGATATCCTATATATGCAAATCTGAACATCAGACATTTTCTTACTTTTCCATACTCTTTTAATTTTTCAAGGTAGGCATTGTTTATTTTGTATATAATTGTATTAACAAAACAATATACAGTAATCAATCCAATCCTGTAAATTTACTATATTTTTCAGAAATTATTTTTGTTATGTAAATTTTACTAAATTTTACTTTTAAAAAACTAGCTACAAATGACAAAATTTGATATTTTGTAGAGGAGATCCAATATTTTTCATTGTGCTATATAGTTTATTACAAATCGTCTGTTCACAGCAGATAATGTGTTCTGATATCCAACCTTTTTACATACTTTATTAGTAAAAAAAAATGTGACCATACTGATTTTAATTTGGGTATAATAGCAAAAATAGCATAAATAAACATTTGTCTTTGAATATACATTTATTTTTACTCAAAATATGTCATATACAGAGTTCGACATTAACGGTTGTCCGATTGCCCGGGACAAGTGAAATGCGTCTTCGGGCAAGTGAAAACGGCACCCAACTTGTCCGATCGGGCAAGTGAAAATGATTCTGTGCCATGTTCAATTCCTGAAGACAAAATGATTAATATTGAATTATTCAGTGTTGGAAGTCGTGCCGAATTTTACCTAAACATCACGTTGTATGTATCGTGTATCTTACACCATTTTGTTTTATTTTGTTGACTACGGAATTCCCCTTTCTCAAATAAAGATCATGTTATTTATATTAGCCAATCGCGTATGCCTAATTAGGCGGCAGCACTGCATCGACATCGTATTTATTTTTGCCGGCCAATGAATATTAGCAAGAGTTATTTGCGGTGTTCTAATTTTAGAAAATTATCCCTGATGTGTATTGCCTTTACGATCAAAATATTGAAAGCGTGATAGATCACTGGAATAAAAATTCAAACAAACTATACAGTCGTTGTCAGTCTATGATATGGAACATTTATACTTAAATTTTCTAACAAAAATATTTCAGAAATCCTCATCAATCACCCGTATTTATAAAACTGTCATATTTCTGCAAATTGATAGGTACGTCTACTCAATATCTCAGACTCAGTCCCAGAATTTTGTGCCAATGTGGCACAAGTAACCCTCGGGAAATCATAAGGTGTAAATAATTAATATGAGAGGTTATTCTACTCTATGAACGGTCATTGTAGATTGCATAGTTCTGCACTACATGCATATATGCCACTTAAGAATTCGGGCTAGTAGTTTACAGTTTCGGGCAAGTAAAATCAATATGGCACTTGCCCGAATGGACAAGTTGGTCAAAAAGTTTATGTCGAACCCTGATATAACAAAATATTGAGTGAATTGATGACATAAGGTAAATCACTTTTTCTTTATTTTGCATGATTCTTAGGTGGAGCCATACTTAAGTAACTGAAGAGTAAGTTAAGTCAGAAATGAATAGTCATATATTGATAGCCAATGCGTCATGAATGTCCAAAGAAGGACAATGGTTTCCTCCACCAGTAAAACTTAGTCACGGTACAACTGTAATATTGCTGAAAGTGACATTAAACATCAGTAACTCATAACCATATATACACACTCTTTATAGTGGTAAGGGTAATAACAGTTGGTATACACACTCTTTATAGTGGTAAGGATAATAACAGTTGGTATACACACTCTTTATAGTGGTAAGGATAATAACAGTTGGTATACACACTCTTTATAGTGGTAAGGGTAATAACAGTTGGTAAATGGTTTTTTTAAGTCAGCTCTTCTTTTTTTTTTTAGATAAATTTTTGTAAGCAAATCAGGATTATGAACAGATTATACCTACCTCTATCTAGGGGAATATAACACTCTTAACTTTTGGTTACAATCGACAGTGAATATTATGGTATTATACAATAACTAAGTATATCCTTACAACAACAACAAAAAACAGATACTCAGATAATATGTACATATATAATATTTGTAGGGAAGGAGTGATGGAGTTTTTGTTGATGAATCATCCTCTAGATTGTCCTATTTGTGATCAGGGTGGAGAATGTGATTTACAGGTAAAACATTAACTGAACGTGATAATCAACATTAACTAAATGGGATAATCAACATTGACTAAACATGGTAATCAGCATAAGGGCTACTTCAATTAAAACATTAACTAAACGTGATAATCAACATAAGGACTACTTCATTTAAAACATTAACTAAACATGATAATCAACATAAGGACTACTTCATTTAAAACATTAACTAAACGTGATAATCAACATAAGGGCTACTTCATTTAAAACATTAACTAAACATGATAATCAACATAAGGGCTACTTCATTTAAAACATTAACTAAACGTGATAATCAACATAAGGACTACTTCATTTAAAATATTAACTAAACATGATAATCAACATAAGGGCTATTTCATTTAAAACATTAACTAAACATGATAATCAACATAAGGACTACTTCATTTAAAACATTAACTAAACATGATAATCAACATAAGGGCTACTTCATATAAAACATTAACTAAACATGATAATCAACATAAGGACTACTTCATTTAAAACATTAACTAAACGTGATAATCAACATAAGGACTACTTCATTTAAAACATTAACTAAACATGATAATCAACATAAGGGCTACTTCATTTAAAACATTAACTAAACATGATAATCAACATAAGGACTACTTCATTTAAAACATTAACTAAATGTGATAATCAACATAAGGGCTACTTCATTTAAAACATTAACTAAACGTGATAATCAACATTAACTAAACATGATAATCAACATAAGAGCTACTTCATTTAAAACATTAACTAAACATGATAATCAACATAAGGACTACTTCATTTAAAACATTAACTAAACATGATAATCAACATAAAGGCTACTTCATTTAAAACATTAACTAAACATGATAATCAACATAAGGACTACTTCATTTAAAACATTAACTAAACATGATAATCAACATAAGTACTACTTCATTTAAAACATTAACTAAACATGATAATCAACATAAGGACTACTTCATTTAAAACATTAACTAAATGTGATAATCAACATAAGGGCTACTTCATTTAAAACATTAACTAAACGTGATAATCAACATTAACTAAACATGATAATCAACATAAGAGCTACTTCATTTAAAACATTAACTAAACATGGTAATCAACATAAGGACTACTTCATTTAAAACATTAACTAAACATGATAATCAACATAAGGGCTACTTCATTTAAAACATTAACTAAACGTGATAATCAACATTAACTAAACATGATAATCAACATAAGAGCTACTTCATTTAAAACATTAACTAAACATGATAATCAACATAAGGACTACTTCATTTAAAACATTAACTAAACATGATAATCAACATAAAGGCTACTTCATTTAAAACATTAACTAAACATGATAATCAACATAAGGACTACTTCATTTAAAACATTAACTAAACATGATAATCAACATAAGTACTACTTCATTTAAAACATTAACTAAACATGATAATCAACATAAGGGCTACTTCATTTAAAACATTAACTAAACGTGATAATCAACATTAACTAAACATGATAATCAACATAAGGGCTACTTCATTTAAAACATTAACTAAACATGATAATCAACATTAGGACTACTTCATTTAAAACATTAACTAAGCATGATAATCAACATAAGGGCCACTTCATTTAAAACATTAACTAAACATGATAATCAACATAAGGACTACTTCATTTAAAACATTAACTAAACGTGATAATCAACATAAGGACTACTTCATTTAAAACATTAACTAACATGATAATCAACATAAGGGCTACTTCATTTAAAACATTAACTAAACGTGATAATCAACATTAACTAAACATGATAATCAACATAAGGGCTACTTCATTTAAAACATTAACTAAACATGATAATCAACATAAGGGCTACTTCATTTAAAACATTAACTAAACATGATAATCAACATAAGGACTACTTCATTTAAAACATTAACTAAACGTGATAATCAACATAAGGACTACTTCATTTAAAACATTAACTAAACATGATAATCAACATAAGGGCTACTTCATTTAAAACATTAACTAAACATGATAATCAACATAAGGACTACTTCATTTAAAACATTAACTAAATGTGATAATCAACATAAGGGCTACTTCATTTAAAACATTAACTAAACGTGATAATCAACATTAACTAAACATGATAATCAACATAAGAGCTACTTCATTTAAAACATTAACTAAACATGATAATCAACATAAGGACTACTTCATTTAAAACATTAACTAAACATGATAATCAACATAAAGGCTACTTCATTTAAAACATTAACTAAACATGATAATCAACATAAGGACTACTTCATTTAAAACATTAACTAAACATGATAATCAACATAAGGGCTACTTCATTTAAAACATCAACTAAACGTGATAATCAACATTAACTAAACATGATAATCAACATAAGGGCTACTTCATTTAAAACATTAACTAAACATGATAATCAACATAAGGACTACTTCATTTAAAACATTAACTAAACATGATAATCAACATAAGGGCTACTTCTTTTAAAACATTAACTAAACATGATAATCAACATAAGGACTACTTCATTTAAAACATTAACTAAACGTGATAATCAACATAAGGACTACTTCATTTAAAACATTAACTAACATGATAATCAACATAAGGGCTACTTCATTTAAAACATTAACTAAACGTGATAATCAACATTAACTAAACATGATAATCAACATTAACTAAACATGATAATCAACATAAGGGCTACTTCATTTAAAACATTAACTAAACATGATAATCAACATAAGGGCTACTTCATTTAAAACATTAACTAAACGTGATAATCAACATAAGGACTACTTCATTTAAAACATTAACTAAACGTGATAATCAACATAAGGGCTACTTCATTTAAAATATTAACTAAACATGATAATCAACATAAGGGCTACTTCATTTAAAACATTAACTAAATGTGATAATCAACATAAGGGCTACTTCATTTAAAACATTAACTAAATGTGATAATCAATATAAGGGCTATTTCATTTAAAACATTAACTAAATGTGATAATCAACATAAGGACTACTTCATTTAAAACATTAACTAAACATGATAATCAATATAAGGGCTATTTCATTTAAAATATTAACTAAATGTGATAATCAACATAAGGGCTACTTCATTTAAAACATTAACTAAACATGCTAATCAACATAAGGGCTACTTCATTTAAAACATTAACTAAACGTGATAATCAACATTAACTAAACGTGATAATCAATATAAGGGCTATTTCATTTAAAACATTAACTAAATGCGATAATCAACATAAGGGCTACTTCATTTAAAACATTAACTAAACATGATAATCAACATAAGAGCTACTTCATTTAAAACATTAACTAAACATGATAATCAACATAAGGACTACTTCATTTAAAACATTGACTAAACGTGATAATCAACATAAGGACTACTTCATTTAAAACATTAACTAAACGTGATAACCAACATTAACTAAACATGATAATCAACATAAGGGCTACTTCATTTAAAACATTAACTAAACATGATAATCAACATAAGGGCTACTTCATTTAAAACATTAACTGAACGTGATAATCAACATAAGGACTACTTCATTTAAAACATTAACTAAACGTGATAATCAACATAAAGGCTACTTCATTTAAAACATTAACTAAACATGATAATCAACATAAGGGCTACTTCATTTAAAACATTAACTGAACGTGATAATCAACATTAACTAAATGGGATAATCAACATTGACTAAACATGGTAATCAGCATAAGGGCTACTTCAATTAAATCATTAACTAAACGTGATAATCAACATAAGGGCTACTTCATTTAAAACATTAACTAAACATGATAATCAACATAAGGACTACTTCATTTAAAACATTAACTAACATGATAATCAACATAAGGGCTACTTCATTTAAAACATTAACTAAACATGATAATCAACATAAGGGCTACTTCATTTAAAACATTAACTAAATGTGATAATCAACATAAGGGCTATTTCATTTAAACCATTAACTAAACGTGATAATCAACATAAGGGCTACTTCATTTAAAACATTAACTAAACATGATAATCAACATAAGGGCTACTTCATTTAAAACATTAACTAACATGATAATCAACATAAGGGCTATTTCATTTAAAACATTAACTAATCGTGATAATCAACATAAGGGCCATTTCATTTAAAACATTAACTAAACGTGATAATCAACATAAGGGCTACTTCATTTAAAACATTAACTAAACGTGATAATCAACATAAGGACTACTTCATTTAAAACATTAACTAACATGATAATCAACATAAGGACTACTTCATTTAAAACATTAACTAAAGGTGATAATCAACATAAGGGCTACTTCATTTAAAACATTGACTAAACGTGATAATCAACATAAGGACTACTTCATTTAAAACATTAACTAAACATGATAATCAACATATGGACTATTTCATTTAAAACATTAACTAAACGTGATAATCAACATAAGGACTACTTCAATTAAAACATTAACTAAACGTGATAATCAACATAAGGACTACTTCATTTAAAACATTAACTAAACATGATAATCAACATAAGGATTACTTCATTTAAAACATTAACTAAACGTGATAATCAACATAAGGGCTACTTCATTTAAAACATTAACTGAACGTGATAATCAACATTAACTAAATGGGATAATCAACATTGACTAAACATGGTAATCAGCATAAGGGCTACTTCAATTAAAACATTTACTAAACGTGATAATCAACATATGGACTATTTCATTTAAAACATTAACTAAACGTGATAATCAACATAAGGACTACTTCAATTAAAACATTAACTAAACGTGATAATCAACATAAGGACTACTTCATTTAAAACATTAACTAAACATGATAATCAACATAAGGATTACTTCATTTAAAACATTAACTAAACGTGATAATCAACATAAGGGCTACTTCATTTAAAACATTAACTGAACGTGATAATCAACATTAACTAAATGGGATAATCAACATTGACTAAACATGGTAATCAGCATAAGGGCTACTTCAATTAAAACATTTACTAAACGTGATAATCAACATAAGGACTACTTCATTTAAAACATTAACTAAACATGATAATCAACATAAGGACTACTTCATTTAAAACATTAACTAAACGTGATAATCAAGATAAGGACTACTTCATTTAAAACATTAACTAAACATGACAATCAACATAAGGGCTACTTCATTTAAAACATTGACTAACATGATAATCAACATAAGGGCTACTTCATTTAAAACATTAACTAAACATGATAATCAACATAAGGACTACTTCATTTAAAACATTAACTAAACGTGATAATCAACATAAGGGCTACTTCATTTAAAACATTAACTGAACGTGATAATCAACATAAGGGCTATTTCATTTAAAACATTAACTAAACATGATAATCAACATAAGGACTACTTCATTTAAAACATTAACTAAACATGATAATCAACATAAGGGCTACTTCATTTAAAACATTAACTAAACATGATAATCAACATAAGGACTACTTCATTTAAAACATTAACTAAACATGATAATCAACATAAGGGCTACTTCATTTAAAACATTAACTGAACGTGATAATCAACATAAGGGCTATTTCATTTAAAACATTAACTAAACATGATAATCAACATAAGGGCTACTTCATTTAAAACATTAACTAAACATGATAATCAACATAAGGGCTATTTCATTTAAAACATTAACTAACATGATAATCAACATAAGGGCTACTTCATTTAAGACATTAAATAAATGTGATAACCAACATTAACTAAACATGATAATCAGCATAATGGCTACTTCATTTTAAACATTAACTAAGCATGGTAATCAACATTAACTAAATGTGATAATCAAGATAAGGGCTACTTCATTTAAAACATTAACTAAACGTGATAATCAACATAAAGGCTATTTCATTTAAAACATTAACTAAACATGATAATCAACATAAAGGCTATTTCATTTAAAACATTAACTAACATGATAATCAACATAAGGGCTATTTCATTTAAAACATTAACTAACATGATAATCAACATAAGGGTTATTTCATTTAAAACATTAACTAAACGTGATAATCAACATAAGGGCTATTTCATTTAAAACGTTAACTAACATGATAATCAACATAAAGGCTATTTCATTTAAAACATTAACTAAACATGATAATCAACATAAGGGCTATTTCATTTAAAACATTAACTAACATGATAATCAACATAAGGGCTACTTCATTTAAAACATTAACTAAACGTGATAATCAACATAAGGGCTACTTCATTTTAGACATTAACTAAACATGATAATCAACATAAGGGCTATTTCATTTAAAACATTAACTAAACATGATAATCAACATAAGGACTATTTCATTTTAAACATTAACTAAACATGCTAATCAACTTTTAACAATTTTGCATGCTGACAAATAAATACCAAAAATGGCTGACATTCGATTTTCCAATCTGAAAAAGAGTGAAATACATTGTTCTTGTTTATAATGCACACCCTCCTGCAAAACAATGAATGTAAGTAAAATCTAGCACATTATACAATGGTCATTATGGCATGTATTTATATTTTTTAGGATCAGTCAATGGCATTTGGAAGTGACAGAAGCAGATTTACAGATATTAATTTTACAGGAAAAAGGTTCTATATTTATCTATCTATAAGTTATTTATAAATGAAATGAATGGATTGAATTATATATACAGTCAAACCTGTCCTATGTGAACTTCCAAGTAACCATAGAAATAAGATCACAGATTGTTGCTAAATACAGGTTTGATTACATGTATTGTGAAGGTATATTAAGGTTACATTATTATTAAGTTAATGTTTAATATAGGTGGTCACTAAAGTTTTACTGTAAATAAAGCTTCAAATCTGGCAAGAAAAATGTGTAATGCAATGAAAAACGTGTTCAATTACCGTTAAATATTGCTGTCCTTTGTGGGCTACATTTAGAAAAAAAGAATAATTATATTAAATGATCAACTCTTACTTTCTTTCAACAGCTACTGTTATCTTAATTACAATTAAACATTATGATCAGAAGAATGAAGTTTACTGGCAAAGCATTTTCAACTTCAATCACTCGCCGGTAGCTATAAATAGCCTCATCACACAATCAACACATGTTTACCTTGATCTGTTACCACATTTTAAACGAATGTTAAACAAATATTTCCCGAGAACCAGTACTTCATAATTTTCAAAAACCAGATTATTTATTTATAAAAATGAAAGATTAAAACAATATTTTCTATAGTAAGCAATTTTAAATATTTTCTATAGTAAGCAATTTTTAAATATTTTCTATAGTAAGCAATTTTTAAATATTTGATATAGTAAGCAATTTTAAATATTTGATATAGTAAGCAATTTTAAATATTTGATATAGTAAGCAATTTTAAATATTTTCTATAGTATTAATATTTTCTATCGTAAGCAATTTTAAATATTTTCTATAGTAAGCAATTTTAAATATTTTCTATAGTAAGCAATTTTAAATATTTTCTATCGTAAGCAATTTAAAATATTTTCTATAGTAAGCAATTTTAAATATTTTCTATAGTATTAATATTTTCTATCGTAAGCAATTTTAAATATTTTCTATAGTAAGCAATTTTAAATATTTTCTATCGTAAGCAATTTTAAATATTTTCTATAGTAAGCAATTTAAAATATTTTCTATAGTAAGCTATTTTAAATATTTTCTATCGTAAGCAATTTTAAATATTTTCTATAGTAAGCAATTTTAAATATTTTCTATCGTAAGCAATTTAAAATATTTTCTATCTTAAGCAATTTTAAATATTTTCTATCGTAAGCAATTTTAAATATTTTCTATAGTAAGCAATTTTAAATATTTTCTATAATAAGCAATTTTAAATATTTGATATAGTAAGCAATTTTGAATATTTTCTATAATAAGCAATTTTAAATATTTTCTATAGTAAGCAATTTTAAATATTTTCTATTGTAAGCAATTTTAAATATTTTCTATAGTAAGCAATTTTAAATATTTTCTATCGTAAGCAATTTAAAATATTTTCTAAGCAATTTTAAATATTTTCTATAGTAAGCAATTTTAAATATTTTCTATCGTAAGCAATTTTAAATATTTTCTATCGTAAGCAATTTTAAATATTTTCTATAGTAAGCAATTTTAAATATTTTCTATAGTAAGCAATTTTAGATATTTTCTATAGTAAGCAATTTTAAATATTTTCTATATTAAGCAATTTTAAATATTTTCTATCGTAAGCAATTTTAAATATTTTCTAGCGTAAGCAATTTTAAATATTTTCTATCTTAAGCAATTTTAAATATTTTCTATCGTAAGCAATTTTAAATATTTTCTATAGTAAGCAATTTTAAATATTTTCTATAGTAAGCAATTTTAAATATTTTCTATAGTAAGCAATTTTAAATATTTTCTATAGTAAGCAATTTTAAATATTTTCTATATTAAGCAATTTTAAATATTTTCTATCGTAAGCAATTTTAAATATTTTCTAGCGTAAGCAATTTTAAATATTTTCTATCGTAAGCAATTTTAAATATTTTCTATAGTAAGCAATTTTAAATATTTTCTATCGTAAGCAATTTTAAATATTTTCTATAGTAAGCAATTTTAAATATTTTCTATCGTAAGCAATTTTAAATATTTTCTATCGTAAGCAATTTTAAATATTTTCTATCGTAAGCAATTTTAAATATTTTCTATAGTAAGCAATTTTAAATATTTTCTATAGTAAGCAATTTTAAATATTTTCTATAGTAAGCAATTTTAAATAAGAAATAGACAATAAAACAATAATAAATTTATTTTTATCACGTGTACAACTTACCTGTCAAAAAATGGCGGTCGTACACAATGACGCTATCGTGGCTTCATTTAATATGAAAAATCTTATATTATGAACTACATGTAGTAACATTGACTTTTGTGAGAGAGGGTTAAGTAAACATAGATGTCAGTAGATCATGTAAATATTGGCTAGAGGGATAATGACAACAATCCCTGAATCAGCTGGGCAAAACGCAAATAAAATGTCATTTATTTTATTAATATAAATTGTTCCAAAGTCGGAACTGTGTTTGTTTATTTATTATCTAACTTCCGGTTTGATAATAATCTTCTAATAGTCGTTATACATAGGATTTTCAGCTGTAGAACACGGTCGTTAGTCACGTTAAACAGTGGGTCGTTATATAAAGGTAAAATGCTGGGGAGGAATAAATAAGGTCGGATAACAAAGCAAGTCGTTATACGGAGGGGGTCGCTAAGACAAATTTGACTGTATATATATAAATTTTTAAAAAATTCAAGTAGTTACTAGTTACCAGTCACAAGAAAATGCCCTGAAAAACCACTAGACACATTGTAAATAGTTGAACATTCTCTATACGTCACCTCTTTATATAGCAAAAACAAGTTTTCAACCTTTCATCATTCATATTTATATATTAACATGTATAGGTAACTTTTTAATGATCCTTGATAGGACTTTATATATTGCCTGTTTAACATTTTAGCTGAAATCTTAAATATTTCATTTTTGGAATAGTAAATGTTGACAATTTTAGAATTTATTAAGTTATAGGTTATTCAAAATATCTGTAATTACTAGAATTTATTTATTTTGGAAGTATACTGTCACCATTTAGTGGAAATTGTACAATTATACCAGGCATTTTAAAAGTAATGGACATATTACCACATTTCTATAAAATGTTTTATTTTTGTCAGAGCTGTAGAAGACAAGAACGTGGGTCCATTGGTTAAGACAATAATGACCAGATGTATTCATTGTACAAGATGTATTAGGTAAGTTATCCGATGGAAGCATATTTATTATGCACCCACCCCACTCCAGCACCCAAGGAAAACTTTACTATTTGTGATATCTATCCATAATAAAATTTGTAAGTACAGCTACTTTTAATTGAAAGAAGAAGATTTTTGACTTTTATTGATCAGAGAGTTATGTTTATTTATTGCACAATAAATGGTGTTAGAACCTTGGATAAAGAATATTGATATGTTCTCCAACAAATTCTTACATTTCTTTAAAAAAAATTAAATGTGAACCTAATCTGGAAATAAAATGAACTTTTTAAGTTATGAACAGAAATTATCAACAATTTCACCAATATCAACAAAACAAACAATCACCTCTCATCTGAAATCATATGAACATAAAAACATAGTATGTTTGAAATTCAGATCCAACATTAGGGGCTGTCATGGTTGTGATCGTATGGTAGTTGGATTTACAACTACCTGTGTAATCAGTGCCTATCACCACTAAAGTTGTGAGTTCAAATCCTGCTCATGGCTAGGTGTACTCGATACAACATTATGTGATAAAGTTGGTGGGACAGGTCGGTGGTTTTCTCAGGGTACTCGGGTTTCATCCACCAATAAAACTGATCCTGTATTACAGGTTTGCTAGTGAAGTAGCTGGTGTAGAAGATTTGGGTACAACAGGTAGAGGAGGGGACATGCAAGTTGGTACATATGTAGAGAAAATGATCAAGTCAGAACTGTCTGGAAATGTCATTGATCTGTGTCCTGTTGGAGCTTTAACATCAAAGCCATATGCCTTTACATCAAGACCGTGGGAGACTAGGTATTTAATGAAAATTAGTAACTTTGTTTTTCAGTGTCAAGTTGGAATGTTGAATATTCCTTGAATAAAGTGTTCTGAAATTGTCAATATTTGTGAATTTATCACTGAACAAAATGAACAAATTAGAAAAATATAACTGTATATCTACAGTTGATATTCTTAAAATTGTGTTGTTATGACGATTTTGATTACATATACATGTAGTTGTGTATATTTACTCTTGCTTAGAAAAGGTTGGATTCTAATGAAATTTGTTTATATCGTCGGATTTGATTGGTTACTATTTTACGTAAAATCCTCAATCGTATCTAAGGGTTTCAGCTGGAAGGATCCGTCATCTTGAGAACGTGAAATCCTTCATGTCATATTTACAACAATACACAAAAATAATTAAAATGCCTACCTTGAAAACTTATTTTAGTTAAATTTTATAAAAATTGAAGCGTACACGAAGCCAAATAACGTCAAATCTTTACGTTTCAAACTGGAAGTCTTCTTATGACGTCAATGACATCATGTTGTTTATGTGCCAAAGCAGTGTTTTCATTTGAAGCTGGGAACCGGCACATTTTACCGGCTATTGCTATAAAATCCCTGGCTATGAATTTTCCAAGCATGGGTTAAATGTTCAAAAATAAATCAAGTTGTCTTTTCTATTTTAATTCTGTAAGTTTGTCATTTGCCGGCATGTACTCGGAGTGAGCATGGGATTATAAATTCACGGACAAAAATATCACCACTGACATTTTTTTGACAAATAGGACAAACAGTCACAATTTGTAATATGAAAACAATATTTTGATTAGAGTAAGACAGTCACATTTTAACCCTAGCCATGCGGGTCCCGTCATATGACAGTTTTTACATTGTCGCTCTCAGTGCGGATACCGTCACATGACGGTTTTGACGTTGTCGTTCTCAGTGCGGATACCGTCATATGACGGTTTTGACGTTGTCGTTCTCAGTGCAGATACCAACATATGACGGTTTTAACCTGGAATTTGATCACCTCGTTTCAGAGGCTTATAGAGTTTAAATAAAGACTTGAAATGAATCTCTGAACAATACAAGTTGTCGACTGAATGTTAATCCCTTGTTATTACAGAGTGTAACACGTCCAGAAAGCTTTATGGTTTATTTTTAAACAAATGTAAATAAACATCGTGACGTAACGAATCTAAAAATATACGTGGGAATTCTGTTTAATTATTTGTTGTTCCTGGTAAAATGATAGTCAATGACATGGTTAATATAGATAAAAAGTGTTCCTTTTTTATTATTATAACAGCTTCGAATAAAATAAAAAAAATTGACTGCATTAAAATAGTTGCAAATAATTACGAGCACAGCATATTTTTATTACCGCGGAGATATCCCGCCTTTCATTGGCTGTCTAAAAATAACTTATTTACTAATTATCAATAAAAATTTATAATTAATTATCCCTAAATTCAATTATGCTTAAGAATCCAAAAATATGTTATTTAGAAACCGATTTCCCTTCTAAAAAGAGAATTGAATGACACTATCGTTTCATGGTAAAATCGACGAAATCGGAAGTTCAATCAAAGTGCGAGAGGTGCCGAAAGAACGTTAACAAATTGGACTCACAGACAGAGTGAAATAATGATTGCTAACATTTGAAATAAACACCTTTTTGGTAATTTTTACTAATGAATATGACTTCATGATACTCCATATTTAATTTTAAAACGATCGTTTTTATCAGACGGAGTTGTCGTGTCTCTTTTTGCTTGAAAAAATCAACTAAAACTTTCAAGATTTTAGCGGAAGTAAAACACAGATGTTTTAATGTCGTCTGCTTTGTTCCCTTTCTCCATTATATTGAGAATCATTCCTTCGTCTTTTCAAGCATTAAATAAATAAAATTTACCGTAGTAATCATCTCTAAGTCTCTACTTTATTATCTGAAACTATGCTTGAGTTCTCCCTTAAAATATTTTATGGGGGTTTGGCCATTTGTGATTGTATATTTTCAACAAAATAAAAGTTTATTGAAATGTACGAATCTTTGACAACTTTTATTCTTCATTTTGTATTGATACTGGTTTGTTGTTACATAATATTAACAATCTGATTCTTGAATATTACTTACCTTTGAAAGTTCTTTTCTGTTATTAAAAAAAGTTAAATGCATACATTGTACTTTATTTCAAAATCGTAAGAGAGAAATTACAGTAAGAATATAGAAAAGTCTAGTAAATTAACATTCTTTAAATGTGCATTTAATATAATAACCTATGATGCTATTTTAATTATTCAAAAACTGTAAAGAATCTGAATGTTGATATAACTTCATACTATGTCAAGGAAATATAATCATAGGGGAAGTCCATATTTCTTTTCTGAATGATCAAGTTTATTTCTACTAACTGCCTACCAAACTTGTACGTTTATCTTTGACCAGCCAAAATGGCAGAACCATGTGACATCTTTCTCAGAAATAACAATGGAAAATGACTGATGGTTGTTAATCTTGAGGAATCATTCTCAATGAAAAATTGTTCAATGGTCAAGAAGATAAAAAAAAAACTGTATGCCTCTCTGAAAAAAAGGTTTATTACGTTTTTCTTTTTCTCAAAGTTAGTCAGTCTAAATTGAAGTAAAAAGAAATAATTTTAAAGCTAGGAAACCCCCTCAAAAGCAAGTCAAAATTCACCAAATCAAAAATTGGCTTGGGTGCTTCCACCTCCACCCCCTACCAGGGCTTTACACTGAACCCACTGGGGGCCTTCTGACTCTCGACCGAATTTTATCTCCGTCTATAATTCTAAGATCTCCCCCTATCAAAATTTGTAGTAAAAAATTTTACTTTGTGTGATTTTTAGACTCAGGGATATGCAAAAATACATTTTTATGTTCAGTATTGCATTAGAATGGAGATAACTGTATTGTATTTTATGCTTTGGGACATAAATCTTGGTTGTAGAGACGCAAATATCTGTTTACCTGTATCTGCTACGCGTCACTAGGTAAACTAAATTTGTGACCGTAAAACCGACAATTTATGTCCACAAAGCTTAAAATACAATACAGTTATCTCCTAATAACTAGCAGGCCTGGGTAAATAATATTGAAATAATTGATATAAATTGATGTGATAAAGTTTTTCATTACATATACTTGCAAAAGTTTTGTATTTTTCTCCATCAATAAATCTAATGGTCATGATATATATAGTCGCCATATTGTTTCGAGATTTTATTTAATTAGACATTGATAAAGTCCCTCGGTGGGACGAAAATTTTGTCATTCTACGAAGTGTTTAATTCTTTATCACTTTGTTTTGTGTACTTGGTGTTGTTTTACAAACCATTTTAGACGTTTATATATATATATATATATATACAGTTGACTCGAATTTCCAGTTGAGTCGAATTTTTATCGAAGTCCCGAACTTCGCTGTGTATAAATATATATAATTTGACTCCTGTTGAGTCGAATTCGGATGAGTCGAAATTTCGGTTGTCTCGAATAAAAGTTTTGGTCCCAAGATGTAGAAAGCCATATTATTTACATTCGTTAAGTCGAATTTACCCGTCAAAACATGTGTATTACCTTGGGATTAAAATCGGATCACAGGTGAAACATCCGGTCATTGAATTTGACATTTTTACCTTAGGCTATTTCACATGTTTATTTCACAATCTGTCAAATTAATTAGTGATAATATTTGAATTGGCTTGGCATTATGACACAGGTTAGATGTGTACAATCAAAAATTATCGATTCATAATAAGTGTGCTTGGGTCGGCATACATCAATGATTATGAAAAGTACACAAGGGAAGCGTTTTATCTATTGAATTATTTGTCGGAAATTAATTTTGATTAAAGAAGAATAGTTTTCTTCTACACTTTATTGAATAATAAAAACACACCATTTATTGTAAATAAACAGTATAGCACAAAGAAAAATACGTCATGATGGGTGAAATTTAATAACAATGCAACAGGTGAAAAACATAAACAAAACGGATAAACATATTCATTCACATAAAAAAAGATATCTAGAAGTTATCAGTCGTTTCACAAGATTCAAAGAATTTAACAGAGAGAAAAAAACAGCAACAAAAACATCGAATATGTTTAAAATCGTTCTGAGAATAGGGACATGCGATGCTGGTTTTAGCTCTTCAAAATTTCGCTCGAGTTGTTAAACAAACTACACTTCCGGTATCTTCGTAGCTCCTCTCGAGTCGAACTACGGTTGACTCAAATTTTTTCCATGGTCCCATCAAATTCGAGATAACGAGAGTCAACTGTATAGCATAATAGCAGTTTGGAAGGTTGAGGGACATTATTAAGGATTGATCGCAATTTTTGTTTGGTTCATGAAGAAATAACCTCAATCAGGTTGTACACACCGAGTAACCCGCATAACGTGTTACACAAGGGTGTGTACCCAAGGATCAATGGTGTGTACAACCTGATTGAGGTTATTTCGAATGAACCGAACAAATAATTTTGATCAATCCTTATAAATTAATTCAACTTTTTTTGTTATGATATTGAAAAATACAGTCAAACCTGTCTATGGTGGTCACCTTGGGGAGACAAAATGACCACTACATGTATATACAGGTGACCTTTATATGAAGAGGTTTGATTATTCGACGAAATATGCTACATTAGTTGCAAATTAAAAAAAAATTGCATGTTATTTTATTCCTGTCCTAAAGTTACTCTTGTTTACATTTATTGTTGATGAAATTATCACAATATGATATGATTTGAATAAAACATACAAATAAGTAAAGAAAGATATTTAATAAAGCCAATCCCAGCATAATTTGTTAATGTTTTAATTTCCAGTAAGACGATCTTGACGTTTTCTCAAACTGGGAACATTGTTTTCAAAATCGTCGACAATCTCACGTTTTCTTTTAAGAATGTTCATTTTCTAGGTACGTCCATCACCCATCTCCTTGACCACAACCCGACAATTTTTCCCACCATCACACAGATTCATTGCTTTCCCCTTTTTGTCTTATTTCATAGCTTTCATAGTTACGCCTTACGGATGTTGATGATTGTGACATGATGCATTAGATACAGAATACGATGTTTTCCATATTTTTGGCGAGTTAATTTCTAATTTGATTGTAATGAATAAAAATCTCAAATAACCCCTGGGTATAAACTGTCCTTTAAGTAATTTTCTATTAAAATGTATAGGGTTTGTTTATTTAGTTAATTAAACTAATCCATATATTTTGTAACACTTGTAACACCTCGGAATTTTTAGTACATTTGAGAAAAATACTGATCTTCCGAAGTCACTTCCGGTTTTATTTATACCCCCCGCAACGAAGTTGTAGGGGGGTATGCTGGTTTCACCATGTCTTCTGTCCGTCTGTCTGTCCGTCTGTCCGTCCGTCCGTCTGTAGACAAATCCTATGTCGTACGATAACTTGAGTTGTGTTTCTTAGAATCTTTTAAAATTTTATCAGCTGCTTACTGGTGAAGAGAGGAGGATCCCTTTCTTTTTTGACGATTTTCACTTTTGACGTTCCAGAGTTATTGGACTTGATATGACGGAAAATAGGATGTTTACCCTATGTCGTATGATAACTTGAGTAGTGTTTCTCAGAAGGTTTTGAAATTTTATCAGCAGCTTACCGGTGAAAAGAGGAGGATCCCTTTCATTTTTGACGATTTTCACTTTTGTCGTTCCAGAGTTATTGGACTTGATATGATGTAAAATAGGATTTTTACCCTATGTCGTATGATAACTTGAGTAGTGTTTCTCAGAATGTTTTGAAATTTTATCAGCAGCTTACCGGTGAAGAGAGGAGGGTCCCTATCATTATTGGTCGGAATAATCAGTAATGTTTTGGTTATGGAAATAGGTTGGACAGATGTGGGGAGCGGGGGGTATATTAGCTGTGCTCACAGTAATACTAGTTTTAAAAATAAATTTACCGTTATACAAATGTTTTAGGCTGAAAATTACTAATAAATGATGACCGCTGACCACATTGAACAGGTGACCACTATATCGAATTAAAATATATAGTAAAACGCACCGGAAGAGCACGAAAGAGCAGGTGACCACTATACGAAGGTGACCGTTACGGCAGATTTGACTGTATATTTATTTTTTCAAAATAAGGCAAATAATCGGAAATAAATTTAAATAATCCAAAGGTGCCTCATTTAAAGAAAATCACCTGATGACAACGGCATGCGATGCCTTGAGAACGACGTCTATTATCAGATTCCGTACATTGGAAAATAACCTCAACTTTTTAAACCAATCAAAACACGTATAAAATGACATGTAACTCTAAAATTAATTTATTCACTAGTATCACAGTGAATCTGGTAGGACGATAATTAATGCCGAGACCTTTAAAAAGACTTTGTTTTTAGCGGTAACGTTATAATCTGTTCATATCAAATTGACTTATAATTTTCAGTATCAGAGTCTGTTTCTGATAATGACAATATCAAAGGAATAATGTCTGAATTAACGATAATGTTTAATCCAAACATCAAAACTGAAATCGTCAATACATTTTACAGTAATTTATGTTTGAAATTGTAGGAAAACTGAAAGTATAGATGTAATGGATGCCCTGGGTAGTAACATTGTTGTTAGTACTAGAACTGGTGAAGTCATGAGAATATTACCCAGGATGAATGAGGTTAGTTGAACTTTATTGTTAGTACCAAGGATGAATGAGGTTAGTTGAACTTTGTTGTTAATACCCAGGATAAATGAGGTTAGTTGAACTTTGTTGTTAATACCCAGGATGAATGAGGTTAGTTGAACTTTGTTGTTAATACCAAGGATGAATGAGTTAGTTGAACTTTGTTGTTAATACCCAGGATGAACGAGGTTAGTTAAGCTTTGTTGTTAATACCCAGGATGAACGAGGTTAGTTGAACTTTGTTGTTAATACCCAGGATGAACGAGGTTAGTTGAACTTTGTTGTTAATACCCAGGATGAACGAGGTTAGTTGAACTTTGTTGTTAATACCCAGGATGAACGAGGTTAGTTGAACTTTGTTGTTAATACCAAGGATGGATGAGGTTAGTTGATCTTTGTTGTTAATACCCAGGATGAACGAGGTTAGTTGAACTTTGTTGTTAATACCCAGGATGAATGAGGTTAGTTGATCTTTGTTATTAATACCCAGGATGAACAAGGTTAGTTGATCTTTGTTGTTAATAACAAGGATGAACGAGGTTAGTTGAACTTTGTTGTTAATACCCAGGATGAACGAGGTTAGTTGAACTTTGTTGGTAATACCTAGGATGAACGAGGTTAGTTGAACTTTGTTGTTAATACCCAGGATGAATGAGGTTAGTTGATCTTTGTTGATAATACCAAGGATGAATGAGGTTTGTTGAACTTTGTTGTTAATACCCAGGATGAACGAGGTTAGTTGAACTTTGTTGTTAATACCCAGGATGAGCGAGGTTAGTTGAACTTTGTTGTTAATACCCAGGATGAACGAGTTAGTTGAACTTTGTTGTTAATACCCAGGATGAACGAGGTTAGTTGAACTTTGTTATTAATACACAGAATGAACGAGGTTTGTTGAACTTTGTTGTTAATACCAAGGATGAACGAGGTTAGTTGAATTTTGTTGTTAATACCCAGGATGAATGAGGTTAGTTGATCTTTGTTGTTAAAACCAAGGATGAACGAGGTTAGTTGAACTTTGTTGTTAATACCAAGGATGAACGAGGTTAGTTGAACTTTGTTGTTAATACCCAGGATGAACGAGGTTAGTTGAACTTGTTGTTAATACCCAGGATGAACGAGGTTAATTGAACTTTGTTGTTGATAACCAGGATGAACGAGGTTAGTTGAACTTTGTTAATACCCAGGATGAACGAGGTTAGTTGAATTTTGTTGTTAATACCAAGGATGAATGAGGTTAGTTGGTCTTTGTTGTTAATACCAAGGATGAACAAGATTAGTTGAACTTTGTTGTTAATACCCAGGATGAACGAGGTTAGTTGAACTTTTTTGTTAATACCCAGGATGAACGAGGTTAGTTGAACTTTGTTGTTAATACCCAGGATGAACAAGGCTAGTTGAACTTTGTTGTTAATACCCAGGATGAACGAGGTTAGTTGAACTTTGTTGTTAATACCCAGGATGAGCGAGGTTAGTTGAACTTTGTTGTTAATACCCAGGATGAATGAGGTTAGTTGAACTTTGTTGTTAATACCCAGGATGAAAGAGTTAGTTGAACTTTGTTGTTAATACCTAGGATGAATGAGGTTAGTTGAACTTTGTTGTTAGTACCAAGAGTGAACGAGGTTAGTTGAGCTTTGTTGTTAATACCAAGGATGAATGAGGTTAGTTGATCTTTGTTTTTAATACCCAGGATGAACGAGGTTAGTTGAACTTTGTTGTTAATACCCAGGATGAACGAGGTTAGTTGATCTTTGTTGTTAATACCCAGGATGAACGAGGTTAGTTGAACTTTGTTGTTAATACCCAGGATGAACGAGGTTAGTTGAACTTTGTTGTTAGTACCAAGGATGAACAAGTTAGTTGAACTTTGTTGTTAATACCAAGGATGAATGAGGTTAGTTGATCTTTGTTGTTAATACCCAGGATGCATGAGGTTTGTTGAACTTTGTTGTTAATACCCAGGATGCATGAGGTTTGTTGAACTTTGTTGTTAATACCCAGGATGAACAAGGTTAGTTGAACTTTGTTGATAATACCCAGGATGAATGAGGTTAGTTGATCTTTGTTGTTAATACCCAGGATGAACAAGGTTAGTTGAACTTTGTTGTTAATACCCAGGATGAATGAGGTTAGTTGATCTTTGTTGTTAATACCCAGGATGAACGAGGTTAGTTGAACTTTGTTGTTAATACCAAGGATTGATGAGGTTAGTTGATCTTTGTTGTTAATACCCAGGATGAACGAGGTTAGTTGAACTTTGTTGTTAATACCCAGGATGAACGAGGTTAGTTGATCTTTGTTGTTAATACCCAGGATGAACGAGGTTAGTTGAACTTTGTTGTTAATACCAAGGATGAACGAGGTTAGTTGAACTTTGTTGTTAATACCAAGGATGAACGAGGTTAGTTGAACTTTGTTGTTAATACCAAGGATGAACGAGGTTAGTTGAACTTTGTTGTTAATACCAAGGATGAATGAGGTTAGTTGAACTTTGTTGTTAATACCCAGGATGAACAAGGTTAGTTAAACTTTGTTGGTAATACCTAGGATGAAACGAGGTTAGTTGAACTTTGTTGTTAATACCCAGGATGAATGAGGTTAGTTGATCTTTGTTGATAATACCAAGGATGAACGAGGTTAGTTGAACTTTGTTGTTAATACCCAGGATGAATGAGGTTAGTGGAACTTTGTTGTTAATACCCAGGATGAACGAGGTTAGTTGAACTTTGTTGTTAATACCCAGGATGAATGAGGTTAGTTGAACTTTGTTGTTAATACCCAGGATGAACGAGGTTTGTTGAACTTTGTTGTTAATACCCAGGATGAACGAGGTTAGTTAAACTTTGTTGTTTATACCCAGGATGAACGAGGTTGGTTGATTATTGTTGTTAATACCCAGGATGAACGAGGTTTGTTGATCTTTGTTGTTAATACCAAGGATGAACAAGGTTAGTTGATCTTTGTTGTTAATACCAAGGATGAATGAGGTTAGTTGATCTTTGTTGTTAATACCCAGAATGAACGAGGTTAGTTGAACTTTGTTGTTAATACCAAGGATGAACGAGGTTAGTTGAACTTTGTTGTTAATACCCAGGATGAATGAGGTTAGTTAAACTTTGTTGTTAATACCAAGGATGAATGAGGTTAGTTGAACTTTGTTGTTAATACCCAGGATGAACAAGGTTAGTTGAACTTTGTTGTTAATACCCAGGATGAACGAGGTTAGTTGAACTTTGTTGTTAATACCCAGGATGAATGAGGTTAGTTGATCTTTGTTGATAATACCAAGGATGAACGAGGTTAGTTGAACTTTGTTGTTAATACCCAGGATGAATGAGGTTAGTGGAACTTTGTTGTTAATACCCAGGATGAACGAGGTTAGTTGAACTTTGTTGTTAATACCCAGGATGAATGAGGTTAGTTGAACTTTGTTGTTAATACCCAGGATGAATGAGGTTAGTTGAACTTTGTTGTTAATACCAAGGATGAACGAGGTTAGTTGAACTTTGTTGTTAATACCAAGGATGAACGAGGTTAGTTGAACTTTGTTGTTAATACCAAGGATGAATGAGGTTAGTTGAACTTTGTTGTTAATACCCAGGATGAACAAGGTTAGTTAAACTTTGTTGGTAATACCTAGGATGAAACGAGGTTAGTTGAACTTTGTTGTTAATACCCAGGATGAATGAGGTTAGTTGATCTTTGTTGTTAATACCCAGGATGAACGAGGTTAATTGAACTTTGTTGTTGATAACCAGGATGAACGAGGTTAGTTGAACTTTGTTAATACCCAGGATGAACGAGGTTAGTTGAATTTTGTTGTTAATACCAAGGATGAACGAGGTTAGTTGAACTTTGTTGTTAATACCAAGGATGAACGAGGTTAGTTGATCTTTGTTGTTAATACCAAGGATGAATGAGGTTAGTTGATCTTTGTTGTTAGTACCCAGGATAAAAGAGTTAGTTGAACTTTGTTGTTAGTACCCAGGATGAAAGAGTTAGTTGAACTTTGTTGTTAGTACCAAGGATGAACGAGTTAGTTGAACTTTGTTGTTAATACCCAGGATGAACGAGGTTAGTTGATCTTTGTTGTTAATACCCAGGATGAACGAGGTTAGTTGAACTTTGTTGTTAATACCAAGGATGGATGAGGTTAGTTGATCTTTGTTGTTAATACCCAGGATGAACGAGGTTAGTTGAACTTTGTTGTTAATACCCAGGATGAATGAGGTTAGTTGATCTTTGTTATTAATACCCAGGATGAACAAGGTTAGTTGATCTTTGTTGTTAATAAAGATCAACTATATTGTTGTTAATACCCAGGATGAATGAGGTTAGTTGAACTTTGTTGTTAATACCAAGGATGAACGAGGTTAGTTGAACTTTGTTGTTAATACCAAGGATGAATGAGGTTAGTTGAACTTTGTTGTTAATACCCAGGATGAACAAGGTTAGTTAAACTTTGTTGGTAATACCTAGGATGAAACGAGGTTAGTTGAACTTTGTTGTTAATACCCAAGATGAATGAGGTTAGTTGATCTTTGTTGTTAATACCCAGGATGAACGAGGTTAGTTGAACTTTGTTAATACCCAGGATGAACGAGGTTAGTTGAATTTTGTTGTTAATACCAAGGATGAACGAGGTTAGTTGAACTTTGTTGTTAATACCAAGGATGAACGAGGTTAGTTGATCTTTGTTGTTAATACCAAGGATGAATGAGGTTAGTTGATCTTTGTTGTTAGTACCCAGGATAAAAGAGTTAGTTGAACTTTGTTGTTAGTACCCAGGATGAAAGAGTTAGTTGAACTTTGTTGTTAGTACCAAGGATGAACGAGTTAGTTGAACTTTGTTGTTAATACCCAGGATGAACGAGGTTAGTTGATCTTTGTTGTTAATACCAGGATGAACAAGGTTAGTTGAACTTTGTTGTTAATACCCAGGATGAGTGAGGTTAGTTGAACTTTGTTGTTAATACCCAGGATGAATGAGGTTAGTTGAACTTTGTTGTTAATACCCAGGATGAACAAGGTTAGTTGAACTTTGTTGTTAATACCCAGGATGAACGAGGTTAGTTGAACTTTGTTGTTAATACCCAGGATGAACGAGGTTAGTTAAACTTTGTTGTTAATACCCAGGATGAACGAGGTTAGTTGAACTTTGTTGTTAATACCCAGGATGAGTGAGGTTAGTTGAACTTTGTTGTTAATACCCAGGATGAATGAGGTTAGTTGAACTTTGTTGTTAATACCAAGGATGAACGAGGTTAGTTGAACTTTGTTGTTAATACCAAGGATGAACGAGGTTAGTTGAACTTTGTTGTTAATACCAAGGATGAATGAGGTTAGTTGAACTTTGTTGTTAATACCCAGGATGAACAAGGTTAGTTAAACTTTGTTGGTAATACCTAGGATGAAACGAGGTTAGTTGAACTTTGTTGTTAATACCCAGGATGAATGAGGTTAGTTGATCTTTGTTGTTAATACCCAGGATGAACGAGGTTAGTTGAACTTTGTTGTTAATACCAAGGATGAACGAGGTTAGTTGAACTTTGTTGTTAATACCAAGGATAAACGAGGTTAGTTGATCTTTGTTGTTAATACCAAGGATGAATGAGGTTAGTTGATCTTTGTTGTTAGTACCCAGGATAAAAGAGTTAGTTGAACTTTGTTGTTAGTACCCAGGATGAAAGAGTTAGTTGAACTTTGTTGTTAGTACCAAGGATGAACGAGTTAGTTGAACTTTGTTGTTAATACCCAGGATGAACGAGGTTAGTTGATCTTTGTTGTTAATACCAGGATGAACGAGGTTAGTTGAACTTTGTTGTTAATACCCAGGATGAACAAGGTTAGTTGATCTTTGTTGTTAATACCAAGGATGAACGAGTTAGTTGAACTTTGTTGTTAATACCAAGGATGAACGAGGTTAGTTGATCTTTGTTGTTAATACCCAGGATGAATGAGGTTAGTTGAACTTTGTTGTTAATACCCAGGATGAACTAGGTTAGTTGAACTTTGTTGTTAATACCAAGGATGAACGAGGTTAGTTGATCTTTGTTGTTAATACCCAGGATGAATAAGGTTAGTTGATCTTTGTTGTTAGTACCCAGGATAAAAGAGTTAGTTGAACTTTGTTGTTAGTACCCAGGATGAAAGAGTTAGTTGAACTTTGTTGTTAGTACCAAGGATGAACGAGTTAGTTGAACTTTGTTGTTAATACCAAGGATGAACATTATTGTTAGTATTAGAACCGGTGAAGTTTATAAATTCTGGTTTATCATTATATTGATTGTCAGATTTACTATGGGCCAATGAATCTCCATTGACCTTGCTTATCAGATGTGCTAAAGGCCAATGAATCTCCATTCATTAATGTAATTTCAGGATATTAACGAAGAATGGATTTCTGACAAGACAAGGTTTGCGTATGATGGACTGAAGAGACAGCGACTAACAACACCATTCGTCAGAGACAGTACCGGTCGACTTAAACAGGCTGACTGGGAGGATGCTTTTATTGCTGTTGCTGATAAGGTTATTATCAATATTACCTACTCACATGAAGCTTTACTGAGCGAGTGTGTTTAGTGATTTGTTTTGATTCTGATATGTCTAACAGTCCAAATACGGTAGTACACATTGATGAGAAAAGTGGTAATTTTTATTTACGTTTGCTGGCAAGGTAGCTGGTTGGCTGTTCTATCTTTCACTCAGATGATGACTTGCCAACATGTGCTTTTACAACTAAATTCTTATTGAGAGATTAACAGCTGTAACAGTAATATTGGTGTGCATGTTTTAATTACACATCACATATTTATTGATATTTGAATATGTCTATTATTTTCAGTGGATACAGATGTTGTGGAAACATTAACCACAGTGTAAATAATTTTATTGTGTGATTGTATCAACTAGCTTAGGGATCGTTTCAAAATGTGACAGTTTTTTTCAAACAAAGTTAGTTTCGTTTGGTAGGTGGGTGGTTTTCAGCTGTCATGTTTGGAAAAAAAACAAAATCGCACATTGAGATTTGTCAATAAATCTTTAAAAATGCACTTAAAAAACGGCATAAAATTGAATGGAACATCGTTTTAATTTCTTTCGAGTATGTATATTGTACTATTTCTTTAGTACTGAATAAGTAATGGGTGTATCATTCTCTATCCAGAGTTGTCATTCCTGCTATGCTACACAACATCTCTGTCAACGCTCATTTTACAAGATTTTTGTAAAATTTAGAAACAGTAAAAAAAAATGTACTTAAAATTGTTTGAATTATTGTAAATATCAATAAAGATGAAAATAAATCACTCATTTCAAATCAATTCTCTCTTAAAAATGATTTTTCCCCCACTTCTTGGAGAACTATTTTGCAGAGGTAAAAATTTAAAAGTTATAAAAATGATCACAAATCATTTTTAAGAGGGAATTGATTTGAAATGAGTGATTTATTTTCATCTTTATTGATATTTACAATAATTAAAACAATTTTAAATACAATTTTTTTACTGTTTCTAAATTTTACAAAAATTTTGTAAAATGGGCGTTGACAGAGATGGAGTGTAGCGTAGAAGGAACGACAACTCTGGATATGTACACAGCTCTGGTTTCCTGTTTGCGGTACAACTAAATATCATACGCAAAGAAAAGCAACGGTCTTCTTTTGCAAATTAAAAAAAATAATGTTTTCGATTCTTGGAACGTTTACTGTTGTCAAATTTAAAATAATACTATAATGTATTAAACAAGTTTTGACCAAAGAGAGTAAACAACAGATACCACGATGCTTATGGCGGGTTTTTGTTCTTGTGTACGTTGCAGAAATAGGCTTTCGGTAGTTTGTGATTGTATTGATCGCTTTCGGTATTTTGTTTTTGCATTGATTAAGTATTAAACATGGCAGCGCCCTACAGGTAAAAAACGTCTTGTGCAGACAACACTATTCATAGATAGACCCTTTATCATGACATGCATATGGAGAATACATGGTTCTAAACCCTATATTTTTAGGTGGAGTTTGGTTTATAATACATCGGTATTCTGTTTTTCACACTTTCATTTGGAGGGGGTGGGTGGGTGGTCTGAGCCAAATGAAACTAACTTCATTTGAAAAAAACTGTCACATTTTGAGACAATCCCTTAAATGTGTGAACCGAGCATGTGTCAATGAGAATTTATTAAGAAATACATTGCTGGTTTGTTTACAAAGCAAACGAAGGATGTCATATCAGAATTAAGTATATCTTCATGCAAATAGTCTGACAGATAATACAGGTATATACATACCATGTGTAGTTGAGCAAAATATTTTCTACATTTCTACCACGGGTTGCTTGTGCAAAAAATATTTCCGATTTCATAAATAAATAAATGAAAGGAAAAATTGATATAGAATAGAGTAGCACATGAACTAACTTGTTGAATTATGTTTTAGGAATGTGAAATTACAAAAAAAAGTTGAATATTAATTTTTTTTATAATAAATGTTTAGAAAATCCAACATTGCTTTAGGAAATGATCTACCATGAGAAGAGAAATCAATAAATGAACAGCTAATTACATACATCTACATATGTAATCATTTAAAATCTATGGAACAAATATACAAATTTACTCGGTTGTCAAGCTGGTCTTAATGTCATCCCAACTTGTTAATGAAAAAGGCAGAAGACTTTATTTGTAACGGGGAGACAGAGTACTAATAAATCATGCACATTAACTAAGTTTTTATCAAGCAGAAATACAGTGAAACCTGTCTAAACCGAACCTATATGGGACCAACTTTTGCAATGCAATAGTTCGGTTTTTAGAGGTTAAATTAACAAAGATTTTATGTTTTCTAGACTTTATTTATTGGTAAAGTTTATGCAGGATTTCGATTTATTGAGGGTTTGGTTTAGACAAGTTTCACTGTACATTTGATACTGTATGATATGGCATTCATATTTTCTATTTATGTAATTTTCTTATTGACTAGTGCTCATATTTTGGATAGCTATTTTAGTACAAAGTATTGTTGGAACTTTGAATAATTCTGTGTTATAAAACTGCATAGGTGATGTAGTGGTTAGGATGCTAGCCTCGTGTATGGTAGATTGTGGGTTCTTATGCCTCGTGTACGGTAGATTGTGGGTTCTTATGCCTCGTGTACGGTAGATTGTGGGTTCTTATGCCTCGTGTACGTTAGATTGTGGGTTCTTATGCCTCGTGTACGGTAGATTGTGGGTTCTTATGCCTCGTGTACGGTAGATTGTGGGTTCTTATGCCTCGTGTACGGTAGATTGTGGGTTCTTATGCCTCGTGTACGGTAGATTGTGGGTTTTTATGCCTCCTGTACGGTAGATTGTGGGTTCTTATGCCTCGTGTACGGTAGATTGTGGGTTCTTATGCCTCGTGTACGGTAGATTGTGGGTTCTTATGCCTCGTGTACGGTAGATTGTGGGTTCTTATGCCTCGTGTACGGTAGATTGTGGGTTCTTATGCCTCGTGTACGGTAGATTGTGGGTTCTTATGCCTCGTGTACGGTAGATTGTGGGTTCTTATGCCTCGTGTACGGTAGATTGTGGGTTCTTATGCCTCGTGTACGGTAGATTGTGGGTTCTTATGCCTCGTGTACGGTAGATTGTGGGTTCTTATGCCTCGTGTACGGTAGATTGTGGGTTCTTATGCCTCGTGTACGGTAGATTGTGGGTTCTTATGCCTCGTGTACGGTAGATTGTGGGTTCTTATGCCTCGTGTACGGTAGATTGTGGGTTCTTATGCCTCGTGTACGGTAGATTGTGGGTTCTTATGCCTCGTGTACGGTAGATTGTGGGTTCTTATGCCTCGTGTACGGTAGATTGTGGGTTCTTATGCCTCGTGTACGGTAGATTGTGGGTTCTTATGCCTCGTGTACGGTAGATTGTGGGTTCTTATGCCTCGTGTACGGTAGATTGTGGGTTCTTATGCCTCGTGTACGGTAGATTGTGGGTTCTTATGCCTCGTGTACGGTAGATTGTGGGTTCTTATGCCTCGTGTACGGTAGATTGTGGGTTCTTATGCCTCGTGTACGGTAGATTGTGGGTTCTTATGCCTCGTGTACGGTAGATTGTGGGTTCTTATGCCTCGTGTACGGTAGATTGTGGGTTCTTATGCCTCGTGTACGGTAGATTGTGGGTTCTTATGCCTCGTGTACGGTAGATTGTGGGTTCTTATGCCTCGTGTACGGTAGATTGTGGGTTCTTATGCCTCCTGTACGGTAGATTGTGGGTTCTTATGCCTCGTGTACGGTAGATTGTGGGTTCTTATGCCTCGTGTACGGTAGATTGTGGGTTCTTATGCCTCGTGTACGGTAGATTGTGGGTTCTTATGCCTCGTGTACGGTAGATTGTGGGTTCTTATGCCTCGTGTACGGTAGATTGTGGGTTCTTATGCCTCGTGTACGGTAGATTGTGGGTTCTTATGCCTCGTGTACGGTAGATTGTGGGTTCTTATGCCTCGTGTACGGTAGATTGTGGGTTCTTATGCCTCGTGTACGGTAGATTGTGGGTTCTTATGCCTCGTGTACGGTAGATTGTGGGTTCTTATGCCTCGTGTACGGTAGATTGTGGGTTCTTATGCCTCGTGTACGGTAGATTGTGGGTTCTTATGCCTCGTGTACGGTAGATTGTGGGTTCTTATGCCTCGTGTACGGTAGATTGTGGGTTCTTATGCCTCGTGTACGGTAGATTGTGGGTTCTTATGCCTCGTGTACGGTAGATTGTGGGTTCTTATGCCTCGTGTACGGTAGATTGTGGGTTCTTATGCCTCGTGTACGGTAGATTGTGGGTTCTTATCCCTCGTGTACGGTAGATTGTGGGTTCTTATCCCTCGTGTACGGTAGATTGTGGGTTCTTATGCCTCGTGTACGGTAGATTGTGGGTTCTATTATTGGTATTTGCTACTTCTTCATTAAGGAGTAAAAACAACACGGCATGGAATCGGGATAATGTGAAATGGAGCGACATTTATACCCACAGAATGTTTTTTCAGTGAGCTAGTACTATAGAAATCCAGATAAACTTGTTGGTCCAGTAGAAAGCAGACATCATCATCTCATTGAAATGTAACTTGTTCTTGCTAACAATCACTCGCTTACTTTTTTTCAATTTTTTCATCAAAACGTTATTTATTGCATTGTAGTTGGGTACAACCACAGGTGATAACATCGCAGCTGTCACCGGTGGATTTGTAGATGCTGAAACACTGGTCTGTCTGAAAGATCTCATGAATAAACTGGGAAGTGAAGGTCTGTGTACAGAAGAGATATTTCCTATGGATGGGGCAGGGTATGTAATCTAATTACTGTAAGAAACTGTACAGCAAAGCCTGATTGTACAGGATTCAGAATTTAAAGACGTAACATTTTAAGTATGAAATCTGATTTTATGTGTTTGATGTGTTTATATATTCACGTAAGAGTCCTCATCCATGTCATTGTGCTTATGTTTACCATTATCAGCTGTTGTGTATCAGCCCACTTTACTATAAATAATGACATTGTAATGCACATGTCTCCCGATCAGGCTGATCAAATGTTTCTGGTTTAAGTGGGAGAACATACTTAATGTAATATTGGTTGTGTAACACTTTACTGGTCTCCTCAACTGATTGCAATAAAATTAACTAAACCTTCTGATTTCTTGTATACAATAAAAAAGACTCGGTGACAGGATATTGTGTCTGAGTGGAGCAACAGACTGGGTGTCAGGATATTATGTCTGAGTGGAGCAACAGACTGGATGTCAGGATATTATGTCTGAGTGGAGCAACAGACTTGGGTGTCAGGATATTATGTCTGAGTGGAGCAACAGACTTGGGTGTCAGGATATTGTGTCTGAGTGGAGCAACAGACTGGGTGTCAGGATATTATGTCTGAGTGGAGCAAAAGACTGGGTGTAAGGATATTATGTCTGAGTGGAGCGACAGACTGGGTGTCAGGATATTATGTCTGTGTGGAGCAACAGACTGGGTGTCAGGATATTATGTCTGAGTGGAGCAATAGAGTGGGTGTTAGGATATTATTTCTGAGTGGAGCAATAGACAGGGTGTCAGGATATTATGTCTGAGTGGAACAACAGACTGTGTGTCAGGATATTATGTCTGAGTGGAGCAACAGACTGGGTGTCAGGATATTATGTCTGAGTGGAGCAACAGACTGGGTGTCATGATATGATGTTTGAGTGGAGCAATAGACTGTGTGTCAGGATATTATGTCTGAGTGGAACAACAGACTGGGTGTCAGGATATTATGTCTGAGTGGAGCAATAGACTGGGTGTCAGGATATTGTGTCTGAGTGGAGCAACAGACTGGGTGTCAGGATATTGTGTCTGAGTGGAGCGACAAACTGGGTGTTAGGATATTGTGTCTGAATGTCAACACGTCAACCCCCAGACTATTGTTTCAGTGAGCTAGCACTATGAAATTCTAATTCAGACCTGTTGATCTAGTACAAACCAGACATCATCTTCTCATCAAAATGTTACTTGTTCTTGCCATGATATAGCTGAAGAATTCACTTTTGCCGTTCCAGAGTTATTGGACTTAATATGACGGAAAATAGGATTTTTACCCTATGTCGTATGATAACTTGAGTAGTGTTTCTCAGAATGTTTTGAAATTTTATCACCAGCTTACCGGTGAAGAGAGGAGGATCCCTTTCATTTTTGATGATTTTCACTTTTGCCGTTCCTGAGTTATTGGACTTGATATGACGGAAAATTGGATTTTTACCCTTGTATGAAGAGAGGAGGGTCCCTTTCATTTTTGGTCGAAACAATCAGTAATGTTTTGGTTATGGAAATAGGTTGGACAGATGTGGGGAGCAGGGGGTATATCTTAGTGAGCTGTGCTCACAGTAATACTAGTTACATTTTATATCTTCAGAACTGATTTGAGATCAAATTACCTGTTGAATACTAAGATAAGCGGTGTAGAAGAAGCTGACCTGATTTTGGTGGTCGGTTCTAATCCTAGATTTGAAGCTCCACTCTTCAATGCCAGGATGAGAAAAGGGTAACTGATATGTACTCAAATTTGGGTTAAATTTTCTCAAAGAAAAAAAGGTTGAAGATGCCATAAATCTACAAAGGACAGACAATACAATTGCCAAAAGAAAAAATACAGACGATGATCTACAAAACACTACACAGAAAACAATAGATTATTTACACTGTGTCATATAACTCTATCAATAAAACAACAATTTCGCTATGGTTGCCTGCTGCCTCAACAAGCCTATTTCATGACTTATTCCAGATGATTTTAGCTTTTAGTTCCTTTTAGAACTATTTTATTATTTGTTCAAAGAAGACAAAAATTGTGCCATATCCATATTAGGTCTCACCAAAACAGGCGAAGTGGGTGAAATTCTCACCCTATATAGTCTGAAGTCGCCCTCCTTCGACTCCAAAGCGAAATTAAAGTCACATTAAGATAAGATAAGTTTTATTTAAAGTCGGCACGTCAAAACAACAAATACAACACAATCTCTAGTGAGCTTTTGACCGACTTGTTTCTTTTTGCAAGTCGCTCCTTTCTTACAAATAATCTTTTGTTTTATAGTAAAGCTGATTGACAAAACAATTATAATAAATGTGAACATACATAAGAATGAGAGAAAGCGGTTTTATTCAAGCAATAGAGAAGGTTTAATTTGTTGAGACAAAAGAATCACTGCAAACTTTGTTGGATTGTGTTATATTTTTTATTATTTTAACACAACTTGAGTTATTTGTAGCTTTTTCAAAGCTAAGCAATCAACTTGTCAAGTTTTAAACATGGCGGAATTTTTATGGAAATAGAGGAAGGAAACAAATATTTTGGTGTCAATTCATATATCCTCGTCTGACAATAAGTCGGTCAGTCATTGGATAATGTTTTATTTTTTTTTTCATGTTTGAAAAGTAAACATTTTTTTCTTTTTAATTATGTTCCTCATCTATTCTTGCTCACATGTGTAAAGTTCCATGGAAAAAAGATCGATAATAATAACTTACTGACCTGTATTTGTTTTCCATCCATTTTCCAAATGGCGTCGTATGACGTCACATAAAGCCGGTCAAAGTTCAATAAAGCACATGATTTTGTCATAGGCCAACCAAGCTTAAAAAGTAAACCAGATTAAGAAAGTACAGTATTTTAGCTTTTTCAGTGTAATTGATTTGTCTGAAAAATTTCAAAAGATGGTTTTTTTTAAATAGTTTGAAATTGAAGTATTAAAAATTAATTATTTGATGCAAAAATTAAACTTGCTTACCCACATAAAAAGTATTTAATCCAGTGAATTTTGTGTTTTTGCTTTTGTCAATACAATCTATTAGACCGACATATTTTGGTAAAACAATTAATGACTGATTTCAATTTATTTTAATCACATTTATTATCACAGAGTGGTAATAATACAGTTTTGTTGATGCTATATGTAATAATGACAGTTTTTTTTTAACCCAGATAATCTCATTTTTCTGTCTGGTTTAATTTATTTCTCTGTTCAATTTATGCTATAAATTTTGATTATTGCTGTTAAATTAATTCTTTTTCTATCTTCTCTGTGAATTTCATTTCAATACCCCAAGAAGTAAGGGGTATATTTGTTATTAAAGCAGCAGTGGAAATGCAAAATAATCTGCCATTTTGTGACTAATGGAGAGCACTTGCATGTATTTTCCCGGTAAAATCTGCCATTTTCTAGAAAATGGTGGAATCTGAATGATCAATCATCATATTTTCAAAGTATTTTAAAATACAATTTGCTTGGCCTACATTCCAGAAACGGTCATGAACTGTGATGACGATTATGTCAACAAACCGGAAAAATACAAATGTTTGGGGAATACCATCGATGGAAACATATTTAACAAGCATAATGATCAGGAAAAAAAGACATTAGTAAAAAGGATCTTTTTTACTTGCATGGAATTTATTCACTTCAAACTTCTCTGTTTTAATCTCATCTTGTAATTTTGACGTTGAAAAGTATTCCCTCAGTGTTTATGTACGCTATGAATATACAGAATGACGTCATTGGTCTCGTGCTGCACGAGAATTGTAAATCAAAACAAGTGATCAACTTTATTGCATGACCGAGCAGATGTCACAGTAGGATATATCATACAGATTTCATGATGAAACAAATAAAATCTAAAATCAATAAATATAAGATCAACAACAATAAAACATATATAAAACATGAATTTAAAGTTAAATATGAAGGATATTAACAAAGGTAAAGGCACACTTCAAATGCAAACTTAAATAAAATGATGCTCTATGAAGCTGTTGGAAGTCTCTCTGTCATGCCTTCACTTCTACCTCATGTTCTCATTTTATTTAAGTTTGCATTTGAAGTGTGCCTTTACCTTTGTTAATATCCTTCATATTTAACTTTAAATTCATGTTTTATATATGTTTTATTGTTGTTGATCTTATATTTATTGATTTTAGATTTTATTTGTTTCATCATGAAATCTGTATGATATATATGAATTGACATCAAAATATTTGTTTCCTTCCTCTATTTCCATAAAAATTCTGCCTGTACATATAACTGTCCAGACTTTCCTCTCTAAATAAATGTGATAGTCATGATCTTGCTGACAAATTAATGAAAGTGATTACATAATATATTGAACATAAAATGATACCCAAAAAATTACATTTCAGCTGGGTCCACAATGATCTTGAAGTAGCTATGGTTGGACCTAAAGTTGACCTTACATTTGAACATGAGGTATGTTTAAAACAAAATAAAGATGTGAAGAAAAAGGACATATATTAAATACTCATTATAAAGTTTCAGCTATTATTTTTTTAAACTCTTGATAGACCGTATGTGGAAAATAAGTGTTGGAAACCCACCTCATGTCTATGAGTTAGGGTTATGGTGTTTAATGCCACTTTCAACAATATTTTAGTTATATCGTGGCTGTCAGTTTTATTGGTGGAGGAAACTGGAAAAACCATCAACATGTCACAAGTCACTGACCAACATACTGTGGTATCGCGTACAACCCGCCATGAGTGGCATTCGAACTCACAAGTTTAGTGGTGAAGGGTACTGATTGCCTAGGTAGTTTTAAATCCAGCTGCAATACAATCACGACCACTACGACCTCTCATGTTTATGAATAAGGAGGGCTTGCCTGACTTAATATATAAACATGAGGTTGGTTATCATTTTCTTGTGTAGGTTTCTTAGTATATCTCTGAGCACAATGTTAAGTTCAAATGTCAGGAATTATTATGACAAGTGAGTCTACCATTGCTGGTCATCTTAGTATATCTCTGAGCACAATGTTAAGTCCAAATGTCAGGAGGTATTATGACAAGCGAGTCTACCATTGCTGGTCATCTTAGTATATCTCTGAGCACAATGTTAAGTCCAAATGTCAGGAGTTATTATGACAAGTGAGTCTACCATTGCTGGTCATCTTAGTATATCTCTGAGCACAATGTTAATTCCAAATGTCAGGAGGTATTATGACAAGCGAGTCTACCATTGCTGGCCATCTTAGTACCGGGTATATCTCTGAGCACAATTTTAAGTCCAAATGTTAGGAGTTATTATGACAAGTGAGTCGACCATTACTGGTCATCTTTGATCTTATAAAACTGGCAACATGTGAACTGTCTGACAAAAAAATTATTTCACTATTATGAAAGATGGAATCTGTCTGAAAATTTGATGTATAAAGTCGCTTGTAATGTCATCATTGGCTTTTCTTATTACTGTTTATGCCCTCGCCAATGAAGTTGCGAAGGGATATAGTAACGCTACCGTCCGTCCGTCCCTCCGTAACATCCTTGTGAATACTCTAGAATCAACATCCTTCATGGATTTTGACCAAACTTGGTACATACTAAGTCCTTCAGAAAATCTGGAACCCTATTGATTTTCAAGGTCACTGGGTCTAATTTTTACCACGTAACATCCTTGTGAACACTAGAATCAACATCCTTCTGTGGATTTTGACCAAATTTGGTACATACTTAGTCCTTAAGATAATATGGAACCCTATTGATTTTCAAGGTCAAAGGTCAAGGTCACCGGGGCAAATTTTTACCGTGTAACATCCTTGTGAACACTCTAGAATCAACATCCTTCAATGGATTTTGACCAAACTTGGTACATGCTTATTCCGTAACAGACTGGAACCCTATTGATTTTCAAGGTCAAAGGTCAAGGTCACAGAGTCAAATTTTTACCGCATAACATCCTTGTGAACACTCTAGAATCAACATCCTTCAATGGATTTTGACTAAATTTGGTACATACTTAGTCCATAGGAGAGTTTGGAACCCTATTGATTTTCAAGGTCATAGGTCAACGGTCAAGGTCACTGGGTAATTTTTTTACCGTGTAACATCCTTCAATGGATTTTAACCAAACTTGGTACATACATAGTCCTTAGGAGAGTCTGGAAGAAGGGATACGCCATGCTTTGCATTGCCATTGTTTATGATTGCATACAGAACAATAATACAACCTTATTAATATGTGTACTGCAAAATAAAAGATCAATATCAGTTATGTTAACAGTACATAATAGGTGTTTTAACTAATAGTTTCTTAAATCCTCTTCAAGTTAACATATTTTTTTAGTATCAAGAAATCACCATGTTAGAAAGTAGTGTTTTTGTCAAATTATATACACCAAAAGAAATCATTTTACTGGCCCAATTGTAATAATATATCAATTTGATGTACACTAGGAGATCAGAATATTGTATTCTTGTACATTGTTCCTGGAGTGAGAACTGGATCAATAAAATTAGTCCACCTTACTGTTGTAGTACACCTAAAAAGTTGTCTTACCATTGTTAAGCTGAAAATTTACCCAGAAACATCTGATCAGTCTTATCAGGAGACATGTGCATTAAAATGTCATTATTTATAGTAAAGTGGGCTGGGAGTTACTGATAAACAACAGCTGATAATGGTAAACATAAGCACAATGACACGGATGAGGACTCTTACGTGAATATATAAACACATAAAATTAGATTTCTAAATTTTCAGACTTAAAATGTTACATCTTTATGACAATACACTTTTCTTCTTTCAGCATCTTGGTGACAACACTCAAGTATTACAGGAAATTGCTAGCGGTAACCACCCTTTCAGCAAGGTAATATGCTTCAGATAGATGCTTTTATATTTTATGGTAAGAGTTTGTCACCATTGTTTTCCATCTGAAGATACAATGTTATTTAACAATAACGTAAGGTCTGTTTGACTGATCCTTCTGAACTTTTAACATAATAATCATTGGCACAGATTAAAGGGTTAGAATGATTTTTGGGGTTCTAGCCCTAATTGTTTCCAAACAAGAGGCTCAAATGTGTCAGAAATGGTTCTTGGCTTGCTGCAGTTCTATCAAGCTGCCAGTATTATTTATATTTAGGAGTTTTAGGTTTGCTAGAAGAGTGGTTCGTGTTGTTTGTTGTTGTTGATTATGTTGATGGTAACAATCAATTAACAAGTGTTTACTGTTTTTTGACAGTCCCATGAAACACCTATAACTGAATCTAACTTCTAACATATTTTACAGAAATTGAACAGTGCCAAGAATCCAATGGTTGTTGTAGGAAGTTCAATCTTACAGAGGAAAGATGGTAGTGCTATACATGCTGCTGTGGCAGAGATCTCCCAGAATGCTCGGGTTAAAAGTGGATGTGGAGAAGATTGGAAAGTCTTAAATGTTCTTCACAGAGTAAGTGAAACGTCTTCCTTGAAATTGATATATCAGAGATGTTTGAAGGTCTAGTTTGATGACTGACAATTAAAAACATTAAAATTTTAAAACTTGCACTGTGTTCAACATTGCTCATGTTATAATATATAAAAGTGGGGAATTATTATTTAGACTTGTATTGTCATTAAGCATGACTTCTTTCTACAGAATCAATGTTAATTGGTTTTGTAAATGTAGATGGAAAATCAAAAATAAAGAAAACCATTAAAATGATTTTTGGGAGGGGCAAACTTGTATTTAAACAAATTTGCTATATTAGTATTTACTCCATAATTAACTGACATGAAAGGGTAATAAATCCCTTACAATTAGAAAATGTCATTGCTACAAGAAAGAATTGAATGCATTTCACAATTATATACAAAGTTATTAAGAATGTCACTTGTACAATTAAGTTTTAAAATTTCTTGGGGCAAGACTGTTTAAATTATAAGTTGAGATACTGTTAAAATATTTCTATTCGTGAGAACCCATTTACGTTGTATCTACAATATCCGTTCATCTGTTGGTTTTTTAATTTGTGGTTTAAAAAACTGCACTTAAAAAAATCATGAACAAATTGTATTTCCTTGGATTTTAATTTTCATGGATTAAGTGAACCATAAAATCAACAAAAAATAATACTTTCACAGTTGGTTTAATTCGATATCTATTGTAGGTAGCCAGTCAAGTGGCAGCACTAGACCTGGGTTATAAAGCAGGTGTAGATTATATCAGACAGAACCCTCCTAAAGTGTTGTATTTATTGGGGGCTGATGAGGGAGCTTTAACCAAGGAAGATATACCTAAAGATTGTTTTGTTATTTATCAAGGTTAGTTGTTCTGAGGTCCTTAATAAACAGTATATGTATTTCTTAGGTTAAATTTTGAAATTAAAGGACTGTAATTAACATTTATCTTCATTTTCAGCCATTTTTCAGCTATATCTTGACTACCAGACTTATTGGATGAGGAAAGCTCAAACCTTTACAAGGAACTAACGGGTCTCTGGACTCTTAACACATAGGATATGTATTGGGGCTGACCCCTTATCAGTGGTGTTGGGTTAATAATTAGAAGTCAACAAACTTTACCACTCTGCCAGCCAGGCCCTAAAGGTGCTTATTAGCTAATCTTAAATCTGTGTAAGCTTTTGTTACTCAATTTGTGTCAATCCAGCTTCCTTATGACTGACATATTCTGAAATGTGAGAGAGAAAAAATCTTTCCTAAAACTGCTTTTTCATTGAAATGGCCACCATTGCAGGTTTAGTGTATGTCATCTTCAATAGATTTTATAGTTTTGAATGATTTATTTCAGGTCACCATGGTGACAGAGGTGCAGCCATTGCCGATGTTATCTTACCAGGAGCTGCATATACAGAAAAAGATGGCACATATGTAAATACAGAGGGTCGTTCACAACAAACAAGAGTGGCTGTAACACCACCAGGTCTAGCCAGAACAGACTGGAAGATCATCAGAGCTTTATCAGAGGTATGTAAATACATAGGGTCGTTCACAACAAACAAGAGTGGCTGTAACACCACCAGGTCTAGCCAAAACAGACTGGAAGATAATCAGAGGTATGTAAATACAGAGGGTCGTTCACAACAAACAAGAGTGGCTGTAACACCACCCCCTCTAGCCAAAGCAGACTGGAAGATCATCAGAGCTTTACAAAAGGTATGTAAATACAGAGGGTCGTTCACAACAAACAAGAGTGGCTGTAACACCACCCCCTCTAGCCAAAACAGACTGGAAGATCATCAGAGCTTTATCAGAGGTATGTAAATACAGAAGGTCGTTCACAACAAACAAGAGTGGCTGTAACACCACCAGGTCTAGCCAAAACAGACTGGAAGATAATCAGAGCTTTATCAGAGGTATGTAAATACAGAGGGTCGTTCACAACAAACAAGAGTGGCTGTAACACCACCCCCTCTAGCCAAAACAGACTGGAAGATCATCAGAGCTTTATCAAAGGTATGTAAATACAGAAGGTCGTTCACAACAAACAAGAGTGGCTGTAGTGTAACACCACCAGGTCTAGCCAAAACAGACTGGAAGATCATCAGAGCTTTATCAGAGGTATGTAAATACAGAGGGTCATTCACAACAAACAAGAGTGGCTGTAGTGTAACACCACCAGGTCTAGCCAGAACAGACTGGAAGATCATCAGAGCTTTATCAGAGGTATGTAAATACAGAGGGTCGTTCACCACAAACAAGAGTGGCTGTAGTGTAACACCACCAGGTCTGGCAAGAACAGACTGGAAAATAATCAAAGCTTTATCAGAGGTATGTAAATACAGAGGGTCGTTCACCACAAACAAGAGTGGCTGTAACACCACCCCCTCTAGCCAAAACAGACTGGAAGATCATCAGAGCTTTATCAGAGGTATGTAAATACAGAAGGTCGTTCACAACAAACAAGAGTGGCTGTAGTGTAACACCACCAGGTCTAGCCTAAACAGACTGGAAGATCATCAGAGCTTTATCAGAGGTATGTAAATACAGAGGGTCGTTCACAACAAACAAGAGTGGCTGTAGTGTAACACCACCAGGTCTAGCCAGAACAGACTGGAAGATCATCAGAGCTTTATCAGAGGTATGTAAATACAGAGGGTCGTTCACCACAAACAAGAGTGGCTGTAGTTTAACACCACCAGGTCTGGCAAGAACAAAAAGGAAGATAATCAAAGCTTTATCAGAGGTATGTAAATACAGAGGGTCGTTCACAACAAACAAGAGTGGCTGTAACACCACCCCCTCTAGCCAAAACAGACTGGAAGATCATCAGAGCTTTATCAGAGGTATGTAAATACAGAGGGTCGTTCTCCGGTTTGAATCTTTTGTAATGACAAAACAAAGTTAAAAATACTGTCAAAGATTCACAGCAGTTTTATTTTCAACCATGAAAATAATTATTTAAAAAAAGGCCATGAATATTTCCCGATATTGTTATGTATACAATCAAATTTATAAAGTTAACAACTGGCCTGTATGTTCACAAGTAATTCCTTTAGAATAAATGTCATTTTCTTTTCTGGTGTAATAGTCTGATTCCTTTCCTATGTTATTGAATTCCTGTTGAATTAAAATATCCTTTGGTTCTAACCACAAAGTTTCCAAATAGTGTCCATTGAAATTGTTTACAGTTCAATGTTAAGTCATGTGACTTCAATGAAGTAAATATATCCAAATACAATGCTATAAATTACAGCTGTTTTATAAATACTAAATTTCAGACTGGCTGCTCTGAAATTTGCTGTCCCTTGTTTAGTATGTGTATAAAGTGTGGAACTTTCGAGAAATCTGTATCTTATTTAACCAATACAAAATCCAGGTCAACTATTAAAACTAGTAAACAATTGTTTCTAATTTTAGTAACTTATTTTCACTGATGATGTAATATTATCTTTATCTTTGTCAACAACAAAAATATTCACATGATCAAAATTATATTTCATATTTATTATATATACATAATAATATACTTTAGCTTAGAGCTATAAGCAAGATATATCATATTATATTAAAAAATTCTTTGTAGGTGATAGGAGCTACACTTCCTTATGAGAATATAGATGAAATAAGAATGAGGCTGACGGAAGTGTCGCCAAACTTAACAAGATATGATGATGTAGAAGATGCTAACTATTTCTCGCAGGCTCAACAGCTGTCAAAAGTAAGTGTATATCACCTAATCAAGAGGCATGTCAGCTGATGTGGTCAAATAAATCTGATCAAAGTAAAGATTTATGAAAATTATAATTTTTTTACTTGCCTCAAAAGACCATGTGAGCTATTGTCAACTTTGTCTTTTGTCATCGATATCATCAACTATGTAAAAATAATCCGAAATATTGCATAATAGAGGTGGTCACTAAAGAAGGCTTGACTGTGTAAAGGGAGATGGTATTGTTGATGTTACCAAAATGATGTGAAATATACATTACAGGCACACATTTGGCAGAATTGACCTAGGTAACCTATGACTGAGGGAGGAGAACCTTAGTTAAGTCTCCCAAACAAAGTTTGAGAGACTTATTGTTTTTGCTCCGTTTCTTATTATTATTATTATTATTATTCTCTTTATTCTCCTTTCTTTCTTTGGCACATGAACTTGTCCACGGCAGATCTCAGGAACTACTAGACAGAATTTCATAAAACTTGGTGGAGTTATAGATATATGTTTCTAGTTGGTCCTAAAGTTTTCAGCTTTGTGGTAAAGGCGGTCAAAGTCATATTTTGAGGGGTTCAAAGGGGGTGGGGGTTGCTATAGAATCCTATGGGAAAATTTCGTACATTAATGTTTAGACATAATAGAGACATAAAATTTGACATAGTGATAGGGCACCATTAGAGGAGCAATTCTGCATTTTCAAAATTTTCGAGATGTCTGCCATTTTCAAAATGGCTGCCAAAACACGGCATAAAATATGGGCGCTAAAAATTCAATATTGTCCGATATCATCAAAATTTGATATGTGGGTAGATAATGATGTCCCGAATTGATTCTTGACATTGAAAAATTTCTACCGGTCGCCATTTTCTAAATGGCCACCACAATACCACAAAAATTCAGCATTATCCAATATCATCAAAATTTGATATGCGAGTAGATAATGATGTCCCGAATTGATTCCCGACATTGAAAAATTTCTACCGTTCGCCATTTTCAAAATGGCCACCACAATACCGCACAAATTCAACATTGTCCGATATCATCAAAATTTGATATGTGGGTAGATAAATGATGTCCCGACATTGAAAAATTTCTACCGGTCGCCATTTTCAAAATGGCCACCACAATACCGCACAAATTCAACATTGTCCAATTTCAACGCCATTTCATATGTGGGTAGATTATGATGTCCCAAATTGATTCCTGACATCGAAACATTTCTACCGGTTGCAATTTTCAAAATGGCATACCACAATACCGCACAAATTCAACATTGTCCGATTTCAACGACATTTCACATGTCGGTAGATTATGATTTCCCTAATTGATTCCTGACATAAAAAAATTTCTACCGGTCGCCATTTTCAAAATGACTGCCACAATACCACACAAATTCAACATTGTTCGATTTCAACGTCCTGAATTGATTCCCGACATCGAAAAATTTCTACCGGTCTCCATTTTCAAAATGGCCGTCACAATACCGCAAAAATTCAACATTGTTCGATTTCAAAGGTAGCTTTTAATTTATTTTTTAAACCTGTTGTCAGTGGCCGGTTTGAGAGACTTCATAATCATTAGATTATAATCATATCTTGTTTTAATAATAATTACTTTATTTAAGAATTGTAAATTTCATTCTTACATATATAGATGTCCATGAAATTCAGAGATTTCCAAGTGAAATAAAAGTCGGTTTTTCACCCATTAAAAAAGAAAATTTATTTGTCAGTGACATCAGAGTACCAGCGTTGTCATAATCGAAAATATCATTGAGTGTCCGACAATGAAAAACAAGTTCCTTTTTAGCTCACCTTGCCAAAGACAATGTGAGCTTTTGCCATCACTTGGCATCTGTCGTCCGTTGTCTGTTAACTTTTCACATTTTAATCTTCTCCTCTGAAACCAGACCTGTTTACTACTACGTTTTTGCCGTATTTACTACGCTTTTTTACAGTAAATTACGCCCTACGTTTGAACCTGACTATTTTACACTTGAACAAACATCGTTTTTTCAAAATTCGTTTGTACCACAAAATCCGTAATATTGAATTAACCTGGTAATCTGCATCATTAAGCGCTTTAAATAACGTATCCGACAAGCAATGTTAAGCGTGTTTGCGACCGTGATCTGAAGGTAAATGATGATGAAAGTCCTATGCCAAAAAAAAATTGTGCCAACGGTTTAAGGACAGCTATCAAGACACATGGAACTTTGTGCATCAAAGAAAGGGAAAACTTTCTTTCACTGCACCGTCTGTGCCATTGACATTGCATGTGCTCATGGAGGCAAAAGTGATGTTCGTCGTCATGTTGGAACCAAAAACCACATTGAACTAGCAAAAGTAAAGCAGAACTGTCGTTCTATGGAGACCTTTATAAGCAGTCCAAACATGACTAAAAGCGAGATCGACCTACGGAAAGCAGTAGCGAAATCGGAAACGATAAGGCCAAAAAAAATATGTGTCTTTCCGATTGCATGGTCTTCAAAATTAGGGTCGGTAGGTCGGGATTTTTAAAAAAAAAAAAATTTTAAACCTACAAGTATGCTCCTTCCTCTAAAATCACACAAACTTGTTTATTTCTTTCTTACTACAGCTTATTAATTATTTGACATGTAGCACAATGATTTTGGTTCCAAGCATCGATCAAATGTACAGGAAAATGAAGAAAATTGTTGAAGTCGGAAACAAACACGGAAACGGAGACGAATTTCCCGATTTTTTTTTGATTTTTTTTTTTTGGCATATAGAATGCTAGGGTCGGCGATAAAATTTTAGGGTCGATCGGAAACGCACCTATTATTTTTTTTGGGCATAATGTGCCAACTGGTTGTAAACCTGAACCTGCCTTTATCAACAGCAGATACCTTTACAAAGCCCCCGTCTTCAGTAGATACATGTAAGGTAGATATTTGGTATGTATATACTGTGTGTGTATGTCATTGAGCCACCCGGGGCCCCCGTCTTCAGTAGATACATGTAAGGTAGATATTTGGTATGTATATACTGTGTGTATATGCCATTATGGCACCAGCTCATCAATCAGAAACCATTGTTTTCAATTTCCGAAAACTACTCTCAACATTGGCAAACTATGCTGAGCTGGAGCAAATACTACTCTAATTGGGGTAAACAGGTCTGTGAAACTGCTTAGCCAAATGAACCGAAACTTGGTAGGGAGCATATATGTAAGGTCCTCTATATAGATTGCTCATTTCATCCTGATCTGTTAACAAACACGACCACCATAAGCAATCCTTGTTTCTTGTTGGTCAATTTATAAAAATCTTCTCCTCTGCAACTGCTTGGCCAAATGAACAGAAACATGGTAGGATGCATCTATGGTAGGTCCTCTATAAAGACTGCTTTTTTTCGTCCCAATCCATTAACAAACATGGCCACCATAGGCAATTCTGGTTTATGGTTGGTTAATTTCTAAAAATCTTCTCTGAAACCATTTGGCCAAATAAAACAATATTTTACAGGAAGCATCCAAGGAAGATCCTCTATAAGATTTCCTCGTTTCATCCCGATTGGACAAAAAACATGATTGCAATGGGCACATCTCTTCTGAAACTAATACTTAAGAGAGGCACAATTAATTGATGGGAGGTCCTGTGCAATACTTCCTTATTTCATGCCATCATACAATTAATATGCATGGTGGCCATAGTCAGTTGTTGTTTGTGATTGGCCAATTAAAAAAAATTTGGTAGGAAGCACCTATGGATGGTTTTGTAAAAAATTTCCTAAAAACAAAATGATAGGTGAGCGACACTGAGCCTCTAGTTTATACATCTACATGTGAAATCTATGTAATAAACAGTATAACTACTCTTGCATATCAAATTTGAATCACTTGTAACCAAACAAGAGTAGTTCACTCATGTGCTAATGTGCATTCGTGTATTAATGTGTTATTTGGTTACTGATGATGTATAGTAGTTATACTATATTTATTTTATGCCAATATTTTATTTATATTTACAGTTGGCAAAAACGTCATTAGAGTCTTCACCTCTCAAGGTCAACCAATTGCTATTAAAGGATTTCTATATGACAGATTCAATAACACGAGCTTCACAAACAATGGCTAAATGTGTACAGGCAGCCACTGAAGCAGAGACAGGCAAATACTGAACATTTCTGAAATCTGAAAGATCTCTACAGTCAAAAATAACTGTGTGTCATTGAAAAAAAACTGAAAATAGAGAATTTTTATCAAAGGGAATAAATATTGATATTATCAATGTTAACCCCTTTTGTATAGTGCTAAATCAATGGTCTATTTTCTGATTTAGACAAAAAAAAGTATGCATATTTTGTAACATCACGATGGGGGTAGATGCCCTTATTTCTGCAAATTAACAACACTATGTGGTGACCAGTTCTTAGTTTCTCTTTTGTTATCATGATCCTGTTGTTTTTGTTGTAAAGATACTGTATTTGATTGCATTGTGACAATATTTTATTCACAATAAATGCATTTTGATGAAATTCATATTTAGTTTAAACTTGTTATGTTTTCAGTTTTTTTTTAATATTTTTTTTAGAAAAATCATTTCTTGTCAGCGATAAACATGAAAAAAACAGCTTGATAGTAAAAGTATATAGGTACTAATCACAGAATCTTTTTGTTTAAATTTTGTTCTGTTTTATGTAATAACATTTTTGCCAAATCCTTTTGTAAAGAACAACAAAAAATCATTTACAGCTTCTCTGTGTAGTGATATTTATAACAATGAAAATTACAGTTGGTTAATAAAATATAATATAATGATGATGATGATGTGTTGGTTTTAATTAAGTCACAACGGCAGTGCAGGATTTAGATAAAGAGAGGCCCTAGGCTAATCCACTTGTGAGCCCTCCCAATTCCTCACGTTTACGACTGGAGGAAGATGGAAGTGTGTTTAATCAATTTCAATAAAAGCGAAGATGATGCAATATTCTGAAATCGAGTGCAACTGTGTAAGGAAAGTTACTGAAGGGTTGTTTAGAAAGTACAGTACATTATGACAGCATAAGTGTGAAAGTCCAATAACAGTGTTAATAATATTATACACCTAGGCCGGAGGCCCTAGGCTTCAGCCCATCGAACCTCTGGTTAAATCCGGCACTGCACAACGGCATAATGTAATGTAATGATTAGTACACTCATATCGAGTGCAGTAGATTGTGGCTGCGAGCCCTGGTTTGTCAAGCCAAAGACTATAAAATTGGTCGACATATCTACTCGCTGACTGTCGTTTCAGTGAGTTATTACAATTAAAATCCAGCTTAGCTTGTTGATCTGTTACAAAATGGACATCATCATCATCTCATCAAATGTAATCTTTTCTTGCAATGATATAACTGAAAACTTCTCTCTCAAGAAATAAATCAAAAAAGAAATCTAAAAAATATATAATAAAGTTACAACAATATGATGGCAGACTCAAGGGAGAAAGTATTTATGCATTCTTTTTATTACATTTTGTTCATGTCAAGTTCCTGGATAATTTTTCCAGGTCTCCAATTCTCTCATGAAATACATTATGATTGTCAATAATTCACCTCAAATCATTGAATACACAAAAAATTCATTTTCCTGGCTAGGTACAGGTACAAAAATGTGGCAGGCCTAATCCAGTTAATGTGATTCCAACCCCCTCTCTTCCTTTTAACAATTAGGCTACAACACCAATACCAATATAAACAATAAAAAAAACCTTCAGATTTGCTTCCACTCAAAAATAATTGTGACATTTGTTGATTCCAATGTGTATTTATTATTGTTTTTGAAAAATGTTCCTGGCCTTGTAAATAAAGCTGTGGCCAGATACCGTCAACCCTTTACACGACTATTTCTCACTCTAAGCTGAAGGACAGATTAAGAGAATTGGTCCAACTGTGTTTCATAAAAAAGAATGGGCAACGTAGATACAAATACCTTGTGCTAGGAAGAGACAGATCTTATTTTTTTTTTAAAAACCACTCTGATTCTACCAAAAAGTTTGCTGAAACTGATATCATCAACATGCTCGAGTTTTTGATTGACAACATATTTGTTATGTTTGGTGGACGTATTTATCCACAGACAGTCAGCATTACCTATGGGTGCAAACTGTGCTCCTCTTCTCGGCGACTTGTTCCTTTACTCGTATGAGGCATAATTCATACAAGGGCTTCTCAAGAAAAACGAAAAGAAGCTATCCGATCCTTTGATTTCATGTTCCACTATATAGACGATGTCCTTTCACTAAATGATTGCAGATTCTAGGTTTGGTGATTTTGTTGATCGCATCTATCCCATTGAGCTTGAAATAAAGGACACCAAAGATACAGATAGGTCTGCTTCATACCTTGAAATTGACAGTTAAGAACGAAACTTTGCGACAAAAAAACTGATTTCAATTTTCCCATTGTGAACTTTCCATTTATATGTAGCAACATTCCAACAGCACCTGCATATGGAGTATATATCTCTCAGTTGATACGAAATTCCAGAGCTTGTGGTTCCTATCAGGATTTTCTTGATAGAGGGTTGCTGCTAACAAGGACGCTACTGAACCAAGGGTTCCTCTTGGTAGAGTTGAAGTCATTACAAAAGTTTTACGGTCGCCACCATGACTTGGTTGACCATTATGGAATATCTGTCTCACAAATTACCAGGGATATGTTCCACTTGTCGTAAACACTTCCCGGCCCTTCCCTCATTCAAGACTTATCACCGGGTTTGTAACTAGATTAGCACGACAGGTGTCACAAGTGTAGCAGGAACTAACGACTCTTCCGGGAACACCTGAGTTCACCCCCGGTTTTTAGTGGGATTCGTGTTACTCGACCTTTAGTTTTATGTGTATGTTTTGAAGATCGTTGTTTGTCCTTTTGTCCTTTTTCTTTTGGCCATTGTTTTGTCAGTAAATCTCAAAACATCTAATAAATCAAGTACTGACTCCTCGGTTGGAGGGAATGATACCCTCGAAGACTAATAGTTCAACAGTTTACCCAGTGATAGTTCATAAGTGTTTTTACAAACAGTACCACTGCTTGTCTTTGTTGCTCACCTAATTTATCATTGATGTAAAGAACAACCTTTTAAATAAGTATGATCTCTACATACCGGACTTATTAATAGTCGGTGAAACAAGCTCAGATAGTACAAACTTCCAGATTTAATGGTCCTGATGGAAAATCCAATAGAAAAACATAAATGGAAAAAACTAGTCAAACAAAAAGTCATAGAGATCTACTGGGAAGAAGCTTGGATAGAAGAAAAACAAAGTCAACTTTGAAATTCCTAAATTTGCGACATCCACTCTTTGGAAACTCGCACCAGGTCTGGAAAACAGTGCCAAAAAACAGCATGGAAGTAAAAAAAAGCAGAGGTAATTTACAGGGGTGATACTGAACAGAGTCGATTAGAGTCTACTAATTAAATAATGCAAAATAAACATGTAAAAGTATTGCATTACTTTGTAGATGATATTAAATGACTTAAATGATATTTATTAGTTAATTTTATTGATGTTTTAGTTCTCACGGAGTGAAAATATACAAGAAAGATCGGCGCGATTTACTTCCGGTTTACCAAAAAAAAAGACAAGTAACTTTTATAGTCCTTTTCGACTGAGATATGAAATATCATGTTTGTCAATAACTCATAAGTGGTATTTGAGTATTAAATCATATTTTTAAAGCACATGCATGTTGAAATTTAGGTCATATTCATGTTTGTCAAAGCAAAATAAAAGCGCTTCTAAATTTAAAATCAATATCGGTCTAGGACATGAAAATGCTTGACGTATCTGAAGTTCACAAAAATGAACGTATGAGCAGTCGGAGAGCAGACTCGATAATGGCGTCGTTTCAATTAATTTGTCACGTACATTTTTTACCAGAATCGGACACGTTTTAGAATACATCGACCAAGTGTTAAAAATTCACTCGTTTTAATTGTTGCGAGCGTCAAAAATAACCGAAGAAGCGAGAAAAACATAGAAAATTGTTTCTTTCATAAAAATTTGAGGCCCCGTGCTTGAACTTCTTGTAACAAAGGAGTAATGCAGAAATTAAAACGACACGGAAATGGCGGAAGTTGTTTAAAGAAACACGAAAAATTACAAATTAAAATATTTGCCGAAAGGGTGATGGAAAATCATATATATAGTTCCATAGATTTCTATATTAGTATTTCAAAGAAACATTTTCTGTAATTAAACGTACAATAGAACTTTTTTCTGTCAGATGGATCGTGTCACATTTTGGTTGGATTCAAGGGAGGTAACTAGAATCATCACATACTCCGTAATTTTTAACATTCTATTTATAGAACGAGTGTAAGTAAATGCGTTTTCTCAATAAAACAAATATTATTTTGTATTAAAAATGTTGAAATTAGTCAGAATAATTGTTTATTATATCTACAGCTATTAAATTGATCAAATATAATTTAACAGATGAGTCCAAATTTGTGATTTTATGGAACCACAACAGTATTAAGTAAGGAGCAATTATATTACTGTAAAAGTAATCCTGGTAAGCTGACTTTTCGGTCGAAATACATGTAAAGTTGTTCCATGAAGGTATAACAAAACAAGAATCAACTGTAATGGTCTACTAAATTTATCGAATGAACTTGAGAAAAAAAAACAGTCATATTTTCATATGCAATGGTAAATCTTGGAATATTAAAAATTACTTTCAACTGTTTTTTAACATATAAGGCTATTCAAACACGTCCACCAGTTTTATTGGTGGATTCACCATACAAATCATGTATAGCGCCCCCTAGCAACCCACCACGAGCATGTTGATGTCAATGTACTTGATACAAGTGATACTTTTTTCAATGTAAATGACCTTATAAAAGACAAATGAAAGAAAATGATGATAATGAAAAAAATATAAAATTTTATCACATGCATAGTACCGGTACATCCTCGTAATGACTCTTGAGCAGAACTCGTGTTATATTTTATAGATGTTTCTTTATAAAAAGGGGCGAGGGGTGTAATGTTTTTAACCTTTTTTTTTAAACAAAAGCAGATCATACTGTACTAAGATCCATTATTTGATAACTTTTTACAAAATAAAATTCACAAAAACTTCAACTAATTTTTTTTATTAAAAATAATAAAACATGTGAATAATAGGAGAAAACCGGATGGGGCTCTAATTTAAAATTCTAACTGAATATGCTGATGCCATTACCATAGAAAATTTGCTTACACAAATGTATCAGAATTTAAAATTAACTTTATTCTTTCTAGAAGATCCTTTCCCTTAAATTAAATGGTCTTTCTTTGACTGTATATACTTTTGTCACAAAAGCAACATTCTAGTTGGGGTTTGAAATTTCTATATTTCTTGTAGTGATCAGTAGAGAAAAAAATTATTAGATGTACATGCTTCGTTGTTATTCTGATCTAGCTAAATCTGAAAGCATGACTGGAATAAGTCAACATTAACTGATGTCGAATGGTCACCATTTTTTTCACACATGTTCATGTGTTGCAAAAAGCATACAAGTTTTTTACTACAGTCATTATTTTCTGCATTAGCTGCAGTATGGAGTGTAAATTTGCATGGGTCAAATGACACATTACCATAGCTGTCAAAGTTTGCTGTTGTTAAATTTAAATCATTTGTTTCAAATGCACAGCTTGTATCTATGGCTGAATATATTTTCTTTTGCTTGATGTTGCTTCTGTATCGTGGGACATTTCGAGTGATTTTCTAAATCAAGCCTCACACATTCTACAAATACAGTCATCATCTTTGAATGCATATGCATTTTTGACAAAAGTATAAAACAGTGGTTGATTTTGCCCCTGTGAGAGGTGCCAGTAGTGCTTAGTCACATCTTCTCGTTTACAGTTTATGCAAGGGCTTGGTTGACTGGCTTCATGCACCCTGCAGGTCTTTCAAAATTTTTCAAATGTACCAGTACTTCACTATTTACAGGCAGTACTTTTTCTTAAAAATTGAACATTTTTCATGAATATCTTATAGAGTATGTGGCCAAAAGTATTGCCACATGTAAAAAAAATCCCTATATAATCAACCAAAACCATATTTTTTCAAAATATTATTGTGAAGTCATTTCTGGATAGATTTTAACAAATTTTACACCAAAACATTCAGAATTGTCTATATTTTGACTGTTTATTTGCTCATTATGTTTATATGAGTGGTTTTTATTTGTACATAATTTAAATATAACAAATAAAAATTGACTTTGATTTTCCTATATATTTCAACTAAAAATAAATCCTAAAAATTAACAATCCTGGTTAAATTATCTACAAATAAAAACCACTCAGTCATATAAACAAATGAGCAAATAAACATGCTGTACAACATTCTTTGAAATTAGGAGGTACCAATTACCATTCTAAATTAAAAGAAAAATTGTAAAAACTGATAATATAAAACTAAAAAATAATAATAACAATTATATCAAATAAATTATCTATGTTCTGAAATTTTTTATAAATTTGAAAACATTTTACCAGGCATGCGCCGGAAAGTAAACATCAGTACGTTGATGGTTTTCCGTAACCAAAGAAGAAGAAGAAGTGGGTACCTGGTACTATCCCTTACTAAAACTAAAAGGCCTGCACCCGTTGGCAGATTGACTTTGGTGGCATATTTCAGAAAAGGGGGGTGCATATAACCAAGTTCGGGTTGTAGTTGTGAATCCACGAGATTGACAGAATGGGATAAATGCATCGAATTTCTAGACAATTTGCACTGTACATCAAAACAGTGTGTTTTACCTCGCATGCCTACCGTTATTCCATTGTTTACATGTGTAAATATTGATTGTACGAGCAAAATGGGAGGAGCAAATTTTTCAACCTTGACTCTGTTTGGGTGACGTTGGAATATTGATTGTTTTTCTTAAACTGTTACGAGTGATGTAAATTCCCTTTTACCCGATGAAGTGTAGATATTATTCTGTCCAAGGAACCAGTTTTTTAATTTTTCCCTCCACGGGAACTTTATTCTGTCAGATGCAAAAAGTGTAAACATACGCGACAAAAAAAAATTACGATTTTCCGAGGTAAAGAAAAAAACCGTTATATTTACATTCATCGCAGACCGATTTTATACCAGACTGAAAATCATGATCAATTAATAAATATAAATGTGATTTTTAATCATATTTCAATCATTTTCATTGGTTTAATAGAACAAAAACGTAGTTTTCCAAGTACGTATAATTGTTTGGGTTTGTGAAGGGCCATCTAGCGGAAAATATTTACGATTATCTCCCTTGGATTTTTAAATATTCCACGGACCGGAAAATTAGAATTTTTGCGAGTCTGCTCTTCAACTGTGAGATGATGATACATACATGTACAATACAAAATCAATGTATAGGATTGATTGAATTAATGGTATGATATGACTTGGATATTTTATGGCAGGCATAATGTGACACTTGAATAAACAAATTTATCACTGCAAAAAAAAATATGGAAAAAAAAATGCTCATGTTAGACTATCATTCTGTACAGTGTTCGTAATTTTGAGATATAGTTTTAATTGGAAATAACATCGATTGATTGATTGAGAATATGATGCCAATGGTAGAAGTTATATGATAAATTAAACATTGAAGCAGAATCATTTCATAAATTACAGTGTATTTAAAAAGGGACTGTACAGAATGTTAGAGCCCCCACGCCACGTCAAGGCCATGAGCAATATGGGGGTTAGTTCTAATAATAAAACCCTAAATGCTCGCTTACTCGCAAGGGTTATAACGGGATGCCATTACACGTAATGGAGCAGCCGCCGAGATTTTTTGCGCTCGCTTACAGAGCTTCTGACGCTTGCATTTATCAATAATAAGACATAACCTTTCCTTTTGTCCATTATTATAACAAGTTTTTATCACCTACCAGTATTTTAGAATGTAATTCCCACAAAATAAAAATCTTCTTTTTGAAAATTTTGAATTTCGTCATTTCCGGCCTCACTATTTGGATGTCGATACCATATTTGGCGATTTAGGCGTGAATGCTTACCAATCGTAACTACTCGGCCATTCTCGCTACCCTGCAAATAACAGGGTAGCGAGAATGGCCGAGTAGTTACGATTGGAATGTTTACATCAGCTTGTAATAAGAAATACCATATTTAGAAAAGCTCCGCCTTCCGTAGTTTCCGGTTATGGAAAACGATCGATAAATTTGAACAAGGTTGTTGCTAACTTTGAAAAGCACATATTTCTCAGCCAAACCGATTTAACAAGGACTGGGATCATCAGTAATTGTTATAATGAAATGTTTGAAGCGTAAATAGTGAGTTTTTATGTTTCAACTGCAACTTTTTTTTTGCTCCATTGTGACGAATGGGACCGCGTTGTAGCTCTGCCGAGACACAAGTTTGTCACAGGAGCTACATTATTGCAGCTATATGGGGGTAGGCCCTCCCTCTCCCTTATTTGAAAAAAAAATGTTTTATTCTTTAGCTTTATAGAAGAAATTAAGTTTAATACATGGGAACTTTTTAACCTACCGGGACATCAATTATGGTCCGCGATTAAAAAGTTTATTTTAAAACAGGAATGAAAAAAGTAATAGTAAAAAGTTTATTTATTAAGATCATTCTTTTTTATACTAACACCTCCCAATAAATTAATATTAATTATAAAGTTAATAATTTATTCGGAGAAAACAGTAGTCTTCTTTAAAACTTTCAGCTTAATCCATGCACATCCATCAGGCGGAGGAGGAAAAGCCAAAAAAAGAAAAACGAAATGCTTATTATCTGGTTTTGTTATTAAACGAAAAATTATATTATCGAACTTTTTATTAATTTCAAAATACATTTTATACTGAAGCATTTATTATTATATCCAAATGAGGGGTATATATATGATATTTGAATTCACCCTAAAGGTCAAATTAACAGGGGTTGCAGTTATTGTATTAGAACTTTCCAGTTATGTCAAATTTACAGTGGAAAACAAATGTGGGGGGGAGGGGGGTGTCAGTTTGTTGTACGATACATTTTGTACTTATTCACATTTGTCCCACATAGATGTAAAGATACCTTTTCTTTAAGTTAGTAATTTATACATTTCAAATAAGGTGATAACAGAATAATTATTAAGACAGGATAAATAATACAATACAAAAAATTTACAGAAAAAATTATTTCAACATTGTGATTAAATATAAATAGCTTAATCTATTTGAAGATTATCCAACTTTTTATTAATTTCAAAATAATTTTACACTTAAGCATTTATTATTATATTTTATTATATTTAAATGAATAATAAGTTATTTCTTTTTTGTTTATATACATGTACATTTCAAATAAGGTGACAAAAGAACAATTACACAAAAAATTACAGAAAAAGTTATATCAACATTGTGAAATAAAAGTTCAGCTTAATCCAAACACATCCGTCAAGCGGAGGAGGAAAAAGCCAAAACAAAACTCTTCATTTCCAAGCGCTTTATAATTTGGGTTTTTTTAAATTTTTTTATTTTTACAGTTTTATTTATTTGCTCGCGTTTTTTTTTACAGATTTAAAACTTAAGTTTTTTACTTGGAGCCGTAACTGTCTTGCAGTTTTTCGTCCGCTTTCGCTGCCCCGGCTTTGGTGCGATCCTAGTCACCTGTGGTATGGTGAGTAGAAGACGCCTTAGCCTTGAAATTTACAAATTTCGAGAGACGTCTTGACCTCTGTGCTGGCAACAACTGTGTCCAAGTCTCGTACGAGACTTTGAGCACAGGTGCCTGCTTTGACAAGACATACTTGCCTTTGTCAAATAGCGCACCCCTGACGTCGCGTGTCTGGTCCTGTTCGAGTTCATACAACTTTGTCACTAAGTCGGGCAACCTCTGGATAACCCAGTTGGTATCCCGCTTAATAACATTGGTGTACGACTCGTTACAGTTGTACCATAGACGAGGCAAACAGGGGTGTCGTAGCCGAGGCTTGAAAGCGAACTGCTCCAAATTGGGAAGCAACCTGTTAGACAGGTAGGGTATGTCATATGAGTGGGTCAGCTCGTCGCGAATCTCGTCGAACGTGATCTGGTCTTCTGAAGCCGAAAAATCGAAATTTGCATTAATATCCAAACAACAATCAGAACAAAAATACGAAAAAGAAGATTTACCTAAAAAAAGAAAAATGAATATTTGAGAGGCTTTCAGCATTTACCGTAAAATCTGAAAAAAGGTAATATACAAAGTAAAAATAAAATAAATTAGCGACTATTGTAGTTTTAGCGAGTATTGAATAGCAAAAATTTAATGAAAGAAAATACACTACAAAAGGTTTACATTTAACAAGAATCACCCTTTTTCTTAATCTAATTAAGTCGGCACTGTTTGATGATGAGCACCTGTTCAAGATGAAATAATATCGTAGCACGTGTCATTTATCGGATTAACGGTTGTTAATTGCTTTATATCAAAGACACGAGTCATAGGTCAGCTTGTCTACTCAACAGGTGTTAATTAAACAAAATGATTAAGCTTATTTTCACAAGCCGACTTCTAAATTAAGCACCAATAAATCGGTATATAAATGACCGACTGACTGGCAAAATCAAAGAACCATAAGGTTAACCTGACGTTAGACCTTCCAATCTCGAGAACCTAACAAAGAAAGTCTAGAATGAAACCAGGTAGATGAGGTAAGAGATCTAACTGAACATATAGAACTTACAGAAGAGAGGGAAGAAGGAGAGGTAATAGACAGGGAAAATGAAAACGAATGTAAAAACTCTGAACAAAATGAAAAGCAAAATACCTTTGAGGAAGATTTGATAGATGTGCTTACAGTGGAAAATGATAAAAGTGAAAAAGTGACAATAGAAAACCCAATTTTATCAAATACAGATGATGAATTTCCAACAATTGACATTATTTCACCTCTCAAAAGTCCAGTAAAAAGTGCCTCAGTGGCACAGGATGTAGACAAACCACTTAAACCCAAATATAAAGCCAAAGACTTTCATAAGATTAGTTCAGAAAACAAAACAGGTACAAAAAAATTCATTAAAGGTAAAAAAAAAAATGAAATCTTTTTTCATTTTTTTTTTACCTTTAATGGATTTAACAGGGGAGAGCGAGAAAGAAAGAAAGGAAAAGAAGAGCAAACAATAAACTTTTTCCTTAAAATATCATCATGGCTAGGCTTCTATTAACACTCTTACTAACATGCACCCTTTATATGGTTGTAAACTTAAAAATTACAAGTCTAAATATTAGATCACGGCTGGTAATCGGCACAAGCAGAACAGTTGGTTCTGCAAAGAAATTCGTGAGGATAACTTCCGGTTTTGGCGGAGGAGAGTTTACGAAGACGCTTCGCAAGGTATGTACATGTCAAAAATTTAAATTTTCTTTTTAACTGCTCGAATATTGCAAAATCAGAGAATGCTATGCTGTGGCGAATGCTTTCACGATTAGAAACATGTATAGTTTATTCTTGTATATGAAGTGTAACTCTCACAAAATCAATCGTCCCACGAAAAACATGACGAAAATTGTGACACTCTTACATTTCTAAGTTGTTCTTGACAAAGATGCAAGTTAAATTTTCAATTTTTTTCATCATGGGAATCTAAATGTAATCGGGGATAAATTCCGATTCGTCAGAAATAAATTGAAGTCTAGATAAATCTACAAACTGTCAATTTTCACGTTTTCCTGCTTGAGGAGATCGGTTCTGATAGAGCACATTGCGATTGCATGAGGAGATTTGCTAGTTTTGGTAATTGTTTTCTGCAAAATTGATAAATTGACACTTATAAACACAAAACTGATAAATACTCTAATAAAAATAAAATATTCTCTGTCCACTTTCAGGAGATGCCAGGATTCAAGGGAAAGAGGAAAAGGGGACTGACATTGACTCTTTACAAAAAACCATTTCGATATAGATTGCCTGTATCACCGCCAAGGAAACGAACAAAAACAAGTAGCAGTACACCAAATTTAAAATCTCCATCAATCAGGACACCAAGTTTATTAAAAAAATCTCTTTCAATTTCAAAATATTTATATCCTTTCAAACGGGTTTCCACATCTATTCGGCGCAACCTTTTTACTAAAGATGACGGAAACTTCACCGCAGATCTACACAAGTTATAATATTACATGATTTCAGTACATACATAGGTCTAGATACGATAACGGAACCCTCAGTCCGCTTTTGCTCCCAGCGAGGGTTACGAATCGGTCCCACACCGGGCGGTTTTTTGTCCTAATTCCGTTGTAAGTGGTTGGAAAAATTAACGGCGGTGAAAGATAAATATATTTAGGTAAACCTTGAGGTGTTAAGTAAACGCTGCATCAATCCATGGTAGACTTATATCTATCTGAAAATTTGAATGCATGAAATCTTCTTTCTGTCCGACATTTTGTTTACAAGTTGCTATTTCACGTGCACTTGCCTCGTTTTGGAGATATCCTTATTTGGATCAATCGTAGTAAAGTTTTTCATATTTAGCTTTCAGATCCATATATGGATAGGCTCCGCCCATCACGAGAGTATACGTAAGGTGCCATGGCGGACAAGAAACAATTTTCGAATACTAAATCGATCGTGAAGGTAGAAACAGGTATTGTAACACTTATTTCGTATCGCCATTACTTAAAAATTGTAGGGAATAATAAGTTATGACCAGATATGCAAAAAGAAAGTGAAAATTTTAATTTGCTACCATACGTTGAATGGGACCGCCCCTGCCATGGTATATATAATACTTATTCTTGATTATAAAATTATCTTACAGTGCATTTTCAATTTTTTCCAATGTAAGGGAAGTTAATCTTGTGTATCCAATACACAATGGAAATTGTCACAAACAACAAATGATCAATAAGTATTATATATACTATGGATCTTACGAATTAACTTATTTAAACCAACGAATCCGAAGGATGAGTCGTTTAAATAAGTTCATGAGTAAGATCCATGGTATATATGTTTTGTAACAGAAATTATATGATTGACAGATTTATGACGTCAAAATCATGGAATAACAGATCCTAATACGTCAAAACCATGGAATAACAGATATATGACGTCAAAATCATGGAATAACATCAAGATCTTCATGTTAGACCATGGTTTGTAAATGTTCATTATTTTTAAGTTGATTATTGCATAAGAACCTCAAAGGAAAAATACGTATTTATGTTACAATGACAAGTTAAATCATGGGAACCGCAGTTACAATTATGAATTGATTCCTTAAATGAAATGTTTCTTTCTAGGTGGACAGCCCATGAACAATGAAATATTACTTTTATACTTTTAAAAACCCGACGGGCATCAGTTCGTGAATTTATTACCAGACAGACATGCACAATTTGTGATTATACAGTGGATTACATGTGTCGTACCAAAACTAGCAAATCTCCTCATGCATTCGCAATGTGCTCTATCAGAACCGATCTCCTCAAGCAGGAAAACGAGAAAATTGACAGTTTGTAGATTTATCTAGACTTCAATTTACTTCTGACGAATCGGAATTTATCCCCGATTACATTTAGACTCCCATGATGAAAAAATATTGAAAATTTAACTTGCATCTTTGTCAAGAACAACTTAGAAATGTAAGAGTGTCACAATTTTCGTCATGTTTTTCGTGGGACGATTGATTTTGTGAGAGTTACACTTCATATACAAGAATAAACTATACATGTTTCTAATCGTGGAAGCATTCGCCACAGCATAGCATTCTCTGATTTTGCAATATTCGAGCAGTAAAAAAGAAAATTTCAATTTTTGACATGTACATACCTTGCGAAGCGTCTTCGTGAACTCTCCTCCACCAAAACCGGAAGTTATCCTCACGAATTTCTTTGCAGAACCAACTGTTCTGCTTGTGCCGATTACCAGCCGTGTAGATGAGGTTTTAGAAATAAGATATATGATATTTTGGCTAACTACGGAGACAGTGATTTAATTTGTCTACAAGAATGTTGTCATATGGATACAAACTTGGTAGAATATCTAGAAAAAAATAATAATTATAAATTTTATATTTCACAAGGTGATACAAACACAAAAGGTGTAGTCATAATAGTGAATAAAAATATTGAAAATATGAATTGTCACATTATACCACAATTTTTGAATGGTAGATTGAATCATATAAGAATAAAATTAGATAAATGTGTATTACACGTTCTTAATATTTATGGTCCTGCACAACAGGACGAACGAGTAAATTTCTATAATCATTTAAATGAATACTGTAGAAGTATTAATAATAATACAGATAAGTATATGGTATTAGGAGATTTTAATTGCATAATTTCAGATCTAGACACTAAGAGTGGCAACATGGCTACCAGTAATAATTTAAAATTAATATCAGAAAATATTATAGATACACTAAATGTGGTGGATACCTTTAGATATAAATACCCCAACAGAAAGAGTTATACTTTTACTAATAACAGAGGACAAGGGTCGAGAATAGATAAAATTTATATACCTACCTTATGGTGTGATAAGATAAAACAGACAACACATATACCTTTTGAAAAATCTGATCACAAAGCGGTAATACTTGTCCTAAAATTTCAGAGAGAGAAATGGGGAAATAGCTATTGGAAATTTAATGAATCTTTATTAGAAAATGAAAATTACATTAAACTAAGGGAACGACCATTTAACTTATGGTTTTTTTCTAAAAAAATATTCTGATTCCCAATGTTGCTGAAAAAAATATTCTGATTTTGGTGGAGGAAAAAAAAATAATCTGATTCAGAGTTTTTGTCATAAAACCTAAGAAATGAAAAAGAAGACGCGAAACATTCTTTTCAACGTTAATTATGTGTAACGTCAAGTGTCACCAACATCGCGCGTAGCGTCAACGTTAAATTCTGGGGAAAAAAATTCCCTCTTTGCGCGAAAAAAAATAATATTCTGACTCTTGTGTTGTCCGAAAAAAATTTTCTGAACGAAACAAAAAACCATAACCCCCCCTTCAAGTCAAATGGTCGGTCCCTAATTGAAAATTTTTGGAAGGGATGACAATCAGAAAAATTAAAGTATTCTCTACTTGACTGGTGGGAAATAGGTAAAAAGAAAATAAAAATTATTTTGCGTTATTTCAGTAGTAGACTCTAATCGACTCTAGTCGACTCTATTCAGTATCACCGATTTACAGGGATTGGGAAGGCCATGCGCAATTGGCGCTTCCAAGTCGATTGTGGCGCATTGAGGTTCGTTATCTATGCGCCCATGTGCGCCCTGTAAATTCTGATTAATTATTTTATTATTTCATGTGCCCATTAAAGTCGTTTTCTATTTTGTGTCGTGATTTTGTCACTGTCTTCACTCGTCGTTAAATTCCCTTTAATGGCGGTTCCTTGATTTTCCCTTTCTACGTTTAGAACAGTTATTTGTGTCAACCAATCAGACAAAAGGATTCACTCTTTTCGATTTTAAAATTAGCATATTTAAAACACATTTGTCCTGGCGTTTCGTTCTCTTTTCTGAATAATTGATCGGTTTTAGTGGAGTGTATTCTACTTTCTGGTTGAATAGAATCTAATTACAATTAATTGGTACAAGTATACCGCGCCGATCTTTTTATGTGAGTGAAAATTGTATCTATATCGTCACGGTATGTTGTTTCGTATGTCATATGTTTTCGTATCATCCATTTTATTTTGATTTCCACAGTGCACGCATTATTTTTGACGTGTCTTCCGGTTTCTATTTCTGGAACGTAAACAGGACTCCAACGTGACATCTGTCAAAAGTGTTAAAGTTTGCTTTTAAAGACGTAAGTACCAAAAACAGTGAACCTACCTACTGAACCATACTTTTTGTAATGCTAAAAATTTACTTCATTTATAAAGTAGGTGGAAAAAAATCCAGAAGGGTTATATAAAATTGAACTATGTCGTCTGTCTCTCAAACACCGGCTCTTCATGTCATGTAACTGTCATGGGGGTCACTGATCGTACTTGTAAACAAAAGAGCTGACTGAGATGTGCCTGTTTCTTATATAAAATACATGTCACTTTGCAGTGCATTGTGGTTTCACCACTAAAAAACATCAAAAGTAAACACAATTTTGAAAGTGGTCATTTTCAAACATTCTGTTATTTTATTTAGATGTATGATTTGGTAGATGGCCAGAACCATGAAATTTTAAAACCAGCCATTTCCGGATTTTATATTCGTTTCCATCCCGTATATCGGCCCTGTTTTTACTTCATACGAAAACAGATGACGCCATTTTACTGACAACAAAAGTTGCCAGATAATCGAGAGTATATTAAAATACAAGAATGGCTTTTAAAACAATCTTATGTACAAAGAAATATTTAACTAGCCATTCTTTGAAAATTCCAATCGTCATATGAATGAAGGGTTAACACTGTTAATCGCTATATCGGAAAATCGATAATAGTACGAAAACCCATAACACGATGCTAAACAAGAAAACTGCAGCAGAGCTGCGAAAGGAGTCGATTAAAAAAAAAAACATAAATTAAATCAAAGTATCCAATATCTGATTTTATTTAACTAAAGATTTTTCGTCGTATTTCAAGATAAATATAGTCTCTAACATTGTTTCCCGTTTATCTATTTGTATATAATACACATGACATAAAAACCTTTCCTTTATTCATACCATAAATGTGTGCCAGTTTGCATTCGGAATTCCTTGGACTCTTCAATGAATAAGGTACATCACGGATTTTGACATTTTGGGATAGATCAAGGTAAGGAAAATGTATTATATTGACTGTTTTTGTTTTAATTTCAATGTGTTCTACATATGCATAGAACCAGGAGATCATATTCTTTCCAATTACAGGCATAAGATAACAAAATATGCGAACCTCAATGAATTTTAGCGATAGATTCCAAGTGCAATTGTCGATCGTTTTCTGTTTACAAATATGAAAACCCGTCGTCTGCAACATTCAACAACTGCGCATGAATAATTTTCTCCCAGAACACGAGTAATTTAGCGGGGTATCTATTTATAAAAGCATATTTTTAATTCATGTTTTGAAGGAACAATTAGGGGACATACTTTTTATTTCGTTCGTAATTGCGTCCGGTGAGGCAATTGAATGAATTGTGTAGCCGATTTGTTATGGCGTTCATTTTACCTACGCCGCTCTTCCATCGGTAAACTGACGAGTTATGTCCCCTGGCTCGTACCTCGGCTAGATTGAGACAGATTGAGTCAGTCTATTCCATCGGGAGTTTCGTAGAAAGAGATTTTTTTATTAGAATTTTATTGAAAGTTTATTTCGATTTTGCATAGAGTAAATAATCAAAGAATTGGGAATTTTTCATTGAAATAGATTTCTTTTGCGTTTCTAAATTATCAATTGATCATTTTTTAAACTTCCGGTGAGCAGATTTTTGGTTATCAATATAGAAGGAAAAATCGGACAGCTTACCGTTAGAAGGACTTCGTCCTTTATTATATCAATATAAGATATGCCTTCGGAACGAATATTTAATGTTTCTTTGTCTATGAAAATAAAGGGCGAATCAACTTCCGTCAAGGTGTTGCCATGGGACCCATTTGCAACATTTAATGTGGCCGTGCTGATTCATTCTTTTGTTCATATCGGGTGTGCCCTCAGCACGACGATTTTATTTCTTTATTCGTAGTGTTCGTGCCTTCGGCACGACACAAAGTTTATTATTTATTTCATTTACGAAACCTTCAATGACAACTCTGCCTTCTTCAAGTTCGAAAGTAAAACTCTGTTTTCTATTTGAATGATATAGTCGTGCCCATGGCACGAAAACGTAAGTTTTAATTCTCAATACAATTTTATAAAGTCATTATTTTATTTTATTTGTTTCGTGTTGGTCGCACCTTCGGCACGACAAAGACGTTCAATTACGAAAACAGAAAGTATCAACCATGTTCGCTTCGCTCACAGCTGGGTTGATAAATAAGGGGGCCATAGTCTCTTTGACAAAAAAAATCTTCCCAATCCCTGGGTAAAAGTGAGATTACTGACAGGAATCAACATCCTGCAATGGATTTTGACCAAACCCAAACTTGGTACATACTTAGTCCTTAGGAGAGTCTGGAACCCTATTGATTTTCAAGGTCATAGGTCAAAGGTTAATGTCACCGGGTCAAATTTTTACCGCGTAACATCCTTGTGAACACTCTAGAATCAATATCCTTCAATGGATTTTGACCAAACTGGGTACATATTAGTCCTTAGGAGAGTCTGGAACCCTATTGATTTTCAAGGTCAAAGGTCAAGGTCACCGGGTCAATTTTTTACCGCATAACATCCTTGGGAACACTCTAGAATCAATATCCTTCAATGGATTTTGACCAAACTTGGTACATACTTAGTCCTTAGGAGAGTCTGGAACCCTATTGATTTGCAATGTCATAGGTCAAAGGTCAATGTCACCGGGTCAAATTTTTACTGCGTAACATCCTTGTGAACACTCTAGAATCAACATCCTTCAATGGATTTTGACCAAACTTGGTAGGCGAGGGGATACGCCACGCTTTGCGTTTCCCTTGTTTAAAATCGGATTTTCTCTTTCATATACATTTTTCAGTCGTAATTTGTGATTTCCTTTAGAATACATTATAGAAACAATTTAATCGACAAAAAACATTCTTATCCTATTCCATGTCCGCCATCTTGGGATGACCGTAATTGCAGTTACGGTCATCAGCTTTACCTCAGTGATAATTCACTCGTTCTCACGGAACTGCAACAATTACAGAAATAAAATTCCCCCCATAAATTGTCAATAAAAACGAATTTATAGATTGTCATCAGGAAAGTGACTATACTGGCGACCGGTGATACTAAACAGAGTCGACTAGAGTTGATTAGAGTCGACTAGAGTCTACTACTGAAATAACGCAAAATAAACATGTAAAAGTATTGCATTACTTTGTAGATGATATTAAATGACTTAAATGATATGTATAAGTTAATTTTATTGATGTTTTAGTTCTCACGGAGTGAAAATATACAAGAAAGATCGGCGCGATTTACTTCCGGTTTACCAATATAGAGACAAGTAACTTTTATACTCAATACTTTTAAGAACTCAATAAAAAAATGTTTTTTTGTTATGAATAAAGGTTTATATTAGACAATACAGTGATTTTCAGCTTTTTCTGGTCTGAAATTTTAGCTATTTATTTGTCTTTTCTTCAATTGAGCTGTACGGCAGAGACGACAACTATAATGGGCTGTTGTTGAGAAGTCTACAAATCATTGTGTGTAGTAAGATGGGTGTTAAATAGGTTTGATTTTTATTTATTATCATATAAAATAATAGATATGTACATACACAGAGACTTAATTTTTCATATTTCGCATGTATTTATTTATTATTTCGTTTGGTAACAAAATCATCGGTAAATCCAATATGGCGACACCTTTGTCTATTAAAACCTGTGCCATTCCGGGACGGATTGGAAATAGTTGATGAAGACGATGTATATTGTACAGGATGTATTTAATTGTTGGTTTTTGTTTGTGTTTTTTTTTGGGTTTTTTTTTTTTTATATAAATATCATAATAATTTACAATATTGACTGAAACTCATAAAGAAACTTTTATTTTTATTTATCTTCATACAAGGATTTATAAATCCTTGCTTCATACAACAATATCAATGAAACAATTTAATTAATTTGTCTAACATAAATTGCCTCATAAGTGTATGTTAAAGGGGCATTAGCTACGATTTTGACCAAAAAAATTATGTTTTGGAAATTGGTAAATAGCTTTAAAATGATGAAATAAAGGTAAATATTTCACATTAAACAGCTTATCGAACCACTTTTCGCCTTTTGAGAACGAAAATTACCATCGATTAGTTATTTCCTTGCAAGCAAATAATTTGACCTCGCTTTTTCCGTATGCAACTGACCTTACTAGTGACAGGTAAAAACGGATAATCTGTATTTTGTCGCTTATTAACTGCAAACTTGCATGGTTCTTTGTCCGTAATTAACAGAGATGGTAATTGTCTTTTCAATGCCATCTCCTTGGTATTATTTGGCCATGATAATGCTTCATCTGAGATCAGATTGAAGACATTCTTTGAGTTATTTGACAATGCAGTGTTCTATGAGCGTATACATGTCAAATATTTCATACGGACGTTAGTCCACCTCTTGCCAGTGCCATTCGACAATGTACACAGATTGGTAGCTATTCATGCACATGGACCATGCATGCTGCCAGCACTGTTATCGGCAAGCCTATCAAGTCTGTGTATCCTGTTGTCAATGGCCCTGCTGACATGAACATTAAGATCTTGAACACCACATTCAAGCTCCGTGGGTCAAGATCCAGATAGGATATCACTATTACCATAGGCTCATTCTGGAAGCCATGTCATTTTGTTCCCCTTATCCCATACGGTGGAATGTTCGACCATCAATATTGATGACTACGAACAATTCCCACCCTTAGGCAAGGAAGAATTTACTTCCACACTTGCCAAGTCATTTAGTGTACCTTCAGTTGACCCAGACATTACAATCAACTACTCTGATATCAGTGACCCCGTACTGAAGGCTACTATTGCTTCTTTTGTTCAATCTTGCCAAACTGAATCAAGCTCTATAGAGTCTGAACATGTGATGGCATCTATTATTGATTCCACATCTCATGTTTCAGAAGAAGCCCCTATTGACTCATTTGTTCAGTTGCCTGAAACTGAATCAGACTGCCATCAGTCTGATCATGTGATGGAATTTCACCTTGATGTCTAAGTGGTTATAACTTTCAATATATTTAAAAAAAGAAAAAAAAATGTAAATAAAAATGTTCGCGGACTACCTAAGAGGTTCCGTGCCACGTGCAGGACATCTTGGTAGGTTAAAAAGTCCCCATGTATTAAACGTAATTTCTTCGATAAAGCTAAAGAATAAAACATTAATTTTTTTTCAATTAAGGGAAAGGGAAGGCCTACCCCCCCACCCCACACACACACACACATTGCTCATGGCCTTGACGTGGCGTGAGGGCTCTAAAATTCTGTACGGTCCTTTTTTAAATACACTGTAATTTATGAAATGATTCTTCTTCAATGTTTAATTTATCATATAACTTCTACCATTGGCATCATATTCTCAAGCAATCAATCAATGTTATTTCCAATAAAAACTACATCTCAAACTTACGAACACTGTACAGAATGATGAGCATTTTTTTTTTCCATATTTTTTTAAATTATATCCTAGATCCTTTCTTAATGAAACACGATTAATAAGGATAAAAAAATTGTGCATTTGTAAAACTTGTCAGCGTTTCATAATTGGCTTTAAAAAAAATCCTATACATTGATTTTGTATCTTATGTATGTATCATCATCTCATACGTTCATTTTAGTGAACTTCAGATACGTCAAGCTTTTTCATGCCCTAGAACGATATTGATTTTAAATTTAGAAGCGCTTGTATTTTGCTTTGACAAACATGAATCTGACCTAAATTTCAACATGCATGTGCATGTAAAAATATGATTTAATACTCAAATACCACTTATGAGTTATTGACAAACATGATATTTCCCAACCAAATTCAAATTATTTATTGATATAAAATCCAGTGAATGGATTATCATCAAAAATAATACAAAACTAACCCTAACCCAACCAGAGATGCTTGCAACTCGTTTGGGCGGATCCTGGACTCATTACTTGTGCTTAGATTCTAAGTTGATTTCTAAGTTAGAACTCACTATTTTTTTTACAAGTGAGACTTATCAGGGGTGGATCCAGGAGGGGGGGGGGGGGGGGGCGGGTGGCACCCCTAAAATTGGAAAAAATATGATTTTTTTGGCATACAATTGATTTTTCACACGAAATACCCCAACATTTTTTGTAAGTGCGCCCCCCTAACTTGAAATCCTGGATCCGCCCCTGCTTATGACTTTCTTTATTGACCAAAATAAGGGTGAATGGACCCAGGTTAAAAGAAGAAACATGTAAAAATATGGTCATGCATATATATTGTAATATAAGCTGGTTTAATTCATATAAACTTCATAGTATATAAATTTTAAAGTATACTAGCAGAATATGCACAAGAATTATGATTTTGAAACTTTCTGTCTTTAAGCCAATGACATGCTAATGTGTTAAATCAAACTTTATCCTATATTACCCAATGTACATGTACCATGGTCATTCGACTTTCCTTTGTTAAAAGTGTGATGATATCTGCACATATCACATAGGAGGAGTCAAGGCATTTGCCATTTCATCATCACACTTTTAACAAACAAAATGTCCCGAGTCCGATTTTTGAATAAATTAATGTAGGCAACCGTTTTCCGGATGGTTTTGTTAATACCAATTCAAGGCATAGAGCAATCAAAAATAAATGATGAAATGCTATTTTTCTCTTCTTTTTAAATCTGCAAAAATTATAAACATAGGAATCACGGGGTTTGAAATATGGAACGTTAAAGAAGGGTGAAATAAATGTCCCCTCCGTGATTTTTCATGATGACGGCAATGCGACGTCGCATTGATCAATTTTGTATGTAACCTATGCGAAACGTAATGTTTGTCTCAAAAAAGTAAAATAACAACAAACAATCCAAACGAAAAAAAAGAACAAAAACAAACAAAAAACAAAAAACAAAAAGAAAGCAAAAAAACAAACAAACAAAAATGGAAAAAGACTCGTAAGATAATGTTACATTTTTGATGATAAATCTTCGGAAATGAACAACTTATGAAAAATGAAAAAAAATGTCTTCAGTACCAACAGGCAAAGTGTTTTTTAATCAATGAAAAGTGTTTTATTCATATAAAAACTAAGCGTAAGCTCTCTGACTTTTTAAAACTATTAAAATCCGGTTGAATTAAGATTGTTCGATAAGAAATGAAAAAGAAAAAACCGCATTCAAATGAAACTATGAAACCTCATTTTAAGTTCATTTATACGCGAAAATTATTTCTAAATTGTAACCTGTTGACAATGTATTCAGTGCAGATAATAAAAACATGTCAACTATAAGAATGGAGATGTGGAAAAAGAAAAAAAATTGAGAAAAACAAAGAAAAATGTATGAAATACATGTACTATGAAAAGAAAAGAGAGGAAGGCACGAATGCCAAAAACCGGAAATATCACTGCGGTTATTCCGAAACACCCGCGGCTGTAAAAAAGAGAAAACAGAGACAAGACAAAGCTGAAAAACGCTTGAAAGAAACCGAAAGAAAAAGAAAGTATAGAAACAACGTTAAAACAAACTCTCAAACAACCCCCATTAATAATCTTAAAAACAGTTTTTCCAATAGGATGCAGAAAAGCCGGGCCGTACAATCAGTGAAGCAGGCACTCCCAACAACCCCTAAGAAGAGAGTAGCTGTCATGACCTCTTATCTAGACAATAAACATTCTCCCACAGTAAAATCTCTTGAAAAATTCAATTTTGTAGTGAGTCCAGAAGACAAAACTAATACACAACTTGGCAATGCCGTTATAAATGACATAAGAGAACTAGTTGATCAAACAAAAAACTCAAGATCAGATTGTGCAAGAACTACATTGAGCGTTATTGCAGCTAGCACAAGTGGTTTAAACGTGCAGAAAGAACATAAGAAAGCTTTACTAGCAAAGAAACTAGGTCTCCCATTAAAACGGCTGTCAAATGTAAAACGGGTCCGTACACAAATTTTTACTTCCGAAAAGTCATGTTGGACCTTTATTGAAAGGAAAACTAGGAACGACTGTATTTCAGATGAAATCAGAAAATTCGCATACATATAATTGTCCATGAGACAACGATCCGACAGAAACAACAAAATACAATACATCATATTTTTCTGTGGAAAATTTATATTGTATTTTTTAAACCGATTGAATAAAAATCATTTCATTTCTTGAAGAAAAGGATAAATGTACAGGAGACAAAATCAACACCGGGACCTGACATTTTTAATTGTTCTTTGAGAATTATTTGGTTAGTCACGTAAAATAGTCAACATTTTTTTTTTAATTCGAAGGAAAATTATTTTCGAGATCCATTTACTACGCAGTTTAGTGTAAAAACACATCCATTATTTTATACAAACTACGCAATATACAAACACAAAACATAAAAAAAAACGTTAAAAAACGTCGTTCATTTTGTTTTACGTCTGTTACGTTTATAGGAATGAACATCGCGCGTCTGGTCATTCGGAGTATTCGGACAATTCCGAATTTTTTTCCGAGGTCAATTCGGACGATTCTGAATTTTTTTCCGGAGGTCATTCGGAAAATTCCGAATTTTTTTACGAGGTCAATTCGGAATATTCAGACAATTCCGAATTTTTTCCTGGAATTCCGAACTGATTTCCGAAATATATGCGGAAAAAATATGAAAATTCATCAAAATCTTCTGTTTATTCACGAAAATATTTTTTTTCTCATTCGGAAAAGTCAGATTACTCCAAACTCTATTTTCCAAGCTAATATTCGGAATCTCCTGCTACGGGTAAATGGACCACCTGGACTAAACTCCCAGTACTAAGCAGGAATGTCAGAGGGCGATAATCTTTGGACCACCTGGACTAAACTCCCAGTATTAAGCGGGAATGTCAGATTCATCTCTTTACTCGAAAAAAATCTCTTACTCGAGTACTCTGCGATTATCTCATGGGATAAATACACCGTGAAAATGACCCACGTGGAATACAAACATTAATACATTAGGATTTCCACCATGTAATAAGGGCAGTACTAAAGTTGTGCGTTTGATTCCTTCCAATGTCGAGTTGTACTCGAACAAACTTTTATCCATACCTGCTGATTACTCAAGGTACTTGGTTTCCTCCACCAATAAAAATGATGCATAAATATACAATGTATCTGAAATAGTGTTGAAAGTAGCTAAATGATGTTTTGTTTCAGGAGTAAATCAGATTTATCCTATGAATGGAGATTTCAACCTGATTATATTCAAGTACATGTAGTTGCAAAGAGTATCAAATTTCCAACACCTTGTGGCTGTACATTTCAATTTTGTTGTATTATAGCTGCTTTACTTACCCACAGGAATATGTCCCCACCTCCTCTCGAAATTAACCATTTGTTTTGTTATATATGTTAGAGAAAGTGGCTTTGTGGGTAGTCTGGTCAATTTATTTAAATTATGTTATCCTCTTAATAGGCCAGCTTCTGTACATAGCATTTTTCATATCATATCCATTATCAGCCCTAGGTCATGCTATATGAAGGAGTGCTGATAAAGGGTATGATATGAAAAATAACATGTCATGATCTGTTTATCATATACTTCAACAGAGGAAATAACTTATTGTTTATAACTAAGTGTTTTGTAATTTTTTGGCTAGAATTAAATACATAGTTGTAGAACAAGAAATTTATTGTTTCAATATGCAAATCCAATAAATGCACTTTTTTTAGGCACTTTCAATGTCATAAGAGGAAAAATTGGCAGTTAATAATTTTCTGTACAAATATTCAATAAAACAGTTTAATTAAAGGCATACATGCTGTCAGAATTGATTTTTTTTGTTTATATTAAAAGTTGCCAATATTCGATGTTTTATACTAATAAAATGTTCTGAACAAGAAGCAAGGTTTAAAAAATCGAGAAAGCATCAGAGATGCAACAGCCGAGTTGCAAGTCAAAATCATTTGGTCTTGTTTTATAAATAAGTAAGAAACTAAAGAATAAACAAGTCATGCATGTATGATGGATTGGACCCCAGACATACCAAACATAGCTTTGGAAGAGGATCACACAAGGAACATTTGAGCAAAGTTTGGTTAAAATTGACAAAATGGTTTCAAAGATATGTGTAATTCTTAAAAAAAACTTCCGGTAGGGGATGGGGATGACCCCGGGCCTCAACTCTTGGGGCATTTAATTTGTCCATTCACCCTGATCATAAATATATATGGCTTAGGGGTGAGGATCTCAACCATTATAAAGTTTACTTCAGGTAGGGGGTGGGGTATGAACCCCCCCCTGGACCTGAGCTATAAGGCATTTAATTTGCCTAGTCACCCTGATCATAAATATATATGGTTTAAGGGTGGGGATCTCAACCATTAAAAAAGTTCACTTCAGGTAGGGTATGACCCTGAGGCCTGAGCTATAATGCATTTAATTTGCCTAGTCACCCTGATCATAAATATATATGGTTTAGGGTGGGGATCTCGGTCACAATTTTTTTAAACAGATTCCCCAGCGGGGTGGGGCTGAGCCGCAGGGATAAAAAATGAACAACTTCACATTGGCATCTCCACCCATACCAAATATTAAGTTTCTATCTTTTGTAGTTTCAGAGAAATGTGTAATTCTCAAAATATGTACTTTTTCAATAAAAAACCATGATTTTACAAGAAAAAAACAATAGATTAATCTGAATTTCGAACTCGCTCTCAATAATAGTGTAATAATGCTTCCTACCAAAAATTATATTGATTGGCCAAAAACTAAGAGCGCTGTCGCGTTAACGAAGATCATTCTCAAAATATGTACTTTTTCTATAAAAAAAACCCATCATTTTACAAGAAAAAAACAATAGATTAATCTGAATTTCGAACTCGCTCTAAATAATAGTGTAATAATGCTTCCTACCAAAAATTATGTTGATCGGCCAAAAACTAAGAGCGCTATCGCGTTAACGAAGATAATTCTCAAAATATGTACTTTTTTCTCTAAAAAACATGATTTTACAAGAAAAAAACAATAGATTAATCTGAATTTCGAACTCGCTCCAAATAATATATATAGTGTAACAAGATATGATTATAATGTAACGATTATGAAGTCTCCCAAACCGGCCACAAACAACGGTTTAAAAATTAAATTAAAAGCTACCTTTGAAATCGAACGATGTTGAATTTTTGCGGTATTGTGGTGACCATTTTGAAAATGGAGACCGGTAGAAATGTTTCAATGTCGGGAATCAATTCGGGACGTTGAAATCGAACAATGTTGAATTTGTGCGGTATTGTGGTGGCCATTTTGAAAATGGCGACCGGTAGAAATAATTGATGTCAGGAATCAATTCGGGACATCATAATCTACCCACATATGAAATGCCATTGAAATCGAACAATGTTGAATTTGTGCGGTATTGTGGCGGCCATTTTGAAAATGGCAACCGGTAAAAATTTGTCGATGTCAGGAATCATTTCGGGACATCATATTCTGCCCACATATGAAATGTCGTTGAAATCGGACAATGTTGAATTTGTGTGGTATTGTGGTGGCCATTTTGAAAATGGCGACCGGTAGAAATATTTCGATGTCAGGAATCAATTCGGGACATCATAATCTACCCACATATGAAATGACGTTGAAATCGGACAATGTTGAATTTGTGCAGTATTGTGGTGGCCATTTTGAAAATGGCGACCGGTAGAAATTTTTCAATGTCGGGAATCAATTTGGGACATCATTATCTACCCACATATCAAATTTTGATGATATCGGACAATGTTGAATATTTGCGGTATTGTCGCGGCCATTTTGAAAATGTTGACCGGTAGAAATTTTTCAATGTCGGCAATCAATTCGGGATATCATTATTTACCCACATATCAAATTTTGATGATATCGGACAATGTTGAATTTTTGCGGTATTGTGGCGGCCATTTTGAAAATGGCGACCGCTAAAAAATTTTCAATGTTGGGAATCAATTCGGGACATCATTATCTACCCACATATCAAATTTTGATGACATTGGACAATGTTGAATTTTTGCGGTATTGTGGCGGCCATTTTGAAAATGACGACCGGTAGAAATTGTTCAATGTTGGGAATCAATTCGGGACATCATTATCTACCCACATATCAAATTTTGATGATATCGGGCAATGTTGAATTTTTACCGCCCAATTTTTATACCGTGTTTTGGCAGCCATTTTGAAAACGCAGAATTGCTCCTCTAATGGTGACCTATCACGATGTCAAATTTTATGTCTCTCATTATTCATTTAGAAGTTATCAGCATTAATGTACGAAATTTCAACTTTCCCATAGGATTCTATAGTAACCCCCACCCCCTTTGAACCCCTCAAAATATGACTTTGACCCCCTTTACCACAAAGCTGAAAACTTTATGATCAACTAGAAACATATATCTATAACTCCACCAAGTTTCATGAAATTCTGTCCAGTAGTCCCTGAGATCTGCCGTGGATAAGTTCATGGTCCGCGGAAAGAAAGGAGAAAGAGAATAATAATAATAGTATAAAGAAACGGAGCAAAAACAATAAGTCTCCCAAACTTTGTTTGGGAGACTTAATAATGCTTCCTACCAAAAATTATGTTGATCGGCTAAAAACTAAGATCGTTAATGAAGATAGGCTAACATACGCCCGCCTTTCGCCAAAACATAAGCCGACTGCAACTTCGTTGCAACTCGGCTAAAAATATGTTATAATGTCGTAATTAGTGAAAAGAATTCGAATGTCTGTTGGTAAAATCGCCATTAACACGACCTAATTATAAGTCGGCTGCTTTTCCGAAGTTTGCCGAATACTGATAACTGCTATAAATAACCAGGAAGCATGTTGCATATATATTCGTTAGAATTAATATAATTTAAGAAGTATATTTATGAAATTGGATCCCGGGGTAATCAGTTAATATTATATACCGTGTAATGGTATTTAGTAAGAATGACACTTAAAATAGGAAATAAGTGATGAAATCAATAAAAACAAAAACAAACTCTGCAAAGATAATGGGAAAATTGTAAACAAATTGTATTGCATATTATTGACAACACGTGAGTTGTTTTGATTATATTTTTTTTTTAGAAAAAAACAGACATGAAGTTCATTATTTTAGTCTCTAATTTAAAAGAGATATCACCTAGCGTTTTCTCCTGAAAAAAAGAATATATAAAAAACTACGATGCAATTCTACTGTTGAAATATGAGTCAGCCGAATAAAGATACTAAATTATGCTTACGTGTTGAAAAATGGAGTAGGTCGGTATAACATTTTTTTTTTTTATTTTTACACAAAGCTTGCTGAATCCTCCTTTTTGTGTCGTTTTCGTATAGAATCCGTCAATGATTTTTTTTTCTTTCAATTCCACGATTCGATTTGTGCCATGTGCTTTCTTCTCCAACAAACAATTTTGCACATGCGCAAATGCTTTCCCGAATGAGTTCACTGTCAGGTCGTATGGATATTGCACGGTAAACATTGGATTCTTTACTGGATTCAAGAAAATAAAACAGTAAGTATTTCCTTCGTTCTAGGCTATTTACGTATGATATTATGAAAATTTTCAACTGCAATTAGTATAAAACATCGAATATTGGCAACTTTTAATATAAAATAAAATCAATTTTAACTGTTTGTAAACAGTTTTCCAGAAATTCATGATGTGGTGACTTAGAAACACTGACCGTAAGGCATGTAATAACATTCCGGAAGCAGTTAATAAACTTGCTTTATCAGCCCGCTTGGGCCATTCTTGTGAAACTGGGTGAAATAAACAGGATTCCTCTTATTATTTTAAGCAAAACACAAAGTTTTATCACAGCCTGTGACAGGGTAAAATTTTAGCCATATTATCTACAAGTATTGTATATGATAAAATGCATTATGCAACATGAACCGAAACATCCCTAATTTACATAATTTTGAAGGTTTGCAAAATAAAATTTTACATAGTAATGTTAAAAGGGATGATGAGTACACAATTTTTTTCAATGATTTTTCAAAGTCTTTCTTCTCATCATTAAAGCAATAATTAAAACTGTTCAGACAAAGTGTACTGCAACATGTTAATGTTATTTCATATTCTATTGCAATTATGGCTGTTTACATTTACAGCAGCTGAAACTTCAGAATACAATTAATACATTTTCTGTAGTTGAAATTGCTTATTCTATATTATTAGAGCATATGATTAAATTATTGTGTAGATTATAATTCTTTGGTAAAACTGTAGTCTTAATTCACACAAGAGTTATCACCACTTGGTTTAACTGTACATGTTGGTAGAGGGATTTACATTTATTAACCATATTTTTGGGTAGTGGGCAGTATTTTTTGGTGATTTTATTTAATGCTGTATGATTTTTATATGTTTCCAAAGATAAACAATTAAACATTTATTATATAATGCTTCATTAACCACTTAATCACCAATATGGCCATCTTAAATTTTGAATTGCTCTGAAAAGTAACACCACCTCCCTAGGATGACCATCTTGGATTTCGATTCACACCAAAAAGATACAATACTTCTTCAGGCAGACACTTTTTCATTTAAAAAAGCTGACTTAAGCCTCTGGCCAACAGCAATGCTTAGTAAACAAAAATATGACTTTTCCTGGCTTAATACATTCACTTGAAGTACAAAGCAGTCTGAAAAATGGTATTACAGAACTTAATATAGAGTGATTTATTGATTATTAATTAAGGTCCAGCGAGCAGTATTTTAACTATATTCACTACGAGAACAAGCTTAATAATATATGAAACTTACATAGAAATGATGGAAAGGATGGGCCAATGACCTTTGACTGCCAATGAAAAGTAACTAGAGGCTCCCAGGATCCTGTATAGCTCACCTGGGTATAATAATAACATCAGTCAATAAAACTTGATAACTTCATTGCAGACCCCTTCTACAAAAAAATTTGGGTAGGGGTTCCCCCTTTAATATAAGTTATCAAAATTGCTCTAAGAAAACATATATGTCAATGATTCTCAAAATTTTGCTTTTCCTACTTCACATTTTGTAATAGAGTTGCTTCCCTTTGATTATTTGAGTAACCAAAAGCAGTGAGTCAACAAAGAAATGCCTTTCAAGAGGAAAAACTCTTCACATAGTTGTCGCACATTTTTAACTGTGGGAAATTTTTTGTAGATCTTGACATGCTGAACATTTTTGCAGTTTAAACTTTCCCTCTATCTCTAATAGTTTTTGAGATATAAGATGATAGTATTAAAATTGAGAACATTTTGATGAAAAAAGGGCAATAACTCCAAAATGGGTAATGGGATTTACTTCAAAATTGCAGGGTAGGAAGATCTTGACATGCTGCATATTTTTGCAATTTAAACTTAACCTTAACTCTTATAGTTTTTGAAATATAAGACGAAAAGTATCTTTTTTTTTTCTTTTTTTTTTTTTTAAATTTGATGAAAAAAGGGCAAGAACTCCAAGATGGGTAATCAGATTTGCTTCAAAATTGTAGGGTAGGTAGATTTCGACATAGTACACATTTTTGCAATTTAAACTTAACATCTATCTCTAATAGTTTTTGAAATATAACACGAAAAGTATTAAAATTAAAAAATAAATTGATCGAAGGGCCGAACCGCCGGACACATTTTTGGAAGAGAACCATCCAATGACTATTTCATCAAAATTTTGTTCTTATTGAGCAAATGGTTTCAGACAAGAAGATTTTTATGGGAATTTCCCTTATGGTCCTATGTTAAATTAAGTTCGGCTGTGGCGGCCATCTTGGTCGGTGTTCTGAAATGCCAGACACCATTTTGGAAGAGGACCACATAAGAATCATTTCAGCAAAGTTTGGTTTAGATTGGCTCAGTAGTTTAAGAGGAGAAGATTTTTTTTTTAATTTCATCCCCCCTTTTTTCTAATTTGCATAATCGGTCAAAATAGGCAAAAGTTCAAAGTTCATAAAAAATCCCATAATATATGTTAAACAGAGGCTCTCAAGAGCCTGTATCGTTCACCTGGTTATAAAAAACCCAATTGGTCCTATGTAAAAACTATGTCCTGCAGTGGTAGTCATCTTGGAATTACGATCAACATAAAAAACACAAAGTTTGTAAAGGACCTTCCAATGATTGATGCACAGTTTAGGTTCAAACAGTGCAATAGCTTCAAAGAAGAATATATTTCTGTATTTTCCCCTTATGGTCCTGTGTTAATCCTATGACCTGTGGTGGCAGCCATCTTGGATTTCCAATCGGCATAAAAAACAGAGGACCTTCCAATGATCATTCCTGGGCAGTTTGGTTTCAACTGTCCAAGTGGTTTCAGAGAAGAAGCGTTTTGAAACATTTTCCCCATAGGGTTCAATGTTAAACTAAGTCCTGCCGTAGCCGCCATTTTGAATTCCATATCAGAACAAAAAACGTACAGTTTGTAGAGGACCATCCAATGAACATTCATGTACAGTTTGGCTTTAATCACATTTGTAGTTTCTGAGAAGAAGGCATTTGAACATTTTCCCTTAGGGGCCAATGTTAATCTATGTCCTGCGGTGGTGGCCATCTTGGATTTCCGATCGGCATAAAAAACACACACATTGTAGAGGACCTTCCAATGATCATTCCTGGACAATTTGGTTTCAATTATCCAAGTGGTTTCAGAGAAGAAGCGTTTTGAAACATTTTCCCCATAGGGTCCAATGTTAAATTAAGTCCTGCCTTAGCCGCCATTTTGAATTCCATATCGGAACAAAAAACGTACAGTTTGTAGAGGACCATCCAATGAACATTCATGCACAGTTTGGCTTTAATCATATTTGTAGTTTCTGAGAAGAAGGCATTTGAACATTTTCCCGTAGGGTCCAATGCTAATTTATGTCCTACGGTGGTGGCCATCTTGGATTTCTGATCGGCATAAAAAACACACACCTTGTAGAGGACCTTCCAATGATCATTCCTGGGCAGTTTGGTTTCAATTGTCCAAGTGGTTTCAGAGAAGAAGCGTTTTGAAACATTTTCCCCATAGAGTCCAATGTTAAACTAAGTCCTGTCGTAGCCGCCATTTTGAATTTCATATCGGAACAAAAAACGTAAAGTTTGTAGAGGACCATCCAATGAACATTCATGTACAGTTTGGCTTTAATCATATTTGTAGTTTCTGAGAAGAAGGCATTTGAACATTTTCCCATAGGGTCCAATGTTAATCTATGTCCTGCGATGGCGGCCATCTTGAATTTTCGATCGGCATATATAAACAGAAACTTTGTAGAGGACCTTCCAATGATCATTCCTGGGCAGTTTGGTTTCAATTGTCCAAGTGGTTTCAGAGAAGAAGCGTTTTGAAACATTTTCCCCATAGGGTCCAATGTTAAACCAAGTCCTGCCGTAGCCGCCATTTCGAATTTCATATCGGAACAAAAAACATACAGTTTGTAGAGGACCATCCAATGAACATTCATGTGCAGTTTGGCTTTAATCATATTAGTAGTTTCTGAGAAGAAAGCATTTGAACATTTTCCCATAGGGTCCAATGTTAATCTATGTCCTGCGGTGGCGGCCATCTTGAATTTTCGATCGGCATAAAAAAACAGAAACTTTGTAGAGGACCTTCCAATGATCATTCCTGGGCAGTTTGGTTTCAATTGTCCAAGTGATTTCAGAGAAGAAGCGTTTTGAAACATTTTTCCCATAGGGTTCAATGTTAATCTATGTCCTGCGGTGACGGCCATCTTGGATTTCCGATCGGCATAAAAAAAATAAAATTTGTAGAGGACCTTCCAATGATCATTCCAGGGCAGTTTGGTTTCAATTGTCCTAGTGGTTTCAGAGAAGAAGCGTTTTGAAACATTTTCCCCATAGGGTCCAATGTTAAACTAAGTCCTGCCGTAGCCACCATTTTGAATTCCATATCAGAACAAAAAACGTACAGTTTGTAGAGGACCATCCAATGAACATTCATGCACAGTTTGGATTTAATCATATTTGTAGTTTCTGAGAAGAAGGCATTTGAACATTTTCCCGTAGGGTCCAATGCTAATCTATGTCCTGCGGTGGTAGCCATTTTGGATTTTCGATCGGCATAAAAAACACACACCTTGTAGAGGACCTTCCAATGATCATTCCTGGGCAGTTTGGTTTCAATTGTCCAAGTGGTTTCAGAGAAGAAGCGTTTTGAAACATTTTCCCCATAGGGTCCAATGTTAAACTAAGTCCTGCCGTAGCCGCCATTTTGAATTCCATATCAGAACAAAAAACGTACAGTTTGTAGAGGACCATCCAATGAACATTCATGCACAGTTTGGCTTTAATCATATTTGTAGTTTCTGAGAAGAAGGCATTTGAACATTTTCCCGTAGGGTCCAATGCTAATCTATGTCCTGCGGTGGTGGCCATCTTGGATTTTCGATCGGCATAAAAAACACACACCTTGTAGAGGACCTTCCAATGATCATTCCTGGGCAGTTTGGTTTCAATTGTCCAAGTGGTTTCAGAGAAGAAGCGTTTTGAAACATTTTCACCATATGGTCCAATGTTAAACTAAGTCCTGCCGTAGCCGCCATTTTGAATTTCATATCGGAACAAAAAACGTAAAGTTTGTAGAGGACCATCCAATGAACATTCATATACAGTTTGGCTTTAATAATATTTGTAGTTTCTGAGAAGGCATTTGAACATTTTCCCATAGGGTCCAATGTTAATCTATGTCCTGCGGTGGCGGCCATCTTGAATTTTCGATCGGCATAAACAAACAGATACTTTGTAGAGGACCTTCCAATGATCATTCCTGGGCCGTTTGGTTTCAATTGTCCAAGTGGATTCAGAGAAGAAGCGTTTTGAAACATTTATCCCATAGGGTTCAATGTTAAACTAAGTCCTGCCGTAGCCGCCATTTTGAATTTCATATCGGAACAAAAAACGTAAAGTTTGTAGAGGACCATCCAATGAACATTCATGTGCAGTTTGGCTTTAATCATATTTGTAGTTTCTGAGAAGAAGGCATTTGAACATTTTCCCATAGGGTCCAATGTTAATCTATGCATTGCGGTGGCAGCCATCTTGGATTTCCGATCGGCATAAAAAACATAAAATTTGTAGAGGACCTTCCAATGATCATTCCTGGGCAGTTTGGTTTCAATTGTCCAAGTGGTTTCAGAGAAGAAGCGTTTTGAAACATTTTTCCCACAGGGTCCAATGTTAAACTAAGTCCTGCCGTAGCCGCCATTTTGAATTTCATATCGGAACAGAAAACGTAAAGTTTGTAGAGGACCACCCAATGAACATTCATATACAGTTTGGCTTTAATAATATTTGTAGTTTCTGAGAAGGCATTTGAACATTTTCCCATAGGGTCCAATGTTAATCTATGTATTGCGGTGGCGGCCATCTTGGATTTCCGATGGGCATAAACAACATAAAATTTGTAGAGGACCTTCCAATGATCATTCATGGGCAGTTTGGTTTCAATTGTCCAAGTGGTTTCAGAGAAGAAGCGTTTTGAAACATTTGCACCATAGGGTCCAATGTTAAACTAAGTCCTGCCTTAGCCGCCATTTTGAATTTTATATCGGAACAAAAAACGTAAAGTTTGTAGAGGACCATCCAATGAACATTCATGTGCAGTTTGGCTTTAATCATATTTGTAGTTTCTGAGAAGAAGGCATTTGAACATTTTCCCATAGGGTCCAATGTTAATCTATGTCCTGCGGTGGTGGCCATCTTGGATTTCCGATCGGCATAAAAAACACACACCCTGTAGAGGACCTTCCAATGATCATTCCTGGACAGTTTGGTTTCAATTATCCAAGTGGTTTCAGAGAAGAAGCGTTTTGAAACATTTTTCCCATAGGGTTCAATGTTAAACTAAGTCCTGCCGTAGCCGCCACTTTGAATTTCATATGGGAACAAAAAACGTACAGTTTATAGAGGACCATCCAATGAACATTCATGTACAGTTTGGCTTTAATCATATTTGTAGTTTCTGAGAAGAAGGCATTTGAACATTTTTCCATACGGTCCAATGCTAATCTATGTCCTGCGGTGGCGGCCATCTTGAATTTTCGATCGGCATAAACAAACAGAAACTTTGTAGAGGACCTTCCATTGATCATTCCTGAGCAGTTTGGTTTCAATTGTCCAAGTGGTTTCAGAGAAGAAGCGTTTTGAAACATTTTCCCCATAGGGTCCAATGTTAAACTAAGTCCTGTCGTAGCCGCCATTTTGAATTTCATATCGGAGCAAAAAAGATACAGTTTGTAGAAGACCATCCAATGAACATTCATGTGCAGTTTGGCTTTAATCATATTTGTAGTTTCTGAGATGAAGGCATTTGAACATTTTCCCTTAGGGTCCAATGTTAATCTATGTCCTGCGATGGCGGCCATCTTGAATTTTCGATCGGCATAAACAAACAGAAACTTTGTAGAGGACCTTCCAATGATCATTCATGGGCAGTTTTGTTTCAATTGTCTAAGTGGTTTCAGAGAAGAAGCGTTTTGAAACATTTTCCCCATAGGGTCCAATGTTAAATTCAGTCCTGCCGTAGCCGCCATTTTGAATTCCATATCGGAACAAAAAACGTACAGTTTGTAGAGGACCATCCAATGAACATTCATGCACAGTTTGGCTTTAATCATATTTGTAGTTTCTGAGAAGAAGGCATTTGAACATTTTCCCGTAGGGTCCAATGTTAATCTATGTCCTGCGGTGGTGGCCATCTTGGATTTCCGATCGGCATAAAAAACACACACATTGTAGAGGACCTTCCAATGATCATTCCTGGATAATTTGGTTTCAATTATCCAAGTGGTTTCAGAGAAGAAGCGTTTTGAAACATTTTTCCCATAGGGTTCAATGTTAATCTATGTCCTGCGGTGGGGGCCATCTTGAATTTTCGATCGGCATAAAAAAACAGAAACTTTGTAGAGGACCATCCAATGAACATTCATATACAGTTTGGCTTTAATGATATTTGTAGTTTCTGAGAAGAAGGCATTTGAACATTTTCCCAAAGGGTCCAATGCTAATCTATGTATTGCGGTGACGGCCATCTTGGATTTCCGATCGGCATAAAAAACATAAAATTTGTAGAGGACCTTCCAATGATCATTCCAGGGCAGTTTGGTTTCAATTATCCAAGTGGTTTCAGAGAAGAAGCGTTTTGAAACATTTTTCCCATAGGGTTCAATGTTAATCTATGTCCTGCGGTGGGGGCCATCTTGAATTTTCGATCGGCATAAAAAAACAGAAACTTTGTAGAGGATCATCCAATGAACATTCTTATACAGTTTGGCTTTAATGATATTTGTAGTTTCTGAGAAGAAGGCATTTGAACATTTTCCCATAGGGTCCAATGTTAATTTATGTATTGCGGTGACGGCCATCTTGGATTTCCGATCGGCATAAAAAACATAAAATTTGTAGAGGACCTTCCAATGATCATTCCAGGGCAGTTTGGTTTCAATTGTCTTAGTGGTTTCAGAGAAGAAGCGTTTTGAAACATTTTCCCCATAGGGTCCAATGTTAAATTAAGTCCTGCCTTAGCCGCCATTTTGAATTCCATATCGGAACAAAAAACGTACAGTTTGTAGAGGACCATCCAATGAACATTCATGCACAGTTTGGCTTTAATCATATTTGTAGTTTCTGAGAAGAAGGCATTTGAACATTTTCCCGTAGGGTCCAATGCTAATTTATGTCCTACGGTGGTGGCCATCTTGGATTTCTGATCGGCATAAAAAACACACACCTTGTAGAGGACCTTCCAATGATCATTCCTGGGCAGTTTGGTTTCAATTGTCCAAGTGGTTTCAGAGAAGAAGCGTTTTGAAACATTTTTCCCATAGAGTCCAATGTTAAACTAAGTCCTGTCGTAGCCGCCATTTTGAATTTCATATCGGAACAAAAACGTAAAGTTTGTAGAGGATCATCCAATGAACATTCATGTACAGTTTGGCTTTAATCGTATTTGTAGTTTCTGAGAAGAAGGCATTTGAACATTTTCCCATAGGGTTCAATGTTAATCTATGTCCTGCGGTGGGGGCCATCTTGAATTTTCGATCGGCATAAAAAAACGGAAACTTTGTAGAGGACCATCCAATGAACATTCATATACAGTTTGGCTTTAATGATATTTGTAGTTTCTGAGAAGAAGGCATTTGAACATTTTCCCAAAGGGTCCAATGCTAATCTATGTATTGCGGTGACGGCCATCTTGGATTTCCGATCGGCATAAAAAACATAAAATTTGTAGAGGACCTTCCAATGATCATTCCAGGGCAGTTTGGTTTCAATTGTCCTAGTGGTTTCAGAGAAGAAGCGTTTTGAAACATTTTCCCCATAGGGTCCAATGTTAAACCAAGTCCTGCCGTAGCCGCCATTTCGAATTTCATATCGGAACAAAAAACGTAAAGTTTGTAGAGGACCATCCAATGAACATTCATATACAGTTTGGCTTTAATAATATTTGTAGTTTCTGAGAAGGCATTTGAACATTTTCCCATAGGGTCCAATGTTAATCTATGTCCTGCGGTGGCGGCCATCTTGAATTTTCGATCGGCATAAACAAACAGATACTTTGTAGAGGACCTTCCAATGATCATTCCTGGGCAGTTTGGTTTCAATTGTCCAAGTGGATTCAGAGAAGAAGCGTTTTGAAACATTTATCCCATAGGGTTCAATGTTAAACTAAGTCCTGCCGTAGCCGCCATTTTGAATTTCATATCGGAACAGAAAACGTAAAGTTTGTAGAGGACCATCCAATGAACATTCATATACAGTTTGGCTTTAATAATATTTGTAGTTTCTGAGAAGGCATTTGAACATTTTCCCATAGGGTCCAATGTTAATCTATGTCCTGCGGTGGCGGCCATCTTGAATTTGCGATCGGCATAAAAAAACAGAAACTTTGAAGAGGACCTTCCAATGATCATTCCTGGGCAGTTTGGTTTCAATTGTCCAAGTGGTTTCAGAGAAGAAGCGTTTTGAAACATTTTCCCCATATGGTCCAATGTTTTAAACTAAGTCCTGCCGTAGCCGCCATTTTGAATTTCATATCGGAACAAAAAAAGAAAAATTTGTAGAGGACCATTCAATGAACATTCATATACAGTTTGGCTTTAATAATATTTGTAGTTTCTGAGAAGAAGGCATTTGAACATTTTCCCATAGGGTCCAATGTTAATCTATGTATTGCGGTGGCGGCCATCTTGGAATTCCGATGGGCATAAACAACATAAAATTTGTAGAGGACCTTCCAATGATCATTCATGGGCAGTTTGGTTTCAATTGTCCAAGTGGTTTCAGAGAAGAAGCGTTTTGAAACATTTTCACCATAGGGTCCAATGTTTTAAACTAAGTCCTGCCTTAGCCGCCATTTTGAATTTTATATCGGAACAAAAAACGTAAAGTTTGTAGAGGACCATCCAATGAACATTCATGTACAGTTTGGCTTTAATCATATTTGTAGTTTCTGAGAAGAAGGCATTTGAACATTTTTCCATACGGTCCAATGTTAATCTATGTCCTGCGGTGGCGGCCATCTTGAATTTTTGATCGGCATAAACAAACAGAAACTTTGTAGAGGACCTTCCATTGATCATTCCTGAGCAGTTTGGTTTCAATTGTCCAAGTGGTTTCAGAGAAGAAGCGTTTTGAAACATTTTTCCCATAGGGTCCAATGTTAAACTAAGTCCTGTCGTAGCCGCCATTTTGAATTTCATATCGGAGCAAAAAACGTACAGTTTGTAGAAGACCATCCAATGAACATTCATGTGCAGTTTGGCTTTAATCATATTTGTAGTTTCTGAGATGAAGGCATTTGAACATTTTCCCTTAGGGTCCAATGTTAATCTATGTCCTGCGATGGCGGCCATCTTGAATTTTCGATCGGCATAAACAAACAGAAACTTTGTAGAGGACCTTCCAATGATCATTCATGGGCAGTTTGGTTTCAATTGTCTAAGTGGTTTCAGAGAAGAAGCGTTTTGAAACATTTTCCCCATAGGGTCCAATGTTAAACTCAGTCCTGCCGTAGCCGCCATTTTGAATTCCATATCAGAACAAAAAACGTACAGTTTGTAGAGGACCATCCAATGAACATTCATGCACAGTTTGGCTTTAATCATATTTGTAGTTTCTGAGAAGAAGGCATTTGAACATTTTCCCGTAGGGTCCAATGCTAATCTATGTCCTGCGGTGGTGGCCATCTTGGATTTCCGATCGGCATAAAAAACACACACCTTGTAGAGGACCTTCCAATGATCATTCCTGGGCAGTTTGGTTTCAATTGCCCAAGTGGTTTCAGAGAAGAAGCGTTTTGAAACATTTTTCCCATATGGTCCAATGTTAAACTAAGTCCTGTCGTAGCCGCCATTTTGAATTTCATATCGGAACAAAAAACGTAAAGTTTGTAGAGGACCATCCAATGAACATTCATGTACAGTTTGGCTTTAATCATATTTGTAGTTTCTGAGAAGAAGGCATTTGAACATTTTCCCATTGGGTCCAATGTTAATCTATGTCCTGCGGTGGCGGCCATCTTGAATTTTCGATCGGCATAAAAAAACAGAAACTTTGTAGAGGACCTTCCAATGATCATTCCTGGGCAGTTTGGTTTCAATTGTCCAAGTGATTTCAGAGAAGAAGCGTTTTGAAACATTTTTCCCATAGGGTTCAATGTTAATCTATGTCCTGCGGTGGGGGCCATCTTGAATTTTCGATCGGCATAAAAAAACAGAAACTTTGTAGAGGACCATCCAATGAACATTCATATACAGTTTGGCTTTAATGATATTTGTAGTTTCTGAGAAGAAGGCATTTGAACATTTTCCCATAGGGTCCAATGCTAATCTATGTATTGCGGTGACGGCCATCTTGGATTTCCGATCGGCATAATAAACATCAAATTTGTAGAGGACCTTCCAATGATCATTCCAAGGCAGTTTGGTTTCAATTGTCCTAGTGGTTTCAGAGAAGAAGCGTTTTGAAACATTTTCCCCATAGGGTCCAATGTTAAACTAAGTCCTGTCGTAGCCGCCATTTTGAATTTCATATCGGAACAAAAAACGTACAGTTTGTAGAGGACCATCCAATGAACATTCATGTACAGTTTGGCTTTAATCATATTTGTAGTTTCTGAGAAGAAGGCATTTGAACATTTTCCCATAGGGTCCAATGTTAATCTATGTCCTGCGATGGCGGCCATCTTGAATTTTCGATCGGCATATATAAACAGAAACTTTGTAGAGGACCTTCCAATGATCATTCCTGGGCAGTTTGGTTTCAATTGTCCTAGTGGTTTCAGAGAAGAAGCGTTTTGAAACATTTTCCCCATAGGTTCCAATGTTAAACCAAGTCCTGCCGTAGCCGCCATTTCGAATTTCATATCGGAACAAAAAACGTATTGTTTGTAGAGGACCATCCAATGAACATTCATTTGCAGTTTGGCTTTAATCATATTTGTAGTTTCTGAGAAGAAGGCATTTGAACATTTTCCCATAGGATCCAATGTTAATTTATGTCCTGCGGTGGTGGCCATCTTGGATTTCCGATCGGCATAAAAAGCACACACCTTGTAGAGGACCTTCCAATGATCATTCCTGGGCAGTTTGGTTTCAATTGTCCAAGTGGATTCAGAGAAGAAGCGTTTTGAAACATTTATCCCATAGGGTTCAATGTTAAACTAAGTCCTGCCGTAGCCGCCATTTGGAATTTCATATCGGAACAAAAAACGTAAAGTTTGTAGAGGACCATCCAATGAACATTCATGTACAGTTTGGCTTTAATCATATTTGTAGTTTCTGAGAAGAAGGCATTTGAACATTTTCCCATAGGGTCCAATGTTAATCTATGTATTGCGGTGGCAGCCATCTTGGATTTCCGATCGGCATAAAAAACATAAAATTTGTAGAGGACCTTCCAATGATCATTCCTGGGCAGTTTGGTTTCAATTGTCCAAGTGGTTTCAGAGAAGAAGCGTTTTGAAACATTTTCCCCATAGGGTCCAATGTTAAATTAAGTCCTGCCTTAGCCGCCATTTTGAATTCCATATCGGAACAAAAAACGTACAGTTTGTAGAGGACCATCCAATGAACATTCATGCACAGTTTGGCTTTAATCATATTTGTAGTTTCTGAGAAGAAGGCATTTGAACATTTTCCCGTAGGGTCCAATGCTAATTTATGTCCTACGGTGGTGGCCATCTTGGATTTCTGATCGGCATAAAAAACACACACCTTGTAGAGGACCTTCCAATGATCATTCCTGGGCAGTTTGGTTTCAATTGTCCAAGTGGTTTCAGAGAAGAAGCGTTTTGAAACATTTTTCCCATAGAGTCCAATGTTAAACTAAGTCCTGTCGTAGCCGCCATTTTGAATTTCATATCGGAACAAAAACGTAAAGTTTGTAGAGGATCATCCAATGAACATTCATGTACAGTTTGGCTTTAATCGTATTTGTAGTTTCTGAGAAGAAGGCATTTGAACATTTTCCCATAGGGTTCAATGTTAATCTATGTCCTGCGGTGGGGGCCATCTTGAATTTTCGATCGGCATAAAAAAACGGAAACTTTGTAGAGGACCATCCAATGAACATTCATATACAGTTTGGCTTTAATGATATTTGTAGTTTCTGAGAAGAAGGCATTTGAACATTTTCCCAAAGGGTCCAATGCTAATCTATGTATTGCGGTGACGGCCATCTTGGATTTCCGATCGGCATAAAAAACATAAAATTTGTAGAGGACCTTCCAATGATCATTCCAGGGCAGTTTGGTTTCAATTGTCCTAGTGGTTTCAGAGAAGAAGCGTTTTGAAACATTTTCCCCATAGGGTCCAATGTTAAACCAAGTCCTGCCGTAGCCGCCATTTCGAATTTCATATCGGAACAAAAAACGTAAAGTTTGTAGAGGACCATCCAATGAACATTCATATACAGTTTGGCTTTAATAATATTTGTAGTTTCTGAGAAGGCATTTGAACATTTTCCCATAGGGTCCAATGTTAATCTATGTCCTGCGGTGGCGGCCATCTTGAATTTTCGATCGGCATAAACAAACAGATACTTTGTAGAGGACCTTCCAATGATCATTCCTGGGCAGTTTGGTTTCAATTGTCCAAGTGGATTCAGAGAAGAAGCGTTTTGAAACATTTATCCCATAGGGTTCAATGTTAAACTAAGTCCTGCCGTAGCCGCCATTTTGAATTTCATATCGGAACAGAAAACGTAAAGTTTGTAGAGGACCATCCAATGAACATTCATATACAGTTTGGCTTTAATAATATTTGTAGTTTCTGAGAAGGCATTTGAACATTTTCCCATAGGGTCCAATGTTAATCTATGTCCTGCGGTGGCGGCCATCTTGAATTTGCGATCGGCATAAAAAAACAGAAACTTTGAAGAGGACCTTCCAATGATCATTCCTGGGCAGTTTGGTTTCAATTGTCCAAGTGGTTTCAGAGAAGAAGCGTTTTGAAACATTTTCCCCATATGGTCCAATGTTTTAAACTAAGTCCTGCCGTAGCCGCCATTTTGAATTTCATATCGGAACAAAAAAAGAAAAATTTGTAGAGGACCATCCAATGAACATTCATATACAGTTTGGCTTTAATAATATTTGTAGTTTCTGAGAAGAAGGCATTTGAACATTTTCCCATAGGGTCCAATGTTAATCTATGTATTGCGGTGGCGGCCATCTTGGAATTCCGATGGGCATAAACAACATAAAATTTGTAGAGGACCTTCCAATGATCATTCATGGGCAGTTTGGTTTCAATTGTCCAAGTGGTTTCAGAGAAGAAGCGTTTTGAAACATTTTCACCATAGGGTCCAATGTTTTAAACTAAGTCCTGCCTTAGCCGCCATTTTGAATTTTATATCGGAACAAAAAACGTAAAGTTTGTAGAGGACCATCCAATGAACATTCATGTACAGTTTGGCTTTAATCATATTTGTAGTTTCTGAGAAGAAGGCATTTGAACATTTTTCCATACGGTCCAATGTTAATCTATGTCCTGCGGTGGCGGCCATCTTGAATTTTCGATCGGCATAAACAAACAGAAACTTTGTAGAGGACCTTCCATTGATCATTCCTGAGCAGTTTGGTTTCAATTGTCCAAGTGGTTTCAGAGAAGAAGTGTTTTGAAACATTTTTCCCATAGGGTCCAATGTTAAACTAAGTCCTGTCGTAGCCGCCATTTTGAATTTCATATCGGAGCAAAAAACGTACAGTTTGTAGAAGACCATCCAATGAACATTCATGTGCAGTTTGGCTTTAATCATATTTGTAGTTTCTGAGATGAAGGCATTTGAACATTTTCCCTTAGGGTCCAATGTTAATCTATGTCCTGCGATGGCGGCCATCTTGAATTTTCGATCGGCATAAACAAACAGAAACTTTGTAGAGGACCTTCCAATGATCATTCATGGGCAGTTTGGTTTCAATTGTCTAAGTGGTTTCAGAGAAGAAGCGTTTTGAAACATTTTCCCCATAGGGTCCAATGTTAAACTCAGTCCTGCCGTAGCCGCCATTTTGAATTCCATATCAGAACAAAAAACGTACAGTTTGTAGAGGACCATCCAATGAACATTCATGCACAGTTTGGCTTTAATCATATTTGTAGTTTCTGAGAAGAAGGCATTTGAACATTTTCCCGTAGGGTCCAATGCTAATCTATGTCCTGCGGTGGTGGCCATCTTGGATTTCCGATCGGCATAAAAAACACACACCTTGTAGAGGACCTTCCAATGATCATTCCTGGGCAGTTTGGTTTCAATTGCCCAAGTGGTTTCAGAGAAGAAGCGTTTTGAAACATTTTTCCCATATGGTCCAATGTTAAACTAAGTCCTGTCGTAGCCGCCATTTTGAATTTCATATCGGAACAAAAAACGTAAAGTTTGTAGAGGACCATCCAATGAACATTCATGTACAGTTTGGCTTTAATCATATTTGTAGTTTCTGAGAAGAAGGCATTTGAACATTTTCCCATTGGGTCCAATGTTAATCTATGTCCTGCGGTGGCGGCCATCTTGAATTTTCGATCGGCATAAAAAAACAGAAACTTTGTAGAGGACCTTCCAATGATCATTCCTGGGCAGTTTGGTTTCAATTGTCCAAGTGATTTCAGAGAAGAAGCGTTTTGAAACATTTTTCCCATAGGGTTCAATGTTAATCTATGTCCTGCGGTGGGGGCCATCTTGAATTTTCGATCGGCATAAAAAAACAGAAACTTTGTAGAGGACCATCCAATGAACATTCATATACAGTTTGGCTTTAATGATATTTGTAGTTTCTGAGAAGAAGGCATTTGAACATTTTCCCATAGGGTCCAATGCTAATCTATGTATTGCGGTGACGGCCATCTTGGATTTCCGATCGGCATAATAAACATCAAATTTGTAGAGGACCTTCCAATGATCATTCCAAGGCAGTTTGGTTTCAATTGTCCTAGTGGTTTCAGAGAAGAAGCGTTTTGAAACATTTTCCCCATAGGGTCCAATGTTAAACTAAGTCCTGTCGTAGCCGCCATTTTGAATTTCATATCGGAACAAAAAACGTACAGTTTGTAGAGGACCATCCAATGAACATTCATGTACAGTTTGGCTTTAATCATATTTGTAGTTTCTGAGAAGAAGGCATTTGAACATTTTCCCATAGGGTCCAATGTTAATCTATGTCCTGCGATGGCGGCCATCTTGAATTTTCGATCGGCATATATAAACAGAAACTTTGTAGAGGACCTTCCAATGATCATTCCTGGGCAGTTTGGTTTCAATTGTCCTAGTGGTTTCAGAGAAGAAGCGTTTTGAAACATTTTCCCCATAGGTTCCAATGTTAAACCAAGTCCTGCCGTAGCCGCCATTTCGAATTTCATATCGGAACAAAAAACGTATTGTTTGTAGAGGACCATCCAATGAACATTCATTTGCAGTTTGGCTTTAATCATATTTGTAGTTTCTGAGAAGAAGGCATTTGAACATTTTCCCATAGGATCCAATGTTAATTTATGTCCTGCGGTGGTGGCCATCTTGGATTTCCGATCGGCATAAAAAGCACACACCTTGTAGAGGACCTTCCAATGATCATTCCTGGGCAGTTTGGTTTCAATTGTCCAAGTGGATTCAGAGAAGAAGCGTTTTGAAACATTTATCCCATAGGGTTCAATGTTAAACTAAGTCCTGCCGTAGCCGCCATTTGGAATTTCATATCGGAACAAAAAACGTAAAGTTTGTAGAGGACCATCCAATGAACATTCATGTACAGTTTGGCTTTAATCATATTTGTAGTTTCTGAGAAGAAGGCATTTGAACATTTTCCCATAGGGTCCAATGTTAATCTATGTATTGCGGTGGCAGCCATCTTGGATTTCCGATCGGCATAAAAAACATAAAATTTGTAGAGGACCTTCCAATGATCATTCCTGGGCAGTTTGGTTTCAATTGTCCAAGTGGTTTCAGAGAAGAAGCGTTTTGAAACATTTTCCCCACAGGGTCCGATGTTAAACTAAGTCCTGCCGTAGCCGCCATTTTGAATTTCATATCGGAACAGAAAACGTAAAGTTTGTAGAGGACCATCCAATGAACATTCATATACAGTTTGGCTTTAATAATATTTGTAGTTTCTGAGAAGGCATTTGAACATTTTCCCATAGGATCCAATGTTAGTCTATGTCCTGCGGTGGCGGCCATCTTGAATTTGCGATCGGCATAAAATTTCAGAAACTTTGTAGAGGACCTTCCAATGATCATTCCTGGGCAGTTTGGTTTCAATTGTCCAAGTGGTTTCAGAGAAGAAGCGTTTTGAAACATTTTCCCCATATGGTCCAATGTTTTAAACTAAGTCCTGCCGTAGCCGCCATTTTGAATTTCATATCGGAACAAAAAACGAAAAATTTGTAGAGGACCATCCAATGAACATTCATATACAATTTGGCTTTAATAATATTTGTAGTTTCTGAGAAGAAGGCATTTGAACATTTTCCCATAGGGTCCAATGTTAATCTATGTATTGCGGTGGCGGCCATCTTGGATTTCCGATGGGCATAAACAACATAAAATTTGTAGAGGACCTTCCAATGATCATTCATGGGCAGTTTGGTTTCAATTGTCCAAGTGGTTTCAGAGAAGAAGCGTTTTGAAACATTTTCACCATAGGGTCCAATGTTAAACTAAGTCCTGCCTTAGCCGCCATTTTGAATTTTATATCGGAACAAAAAACGTAAAGTTTGTAGAGGACCATCCAATGAACATTCATGTGCAGTTTGGCTTTAATCATATTTGTAGTTTCTGAGAAGAAGGCATTTGAACATTTTCCCATAGGGTCCAATGTTAATCTATGTCCTGCGGTGGTGGCCATCTTGGATTTCCGATCGGCATAAAAAACACACACCTTGTAGAGGACCTTCCAATGATCATTCCTGGACAGTTTGGTTTCAATTATCCAAGTGGTTTCAGAGAAGAAGCGTTTTGAAACATTTTTCCCATAGGGTCCAATGTTAAACTAAGTCCTGCCGTAGCCGCCACTTTGAATTTCATATGGGAACAAAAAACGTACAGTTTGTAGAGGACCATCCAATGAACATTCATGTACAGTTTGGCTTTAATAATATTTGTAGTTTCTGAGAAGAAGGCATTTGAACATTTTTCCATAGGGTCCAATGTTAATCTCTGTCCTGCGGTGGCGGCCATCTTGAATTTTCGATCGGCATAAACAAACAGAAACTTTGTAGAGGACCTTCCAATGATCATTCCTGGGCAGTTTGGTTTCAATTGTCCAAGTGGTTTCAGAGAAGAAGCGTTTTGAAACATTTTTCCCATAGGGTCCAATGTTAAACCAAGTCCTGCCGTAGCCGCCATTTTGAATTTCATATCGGAACAAAAAACGTACAGTTTGTAGAGGACCATCCAATGAATATTCATGTACAGTTTGGCTTTAATCATATTTGTAGTTTCTGAGAAGAAGGCATTTGAACATTTTCCCTTAGGGTCCAATGTTAATCTATGTCCTGCGTTGGCGGCCATCTTGAATTTTCGATCGGCAAAAAAAACAAAAACTTTGTAGAGGACCTTCCAATGATCATTCCTGGGCAGTTTGGTTTCAATTGTCCTAGTGGTTTCAGAGAAGAAGCCTTTTGAAACATTTTCCCCATATGGCCCAATGTTAAACTAAGTCCTGCCGTAGCCACCATTTTGAATTTCATATCCGAACAAAAAACGTAAAGTTTGTAGAGGACCATCCAATGAACATTCATGTACAGTTTGGCTTTAATCATATTTGTAGTTTCTGAGAAGAAGGCATTTGAACATTTTTCCCATACGGTCCAATGTTAATCTATATCCTGCGGTGGTGGTCATCTTGGATTTCCGATCGGCATAAAAAACACACACCTTCTAGAGGACCTTCCAATGATCATTCCTGGAAAGTTTGGTTTCAATTATCCAAGTGGTTTCAGAGAAGAAGCGTTTTGAAACATTTTTCCCATACGGTCCAATGTTAAACTAAGTCCTGCCGTAGCCGCCATTTTGAATTTCATATCGGAACAAAAAACGTAAATTTGTAGAGGATCATCCAATGAACATTCATATACAGTTTGGCTCTAATAATATTTGTAGTTTCTGAGAAGGCATTTGAACATTTTCCTATAGGGTCCAATGTTAATCTATGTCCTGCGGTGGCGGCCATCTTGAATTTTCGATCGGCAAAAACAAACAGATACTTTGTAGAGGACCTTCCAATGATCATTCCTGAGCAGTTTGGTTTCAATTGTCCAAGTGGTTTCAGAGAAGAAGCGTTTTGAAACATTTTTCCCACAGGGTCCGATGTTAAACTAAGTCCTGCCGTAGCCGCCATTTTGAATTTCATATCGGAACAGAAAACGTAAAGTTTGTAGAGGACCATCCAATGAACATTCATATACAGTTTGGCTTTAATAATATTTGTAGTTTCTGAGAAGGCATTTGAACATTTCCCCATAGGGTCCAATGTTAGTCTATGTCCTGCGGTGGCGGCCATCTTGAATTTGCGATCGGCATAAAAAAACAGAAACTTTGTAGAGGACCTTCCAATGATCATTCCTGGGCAGTTTGGTTTCAATTGTCCAAGTGGTTTCAGAGAAGAAGCGTTTTGAAACATTTTCCCCATATGGTCCAATGTTTTAAACTAAGTCCTGCCGTAGCCGCCATTTTGAATTTCATATCGGAACAAAAAACGAAAAATTTGTAGAGGACCATCCAATGAACATTCATATACAGTTTGGCTTTAATAATATTTGTAGTTTCTGAGAAGAAGGCATTTGAACATTTTCCCATAGGGTCCAATGTTAATCTATGTATTGCGGTGGCGGCCATCTTGGATTTCCGATGGGCATAAACAACATAAAATTTGTAGAGGACCTTCCAATGATCATTCATGGGCAGTTTGGTTTCAATTGTCCAAGTGGTTTCAGAGAAGAAGCGTTTTGAAACATTTTCACCTTAGGGTCCAATGTTAAACTAAGTCCTGCCTTAGCCGCCATTTTGAATTTTATATCGGAACAAAAAACGTAAAGTTTGTAGAGGACCATCCAATGAACATTCATGTGCAGTTTGGCTTTAATCATATTTGTAGTTTCTGAGAAGAAGGCATTTGAACATTTTCCCATAGGGTCCAATGTTAATCTATGTCCTGCGGTGGTGGCCATCTTGGATTTCCGATCGGCATAAAAAACACACACCTTGTAGAGGACCTTCCAATGATCATTCCTGGATAGTTTGGTTTCAATTATCCAAGTGGTTTCAGAGAAGAAGCGTTTTGAAACATTTTCCCCATAGGGTCCAATGTTAAACTAAGTCCTGCCGTAGCCACCATTTTGAATTTCATATCGGAACAAAAAACGTACAGTTTGTAGAGGACCATCCAATGAACATTCATGTACAGTTTGGCTTTAATCATATTTGTAGTTTCTGAGAAGAAGGCATTTGAACATTTTCCCATAGGGTCCAATGTTAATCTATGTCCTGCGGTGGCGGCCATCTTGAATTTTCGATCGGCAAAAAAAACAAAATCTTTGTAGAGGACCTTCCAATGATCATTCCTGGGCAGTTTGGTTTCAATTGTCCTAGTGGTTTCAGAGAAGAAGCCTTTTGAAACATTTTCCTCATAGGGTCCAATGTTAAACTAAGTCCTGCCGTAGCCACCATTTTGAATTTCATATCGGAACAAAAAACGTAAAGTTTGTAGAGGACCATCCAATGAACATTCATGTACAGTTTGGCTTTAATCATATTTGTAGTTTCTGAGAAGAAGGCATTTGAACATTTTCCCATAGGGTCCAATGTTAATCTATGTCCTGCGGTGGTGGTCATCTTAGATTTCCGATCGACATAAAAAACATACAATTTGTAGAGGACCTTCCAATGATCATTCCTGGACAGTTTTGTTTCAACTGTCCAAGTGGTTTCAGAGAAGAAGCGTTTTGAAACATTTTCCCCATAGGATCCAATGTTAAACTAAGTCCTGCCGTAGCCGCCATTTTGAATTTTATATCGGAACAAAAAACCTTAAGTTTGTAGAGGACCATCCAATGAACATTCATATACAATTTGGCTTTAATCATATTTGTAGTTTCTGAGAAGAAGGCATTTGAACATTTTCCCATAGGATCCAATGTTAATCTATGTATTGCGGTGGCGGCCATCTTGGATTTCCGATCGGCATAAAAAACACACACCTTGTAGAGGACCTTCCAATGATCATTCCTGGGCAGTTTGGTTTCAACTGTACTAGTGGTTTCAGAGAAGAAGCGTTTTGAAACATTTTCACCATAGGGTCCAATGTTAAACTAAGTCCTGCCGTAGCCGCCATTTTGAATTTCATATCGGAACAAAAAACCTTAAGTTTGTAGAGGACCATCCAATGAACATTCATGTACAGTTTGGCTTTAATCATATTTGTAGTTTCTGAGAAGAAGGCATTTGAACATTTTCCCATAGGGTTCAATGTTAATTTATGCATTGCGCTGGCGGCCATCTTGGATTTCCGATCGGCATTTAAAACAGAAATTATGTAGAGGACCTTCCAATGATCATTCCTGGGCAGTTTGGTTTCAATTGTCCAAGTGGTTTCAGAGAAGAAGCGTTTTGAAACATTTTTCCCATATGGTCCAATGTTAAACTAAGTCCTGCCATAGCCGCCATTTTGAATTTCATATCGGAACAAAAAACCTAAATTTTGTAGAGGAACATCTAATGAACATTCATGTACAGTTTGGCTTTAATCATATTTGTAGTTTCTGAGAAGAAGGCATTTGAAATTTTCCCATAGGGTTCAATGTTAATCTATGTATTGCAGTGGCGGCCATCTTGGATTTCCGATCGGCATAAAAAACAGTGTGTAGAGGACCTTCCAATGATCATTCCTGGGCAGTTTGGTTTCAACTGTCCAAGTGGTTTCAGAGAAGACGCATTTTGAAACATTTTACCCCTAGGGTCCAATGTTAAACTAAGTCCTGTCGTAGCTGCCATTTTGAATTTCATACCGGAACAAAAAACCTTAAGATTGTTGAGGACCATCCAATGAACATTCATATACAGTTTGGCTTGAAAATCATATTTGTAGTTTCTGAGAAGAAGGCATTTGAACATTTTCCCATAGGGTCCAATGTTAATCTATGTCCTGCGGTGGTGGCCATCTTGGATTTCCGATCGGCATAAAAAACAGAAACTTGGTAAAGGACATTCCAATGATCATTCTTTTACAGTTTGGGTTCAGTCAGTTCATTAGTTTCAGAGAAGAAGATCTTTGAAATTTCAGCCAATCAGAGCATATTATTGGCCTTGGCAGCCATATTGAATATCCGACTGGAACGAAAAACAGTAACTTTGTGGAGGACAATCCAAGGAACATTCCTGCTAAGTTTGGTTCCAATCGGCCCAGTGGTTTCGGAGAAGAAGCTTGAAATGTGAAAAGTTTAGACGACGGACGCCAAGTGATGGCGAAAAAGCTCATCATTATGCTTATACAGTTCAAATTTGGGCACTTTCTGGGTTAAAATAGGGCAGTTTTGGCCATTTGAATAAATTTCTATTTTTAGTAATGGCGGCCATCTTGGAAACAGGACGGCGCTGACGGACACAAATTTGAAAGGGGACCACCCAAGGATCATTTCAGCAAAGTTTGGTTGAGATTGGCTCAGTAGTTTCAGAGAAGATTTTTAAAAAATTTCATCCCCCCTTTTTCTATTTTTAGCTTGGCGGCCATCTTGGTTGGAAGTCGGGATCACCGGACACAATTTTGGAAGGGGGCCATCCAAGGATCATTCCACAAAAGTTTGGCTGCAATTGGCCCAGTGGTTTCTGAGGAGAAGATTTTTATGTGAATTTCCCATACGGTCCTATGTTAAGCTAAGTTTGGCTGTGGGGGCCATCTTGATCGAAGGGCCGAACCGCCGGCAACATTTTTGGAAGAGAACCATCCAATGACTATTTCATCAAAATTTTGTTCTTATTGAGCAAATGGTTTCAGACAAGATTTTTATGGGAATTTCCCATAGGGTCCTATGTTAAATTAAGTTCGGCTGTGGCGGCCATCTTGGTCGGTGTTCTGAAATGCCGGACACAATTTTGGAAGAGGACCACCGAAGAATCATTTCAGCAAAGTTTGGTTGAGATTGGCTCAGTAGTTTCAGAGGAGAAGATTTTTTTTAAATTTCATCCCCCCTTTTTTCTAATTTGCATAATCGATCAAAATAGGCAAAAGTTCAAAATTCATAAAAAATCCCGTAATATATGTTAAAAAGCTCATCATTATGCTTATACAGTTCAAATTTGGGCACTTTCTGGCTTAAAATAGGGCAGTTTTGGCCATTTGAAGAAATTTCTATTTTTAGTAATGGTGGCCATCTTGGATACAGGACGGCACTGACGGACACAATTTTGAAAGGGGACCACCTAAGAATCATCTCAGCAAAGTTTGGTTAAGATTGGCACAGTAGTTTCAGAGGAGAAGATTTTTTTAAAATTTCATCCCCCCTTTTTTTCTAATTTGCATAATCGGTCAAAATGGGTAATGGGATTTACTTCAAAATTGCAGGGTAGGTAGATATTGACATGCTGCACATTTTTGCAATTTAAACTTAACATCTATCTCTAAATAGTTTCTGAAATATAAGACGAAAAGTATTAAAATAAAAAAATAAAATGATGAAAAAAGGGCAATAACTCCAAGATGGGTAATCAAATTTACTTCAAAATTGCAGGGTAGGTAGATCTTGACATGCTGAACATGTTTGCAGTTTCAACTTACCATCTGTCTCTTATAGTTTTTGAAATAAAGGACGAAAAGTATTAAAATTTTGAAAATTTGATGAAAAAAGGGAAATAACTCCAAAATGGGTAATGGGATTTACTTCAAAATTGCAGGGTGGGTAGATCTTGATATGCCACACATTTTTGCAATTTAAATATAAGACGAAAAGTATTAAAATTTTACAAATTTGATGAAAAAAGGGCAATAACTCCAAGATGGGTAATCAGATTTACTTCAAAATTGCAGGGTAGGTAGATCTTGATGTGCTGATCATTTTTTACCCCATGTCAGATTTTTGATATTATTAACGGTTTTTGAGTTATTACCCAAAACCTGCAATTTTACCATATGTTCTATTTTTAGTAACAGTGCCCATGTTGGTTGGTGCACGGCATCACCGGACACAATTTTGAAACTAGACACCCTAGTAATGATTCAGACCAAGTTTGGTTTCCATTGGTCTAGTACTTTCAGAGGAGAAGATTTTTGAAAAGATTTACGACGTACAACGACGACGGACGCCAAGTGATGACAATAGCTCACATGACCCTTTGGGTCAGGTGAGCTAAAAAGTGTTGGGTAGGGAAGAAAAATTGTGTATTTTGTAGCTACTACAATGCACCTACTCTTCTTTGAAATCTACAAAAAGAGGTCTTTAACATGTAGAGAGGGCGACACTCTCCAAACACGTTGCCCACTATGGTCCACTGGCAGGCTTTCTGTATCATAACCTGACAACCCCCCATCAAGTGGACTCCCCTATCCACTACCCTTGGACATGCTGAGCAGCTCTGTGGGCGTGAGTCCTGAGAACCTTCACCAGTGCTCACATTTAGCAAAGTCTAGGTAACAAGAATGTCAAGTAAAATAGATAAAGTCTAGGTAACAAGAATGTCAAGTAAAATAGATAAAGTCTAGGTAACAAGAATGTCAAGTAAAATAGATAAAGTCTAGGTAACAAGAATGTCAAGTAAAATAGATAAAGTCTAGGTAACAAGAATGTCAAGTAAAATAGATAAAGTCTAGGTAACAAGAATGTCAAGTAAAATAGATAAAGTCTAGGTAACAAGAATGTCAAGTAAAATAGATAAAGTCTAGGTAACAAGAATGTCAAGTAAAATAGATAAAGTCTAGGTAACAAGAATGTCAAGTAAAATAGATAAAGTCTAGGTAACAAGAATGTCAAGTAAAATAGATAAAGTCTAGGTAACAAGAATGTCAAGTAAAATAGATAAAGTCTAGGTAACAAGAATGTCAAGTAAAATAGATAAAATCTAGGTAACAAGAATGTCAAGTAAAATAGATAAAGTCTAGGTAACAAGAATGTCAAGTAAAATAGATAAAGTCTAGGTAACAAGAATGTCAAGTAAAATAGACCAGAGGCTCTCAAGAGCCTGTATCGTTCACCTGGTAATAAAAAAAAACAATTGGTCCTATGTAAAAACTATGTCCTGCGTCATCTTGGAATTACGATCAACATAAAAAACACAAAGTTTGTAAAGGACCTTCCAATGATTGATGCACAGTTTAGGTTCAATCAGTGCAATAGCTTCAGAGAAGAATATATTTCTGTATTTTCCCCATATGGTTCTGTGTTAATACTATGACCTGTGGTGGCAGCCATCTTGGATTTCCGATCGGCATAAAAAACAGGACCTTCCAATGATCATTCCTGGGCAGTTTGGTTTCAACTGTCCAAGTGGTTTCAGAGAAGAAGCATTTTGAAACATTTTTCCCATAGGGTCCAATGTTAAACTAAGTCCTGCCGTAGCCGCCATTTTGAATTTCATATCAGAATGAAAAACGTATATTTTGTAGAGGACCATTCAATGAACATTCATGTACAGTTTGGCTTTAATCATATTTGTAGTTTCTGAGAAGAAGGCATTTGAACATTTTCCCATAGGGTCCAATGTTAATCTATGTCCTGCGGTGGTGGCCATCTTGGATTTCCGACCGGCATAAAAAACAGAAAATTTGTAGAGGACCTTCCAATGATCATTCCTGGGCAGTTTGGTTTCAACTGTCCAAGTGGTTTCAGAGAAGAAGCATTTTGAAACATTTTCCCCATAGGGTCCAATGTTAAACTAAGTCCTGCCGTAGCCGCCATTTTGAATTTCATATCGGAACAAAAAACGTATTGTTTGTAGAGAATCATCCAATGAACATTCATGTACAGTTTGGCTTTAATCATATTTGTAGTTTCTGAGAAGAAGGCATTTGAACATTTTCCAATAGGGTCCAATGTTAATCTATGTCCTGCGGTGGCGGCCATCTTGAATTTCCGATCGGCAAATAAAAACAGAAACTTTGTAGAGGACCTTCCAATGATCATTCCTGGGCAGTTTGGTTTCAATTATCCAAGTGGTTTCAGAGAAGAAGCGTTTTGAAACATTTTTCCCATAGGGTCCAATGTTAAACTAAGTCCTGCCGTAGCCGCCATTTTGAATTTCATACCAGAACAAAAAACGTAAAGTTTGTAGAGGACCATCTAATGAACATTCATGTACAGTTTGGCTTTAATAATATTTGTAGTTTCTGAGTAGAAGGCATTTGAATATTTTCCCATAGGGTCCAATGTTAATTTATGTCCTGCGGTGGTGGCCATCTTGGATTTCCGACCGGCATAAAAAACCTTAAATTTGTAGAGGACCTTCCAATGATCATTCCTGGGCAGTTTGGTTTCAACTGTCCAAGTGGTTTCAGAGAAGAAGCATTTTGAAACATTTTTCCTATAGAGTCCAATGTTAAACTAAGTCCTGCCGTAGCCGCCATTTTGAATTTCATACCAGAACAAAAAACGTAAAGTTTGTAGAGGACCATCTAATGAACATTCATGTACAGTTTGGCTTTAATCATATTTGTAGTTTCTGAGTAGAAGGCATTTGAATATTTTCCCATAGGGTCCAATGTTAATCTATGTCCTGCGGTGGCGGCCATCTTAGATTTCTGACCGGCATAAAAAACGGAAAATTTGTAGAGGACCTTCCAATGATCATTCCTGGGCAGTTTGGTTTCAACTGTCCAAGTGGTTTCAGAGAAGAAGCATTTTGAAACATTTTTCCCATAGGGTCCAATGTTAAACTAAGTTCTGCCGTAGCCGCCATTTTGAATTTCATATCGGAAAAAAAATCCTTAAGATTGTAGAGGACCATCCAATGAACATTCATGTACAGTTTGGCTTTAATCATATTTGTAGTTTCTGAGAAGAAGGCATTTGAACATTTTCCCATAGGGTCCAATGTTAATCTATGTCCTGCGGTGGCGGCCATCTTGGATTTCCGACCGGCATAAAAAACAGAAAATTTGTAGAGGACCTTCCAATGATCATTCCTGGGCAGTTTGGTTTCAACTGTCCAAGTGGTTTCAGAGAAGAAGCATTTTGAAACATTTTTCCCATAGGGTCCAATGTTAAACTAAGTCCTGCCGTAGCCGCCATTTTGAATTTCATATCGGAACAAAAAACCTTAAGATTGTAGAGGACCATCCAATGAACATTCATGTACAGTTTGGCTTTAATAATATTTGTAGTTTCTGAGAAGAAGGCATTTGAACATTTTCCCATAGGGTCCAATGTTAATCTATGTCCTGCGGTGGCAGCCATCTTGGATTTCCGACCGGCATAAAAAACAGAAAATTTGTAGAGGACCTTCCAATGATCATTCCTGGGCAGTTTGGTTTCAACTGTCCAAGTGGTTTCAGAGAAGAAGCATTTTGAAACATTTTTCCCATAGGGTCCAATGTTAAACTAAGTCCTGCCGTAGCCACCATTTTCAATTTCATATCGGAACAAAAAACCTTAAGATTGTAGAGGACCATCCAATGAACATTCATGTACAGTTTGGCTTTAATAATATTTGTAGTTTCTGAGAAGAAGGCATTTGAACATTTTCCCATAGGGTCCAATGTTAATCTATGTCCTGCGGTGGCGGCCATCTTGGATTTCCGACCGGCATAAAAAACAGAAATTTGTAGAGGACCTTCCAATGATCATTCCTGGGCAGTTTGGTTTCAACTGTCCAAGTGGTTTCAGAGAAGAAGCATTTTGAAACATTTTTCCCATAGGGTCCAATGTTAAACTAAGTCCTGCCGTAGCCGCCATTTTGAATTTCATATCGGAACAAAAAACCTTAAGATTGTAGAGGACCATCCAATGAACATTCATGTACAGTTTGGCTTTAATCATATTTGTAGTTTCTGAGAAGAAGGCATTTGAACATTTTCCCATAGGGTCCAATGTTAATCTATGTCCTGCGATGGCGGCCATCTTGGATTTCCGATCGGCATAAAAAACAGTAACTTGGTAAAGGACATTCCAATGATCATTCCTTTACAGTTTGGGTTCAGTCAGTTCATTAGTTTCGGAGAAGAAGATCTTTGAAATTTCAGCCAATCAGAGCATATTATTGGCCCTGGCAGCCATATTGAATATCCGACTGGAACGAAAAACAGTAACTTTGTAGAGGACCATCCAAGGAACATTCCTGCTAAGTTCGGTTCCAATCGGCCAAGTGGTTTCGGAGAAGAAGCTTGAAATGTGAAAAGTTTACAGACGACAGACGACAGACGACGGACGCCAAGTGATGGCAATAGTTCACCTGGACCTTTGGTCCAGGTGAACTAATAAAGTCTAGGTAACAAGAATGTCAAGTAAAATAGATAAAGTCTAGGTAACAAGAATGTCAAGTAAAATAGATAAAGTCTAAGTAACAAGAATGTCAAGTAAAATAGATAAAGTCTAGGTAACAAGAATGTCAAGTAAAATAGATAAAGTCTAAGTAACAAGAATGTCAAGTAAAATAGATAAAGTCTAGGTAACAAGAATGTCAAGTAAAATAGATAAAGTCTAGGTAACAGGAATGTCAAGTAAAATAGATAAAGTCTAAGTAACAAGAATGTCAAGTAAAATAGATAAAGTCTAGGTAACAAGAATGTCAAGTAAAATAGATAAAGTCTAGGTAACAAGAATGTCAAGTAAAATAGATAAAGTCTAGGTAACAAGAATGTCAAGTAAAATAGATAAAGTCTAGGTAACAAGAATGTCAAGTAAAATAGATAAAGTCTAGGTAACAAGAATGTCAAGTAAAATAGATAAAGTCTAGGTAACAAGAATGTCAAGTAAAATAGATAAAGTCTAGGTAACAAGAATGTCAAGTAAAATAGATAAAGTCTAGGTAACAAGAATGTCAAGTAAAACAGATAAAGTCTAGGTAACAAGAATGTCAAGTAAAATAGATAAAGTCTAGGTAACAGGAATGTCAAGTAAAATAGATAAAGTCTAGGTAACAGGAATGTCAAGTAAAATAGATAAAGTCTAGGTAACAAGAATGTCAAGTAAAATAGATAAAGTCTAGGTAACAAGAATGTCAAGTAAAATAGATAAAGTCTAGGTAACAAGAATGTCAAGTAAAATAGATAAAGTCTAGGTAACAAGAATGTCAAGTAAAATAGATAAAGTCTAGGTAACAAGAATGTCAAGTAAAATAGATAAAGTCTAGGTAACAAGAATGTCAAGTAAAATAGATAAAGTCTAGGTAACAAGAATGTCAAGTAAAATAGATAAAGTCTAGGTAACAAGAATGTCAAGTAAAATAGATAAAGTCTAGGTAACAAGAATGTCAAGTAAAATAGATAAAGTCTAAGTAACAAGAATGTCAAGTAAAATAGATAAAGTCTAGGTAACAAGAATGTCAAGTAAAATAGATAAAGTCTAAGTAACAAGAATGTCAAGTAAAATAGATAAAGTCTAGGTAACAAGAATGTCAAGTAAAATAGATAAAGTCTAGGTAACAGGAATGTCAAGTAAAATAGATAAAGTCTAAGTAACAAGAATGTCAAGTAAAATAGATAAAGTCTAGGTAACAAGAATGTCAAGTAAAATAGATAAAGTCTAGGTAACAAGAATGTCAAGTAAAATAGATAAAGTCTAGGTAACAAGAATGTCAAGTAAAATAGATAAAGTCTAGGTAACAAGAATGTCAAGTAAAATAGATAAAGTCTAGGTAACAAGAATGTCAAGTAAAATAGATAAAGTCTAGGTAACAAGAATGTCAAGTAAAATAGATAAAGTCTAGGTAACAAGAATGTCAAGTAAAACAGATAAAGTCTAGGTAACAAGAATGTCAAGTAAAATAGATAAAGTCTAGGTAACAAGAATGTCAAGTAAAATAGATAAAGTCTAGGTAACAGGAATGTCAAGTAAAATAGATAAAGTCTAGGTAACAAGAATGTCAAGTAAAATAGATAAAGTCTAGGTAACAAGAATGTCAAGTAAAATAGATAAGGCAATAGATAGACAAATCTTTATCAATTCAAATGTATAAATTTATTTGCATTTATTAAAAAATGCCTTTTCAGAATAAAATAAATATTTCTTTCTTTACATAAAATACAAAACAATCTTCAGCACATGTATACAATTAAATAAACAAATGTAAACAATTTTATATATCACAGCAACTTTTCATGTTTAAATTTCTTCAGTGTCTTTTAGTTCATCATTCAGTAAAATGTGCCAGCTTTCATAAAACGATAATAAAATCTGCACTATTTGAAGAAAGCAATATTCTTTTGCTAATATGTACCGTAATGCAATAAAACCTGTCTAAACTGGACACTGTTGATGTTCATAATAGACAGTGATCACATTAGAAAGGATAAATTTACACATATTGTTTTCTGCTGCACCAGATAACATCATGTTAAAATAAAGGACGGAAAACTAGTAAGCTGGACGGAATACTAGGAAGTTGGATGGATTAATAAAACTTGCTCCTGTAACAAAGATATTTTAACTCATTCTTTTTATGACCATCAAACAATAAAATATAAATTATGTTATACTACTCCTGTATTCTAAATATCAAAAATAATTCATGAGTCAATGGACAACGCAGTTAATCATGAATGCGCTTTGGCCATGAGTGAATTACTGTCATTGCTAGGTTATAAGTGATTTATTTTTTATATTCGAAATGCAACAGTAGTTAGACTATTTATTACATAGATTTTACACTTTTGTATGTGCTAACAAGACGATATTTAATCTTCCATTTAACATCTTACTCCTATTGATCTGTGCCGCCGGAAACAATATCAATTTTCATATTGTGGAAGAAGCACATGATTAAGTTTTTGTAGACTTGCCACACAGAGATAATTCAACAAATCCTTGTTAAATTAATAGAGAATTAAATTAAATTCAACAAATAACATTGAATTTCTAGTATAAAACTTTCTGGTAGAACTTTTTGTACTCGTATTCGAAAAACAGCCAATCAAAACAATTTATCCAGCATATAAATGTTCTGATTGGATGATTTTAGAGTATGAGTAATACTCAATTGCTTAATGACGACAAAGCCTAGGAAGAATCTTTCTCCTTTAATAACAAGAGGGGCTGTGCACAGATATGAAAAAGTGAGATAATTAAAGAAGAAAGGGCTGTCATCAACCCCAAGAAACGAAAACTTCTACTTAAAATATCTAAAAAATCTGGGTTATATTTTATTTAAAATCAACTCAGAACTAAGGATATTTTAGAGTAAGCTCACCCTATTTGACCTCAATAACCATTTAGAAATTGAACAAAATTAGGTCAATATGATTTCCAATACTTTTCAACATAAATTGTCTGATTTAAATTTCATTTCAATACAAGTTTAGAATCTGTAACAAGAGTATTTAGTTGTGTTGTTTTTGTCAGTATTTTCCCTCCTAATTTGTTGTATTTTTTCATCATAAAATATTCTATCTCTTCTTCTCTCTTCTCCCTACAAAATAACAAATTACAAAATCATTAGAAATATTCTTTTATAAAGCCAAATTGTAATAAAATATGCGATATGAATTATACATTGAATATGACAAGAAGGGAGGTAGGTAACTCAGTGTTTCTCAATCCTGTTCTTTGAGTGGCCATTTCAATATATTTTGGCAGTCAAAGTGATCTTGGAAGTCTCTGTTAAATTAATTCCTGGAAATATAAGGAATTTATGTTTACTAAAAATATGATTCTATAAAAAAAAGAAGCTTAGAATACTGGAATAGTCCAACAATAGGCTGGGATATGTTCTGGTGTTTACTGTGGCCTGTTTTACTGGTGGAGGAAACCAGAGTATCCACAAATCACTGACAAACTTGATCACATAATGTTGTATAGAGTACACCTCGCCATGAGCAGGATTTGAACTGAGCTCACAATGTCAGTGGTGATTGGCAACTACCATACAATCACAATGATGACGACCCCAGTCCCACAATAAAAACTAGAGGCTCCCAGGAGCCTGTATAGCTCACCTGGGTATAATAACAACATCAGTCAATAAAACTTGATAACTTTGGTAAAAAAAATTAACAAATGTAGCCTTCGTCATTGCAGACCCCTTCTACAAAAAAATGTGGGCAGGGGTTCCCCCTTTAATGTAAGTTATCAAAATTGCTGTAAAAAAACATATATGTCAATGATTCTCAAAATTTAGCTTTTCCTACTTCACATTTTGTAATAGAGTTGCTTCCCTTTGATTATTTGAGTAACCAAAAGCAGTGAGTCAACAAAAATATGCATTTCAAGAGGAATAACTCTTCACAGCTGTCACACATTTTTAACTGTGGGAAATTTTTTGTAGATCTTGACATGCTGAACATTTTTGCAGTTTAAACTTTCCCTCTATCTCTAATAGTTTTTGAGATATAAGATGATAGTATTAAAATTGAGAACATTTTGATGAAAAAAGGGCAATAACTCCAAAATGGGTAATTGGATTTACTTCAAAATTGCAGGGTAGGAAGATCTTGACATGCTGCAAATTTTTGAAATTTAAACTTAACCTTTATCTCTTATAGTTTTTGAAATATAAGACGAAAAGTATTATTTTTTTTTTATAAATTTGATGAAAAAAGGTTGAGAACTCCAAGATGGGTAATCAGATTTACTTCAAAATTGCAGGTAAAAAAAAAAATGGATAGAAGGGTCGAACTGCCAGACACATTTTTGGAAGAGAACCATCCAATGACTATTTCATCAAAATTTTGTTCTTATTGAGCAAATGTTTTTATGGGAATTTCCCATAGGGTCCTATGTTAAATTAAGTTCGGCTGTGGCGGCCATCTTGGTCGGTGTTCTGAAATGCCGGACACAATTTTGGAAGAGGACCACTCAAGAATCATTTCAGCAAAGTTTGGTTGAGATTGGCTCTGTAGTTTCAGAGGAGAAGATTTTTTTTAATTTCATCCCCCCTTTTTTCTAATTTGCATAATCGGTCAAAATCGGTAAAAGTTCAAAGTTCATAAAAAATCCCGTACTATATGTTAAAAAGCTCATCATTATGCTTATACAGTTCAAATTTGGGCACTTTCTGGCTTAAAATAGAGCAGTTTTGGCCATTTGAAGAAATTTCTATTTTTAGTAATGGCGGCCATCTTGGATACAGGACGGCGCTGACGGACACAATTTTGAAAGGGGACCACCTAAGGATCATTTCAGCAAAGTTTGGTTGAGATTGGCCTTATAGTTTCAGAGGAGAAGATTTTTTTTAAATTTCATCCCCCCTTTTTTCTAATTTGCATAATCGGTCAAAATCGGTAAAAGTTCAAAGTTCATAAAAAATCCCGTAATATATGCTAAAAGGCTCATCATTATGCTTATACACTTCAAATTTGGGCACTTTCTGGCTTAAAATAGAGCAGTTTTGGCCATTTGAAGAAATTTCTATTTTTAGTAATGGCGGCCATCTTGGATACAGGACGGTGCTGACGGACACAATTTTGAAAGGGGACCACCTAAGGATCATTTCAGCAAAGTTTGGTTGAGATTGGCTCAGTAGTTTCAGAGAAGATTTTTTTTTAATTTCATCCCCCCTTTTTTCTAATTTGCATAATCGGTCAAAATGGGTACTGGGATTTACTTCAAAATTGCAGGGTAGGTAGATCTTGACATGCTGCACATTTTTGCAATTTAAACTTAACATCTATCTCTAAATAGTTTCTGAAATATAAGACGAAAAGTATTAAAATGAAAAAAAAAAATGATGAAAAAAGGGCAATAACTCCAAGATGGGTAATCAAATTTACTTCAAAATTGCAGGGTAGGTAGATCTTGACATGCTGAACATGTTTGCAGTTTCAACTTACCATCTGTCTCTTATAGTTTTTGAAATAAAGGACGAAAAGTATTAAAATTTTGATGAAAAAAGGGAAATAACTCCAAAATGAGCAATGGGATTAACTTCAAAATTGCAGGGTAGGTAGATCTTGATATGCCGCACATTTTTGCAATTTAAAGTTAACCTTTATCTCTTCTAGTTTTTGAAATATAAGACGAAAAGTATTAAAATTTTACAAATTTGATGAAAAAAGGGCAATAACTCCAAGATGGGTAATCAGATTTACTTCAAAATTGCAGGGTAGGTAGATCTTGATGTGCTGATCATTTTTACCCCATGTCAGATTTTGGATATTATTAACGGTTTTTGAGTTATTACCCAAAACCTGCAATTTTACCATATGTTCTATTTTTAGTAACAGCGGCCATGTTGGTTGGTGCACGGCATCATCGGACACAATTTTGAAACTAGACACCCTAGTAATGATTCAGACCAAGTTTGGTTTCCATTGGTCTAGTACTTTCAGAGGAGAAGATTTTTGAAAAAGTTTACGACGTACGACGGACGACGACGACAAGTGATGGCAATAGCTCACATGACCCTTTGGGTCAGGTGAGCTAATAAAAGCTAATCTACCTGGCAACAGGACCATATGTTGATACTGGAATATTTGTTGTTGGAAGTTTATTACCATAAGGGAATACATCTCTGAAAAAAAAAGAAAATACATGTAGAATACATTTAATTGATGAGGTTAATATAAAGATCTATCATTCCAAGATATATGATATTTACCGAGGCTGAAGCCACACTATGTATGTAATGGGTATATATTGATTGAAATGAAAGTCAGTAATTGTATTACTATATGAAACTGTTATTAATGTCCTCTTGGTCATGTTTTATAAGTTGGCATTAAACACTACATGTGTTTTTATGTTATTAATGTTCTCTGGGTCATGTTTTATAAGTTGGCATTAAACACTACATGTGTTTTTATGTTATTAATGTTCTCTGGGTCATGTTTTATAAGTTGGCATTAAACACTACATGTGTTTTTATGTGATTAATGTTCTCTGGGTCATGTTTTATAAGTTGGCATTAAACACTACATGTGTTTTTATGTTATTAATGTCCTCTGAGTCATGTTTTATAAGTTGGCATTAAACACAACATATGTTTTTATGTTATTAATGTTCTCTGGGTCATGTTTTATAAGTTGGCATTAAACACTACATGTGTTTTTATGTTATCAATGTCCCCTGGGTCATGTTTTATAAGTTGGTATTAAACACTACATGTGTTTTTATGTTATTAATTTTCTCTGGGTCATGTTTTATAAGTTGGCATTAAACACTACATGTGTTTTTATGTTATTAATGTTCTCTGGGTCATGTTTTATAAGTTGGCATTAAACACTACATGTGTTTTTATGTTATTAATGTCCTCTGGGTCATGTTTTATAAGTTGGCATTAAACACTACATGTGTTTTTATGTTATTAATGTCCCCTGGGTCATGTTTTATAAGTTGGCATTAAACACTACATGTGTTTTTATGTTATTAATGTCCCCTGGGTCATGTTTTATAAGTTGGCATTAAACACTACATGTGTTTTTATGTTATTAATGTCCTCTGGGTCATGTTTTATAAGTTGGCATTAAACACAACATATGTTTTTATGTTATTAATGTCCTCTGAGTCATGTTTTATAAGTTGGCATTAAACACAACATATGTTTTTATGTTATTAATGTTCTCTGGGTCATGTTTTATAAGTTGGCATTAAACACTACATGTGTTTTTATGTTATTAATGTTCTCTGGGTCATGTTTTATAAGTTGGCATTAAACACTACATGTGTTTTTATGTTATTAATGTCCTCTGGGTCATGTTTTATAAGTTGGCATTAAACACTACATGTGTTTTTATGTTATTAATGTTCTCTGGGTCATGTTTTATAAGTTGGCATTAAACACAACATATGTTTTTATGTTATTAATGTCCTCTGAGTCATGTTTTATAAGTTGGCATTAAACACAACATATGTTTTTATGTTATTAATGTTCTCTGGGTCATGTTTTATAAGTTGGCATTAAACATTACATGTGTTTTTATGTTATTAATGTCCTCTGGGTCATGTTTTATAAGTTGGCATTAAACACAACATGTGTTTTTATGTGATTAATGTTCCCTGGGTCATGTTTTATAAGTTGGCATTAAACACTACATGTGTTTTTATGTTATTAATGTTCTCTGGGTCATGTTTTATAAGTTGGCATTAAACACAACATGTGTTTTTATGTTATTAATGTCCTCTGGGTCATGTTTTATAAGTTGGCATTAAACACTACATGTGTTTTTATGTGATTAATGTTCCCTGGGTCATGTTTTATAAGTTGGCATTAAACACTACATGTGTTTTTATGTTATTAATGTTCTCTGGGTCATGTTTTATAAGTTGGCATTAAACACTACATGTGTTTTTATGTTATTAATGTTCTCTGGGTCATGTTTTATAAGTTGGCATTAAACACTACATGTGTTTTTATGTAATTAATGTCCCCTGGGTCATGTTTTATAAGTTGGCATTAAACACAACATATGTTTTTATGTTATTAATGTCCTCTGGGTCATGTTTTATAAGTTGGCATTAAACACTACATGTGTTTTTATGTTATTAATGTCCTCTGGGTCATGTTTTATAAGTTGGCATTAAACACTACATGTGTTTTTATGTGATTAATGTTCCCTGGGTCATGTTTTATAAGTTTGCATTAAACACTACATGTGTTTTTATGTTATTAATGTTCTCTGGGTCATGTTTTATAAGTTGGCATTAAACACTACATGTGTTTTTATGTGATTAATGTTCTCTGGGTCATGTTTTATAAGTTGGCATTAAACACTACATGTGTTTTTATGTTATTAATGTCCCCTGGGTCATGTTTTATAAGTTGGCATTAAACACTACATGTGTTTTTATGTTATTAATGTTCTCTGGGTCATGTTTTATAAGTTGGCATTAAACACTACATGTGTTTTTATGTGATTAATGTTCTCTGGGTCATGTTTTATAAGTTGGCATTAAACACTACATGTGTTTTTATGTTATTAATGTCCTCTGAGCCATGTTTTATAAGTTGGCATTAAACACTACATGTGTTTTTATGTGATTAATGTCCCCTGGGTCATGTTTTATAAGTTGGCATTAAACACTACATGTGTTTTTATGTGATTAATGTTCACTGGGTCATGTTTTATAAGTTGGCATTAAACACAACATGTGTTTTTATGTTATTAATGTTCTCTGGGTCATGTTTTATAAATTGGCATTAAACACAACATGTGTTTTTATGTTATTAATGTCCTCTGGGTCATGTTTTATAAGTTGGCATTAAACACTACATGTGTTTTTATGTTATTCATGTTCTCTGGGTCATGTTTTATAAATTGGCATTAAACACTACATGTGTTTTTATGTTATTAATGTCCCCTGGGTCATGTTTTATAAGTTGGCATTAAACACTACATGTGTTTTTATGCAATTAATTTCCCCTGGGTCATGTTTTATAAGTTGGCATTAAACACTACATGTGTTTTTATGTTATTAATGTCCTCTGGGCCATGTTTTATAAGTTGGCATTAAACACTACATGTGTTTTTATGTTATTAATGTCCTCTGAGCCATGTTTTATAAGTTGGCATTAAACACTACATGTGTTTTTATGTGATTAATGTTCACTGGGTCATGTTTTATAAGTTGGCATTAAACACAACATGTGTTTTTATGTTATTAATGTTCTCTGGGTCATGTTTTATAAATTGGCATTAAACACAACATGTGTTTTTATGTTATTAATGTCCTCTGGGTCATGTTTTATAAGTTGGCATTAAACACTACATGTGTTTTTATGCAATTAATGTCCCCTGGGTCATGTTTTATAAGTTGGCATTAAACACTACATGTGTTTTTATGTTATTAATGTCCTCTGGGCCATGTTTTATAAGTTGGCATTAAACACTACATGTGTTTTTATGTTATTAATGTTCTCTGGGTCATGTTTTATAAGTTGGCATTAAACACTACATGTGTTTTTATGTTATTAATGTTCTCTGGGTCATGTTTTATAAGTTGGCATTAAACACTACATGTGTTTTTATGTTATTAATGTCCCCTGAGTCATGTTTTATAAGTTGGCATTAAACACTACATGTGTTTTTATGTTATTAATGTCCCCTGGGTCATGTTTTATAAGTTGGCATTAAACACTACATGTGTTTTTATGTTATTAATGTCCCCTGGGTCATGTTTTATAAGTTGGCATTAAACACTACATGTGTTTTTATGTTATTAATGTTCTCTGGGTCATGTTTTATAAGTTGGCATTAAACACAACATGTGTTTTTATGTTACTAATGTTCTCTGGGTCATGTTTTATAAGTTGGCATTAAACACTACATGTGTTTTTATGTTATTAATGTCCTCTGAGCCATGTTTTATAAGTTGGCATTAAACATTACATGTGTTTTTATGTGATTAATGTCCCCTGGGTCATGTTTTATAAGTTGGCATTAAACACTACATGTGTTTTTATGTGATTAATGTTCACTGGGTCATGTTTTATAAGTTGGCATTAAACACTACATGTGTTTTTATGTTATTAATGTCCCCTGGGTCATGTTTTATAAGTTGGTATTAAACACTACATGTGTTTTTATGTTATTAATGTCCCCTGGGTCATGTTTTATAAGTTGGCATTAAACACTACATGTGTTTTTATGTTATTAATGTTCTCTGGGTCATGTTTTATAAGTTGGCATTAAACACTACATGTGTTTTTATGTGATTAATGTTCTCTGGGTCATGTTTTATAAGTTGGCATTAAACACTACATGTGTTTTTATGTTATTAATGTCCTCTGAGCCATGTTTTATAAGTTGGCATTAAACACTACATGTGTTTTTATGTGATTAATGTCCCCTGGGTCATGTTTTATAAGTTGGCATTAAACACAACATGTGTTTTTATGTTATTAATGTTCTCTCGGTCATGTTTTATAAGTTGGCATTAAACACTACATGTGTTTTTATGTTATTAATGTCCCCTGGGTCATGTTTTATAAGTTGGTATTAAACACTACATGTGTTTTTATGTTATTAATGTCCCCTGGGTCATGTTTTATAAGTTGGCATTAAACACTACATGTGTTTTTATGTTATTAATGTTCTCTGGGTCATGTTTTATAAGTTGGCATTAAACACTACATGTGTTTTTATGTGATTAATGTTCTCTGGGTCATGTTTTATAAGTTGGCATTAAACACTACATGTGTTTTTATGTTATTAATGTCCTCTGAGCCATGTTTTATAAGTTGGCATTAAACACTACATGTGTTTTTATGTGATTAATGTCCCCTGGGTCATGTTTTATAAGTTGGCATTAAACACTACATGTGTTTTTATGTGATTAATGTTCACTGGGTCATGTTTTATAAGTTGGCATTAAACACAACATGTGTTTTTATGTTATTAATGTTCTCTGGGTCATGTTTTATAAATTGGCATTAAACACAACATGTGTTTTTATGTTATTAATGTTCTCTGAGTCATGTTTTATAAGTTGGCATTAAACACTACATGTGTTTTTATGTTATTAATGTCCTCTGGGTCATGTTTTATAAGTTGGCATTAAACACTACATGTGTTTTTATGTTATTCATGTTCTCTGGGTCATGTTTTATAAATTGGCATTAAACACTACATGTGTTTTTATGTTATTAATGTCCCCTGGGTCATGTTTTATAAGTTGGCATTAAACACTACATGTGTTTTTATGCAATTAATGTCCCCTGGGTCATGTTTTATAAGTTGGCATTAAACACTACATGTGTTTTTATGTAATTAATGTCCCCTGGGTCATGTTTTATAAGTTGGCATTAAACACTACATGTGTTTTTATGTGATTAATGTTCTCTGGGTCATGTTTTATAAGTTGGCATTAAACACTACATGTGTTTTTATGTTATTAATGTCCTCTGAGCCATGTTTTATAAGTTGGCATTAAACACTACATGTGTTTTTATGTGATTAATGTCCCCTGGGTCATGTTTTATAAGTTGGCATTAAACACTACATGTGTTTTTATGTGATTAATGTTCACTGGGTCATGTTTTATAAGTTGGCATTAAACACAACATGTGTTTTTATGTTATTAATGTTCTCTGGGTCATGTTTTATAAATTGGCATTAAACACAACATGTGTTTTTATGTTATTAATGTCCTCTGGGTCATGTTTTATAAGTTGGCATTAAACACTACATGTGTTTTTATGTTATTCATGTTCTCTGGGTCATGTTTTATAAATTGGCATTAAACACTACATGTGTTTTTATGTTATTAATGTCCCCTGGGTCATGTTTTATAAGTTGGCATTAAACACTACATGTGTTTTTATGCAATTAATTTCCCCTGGGTCATGTTTTATAAGTTGGCATTAAACACTACATGTGTTTTTATGTTATTAATGTCCTCTGGGCCATGTTTTATAAGTTGGCATTAAACACTACATGTGTTTTTATGTTATTAATGTCCTCTGAGCCATGTTTTATAAGTTGGCATTAAACACTACATGTGTTTTTATGTTATTAATGTTCTCTGGGTCATGTTTTATAAATTGGCATTAAACACAACATGTGTTTTTATGTTATTAATGTCCTCTGGGTCATGTTTTATAAGTTGGCATTAAACACTACATGTGTTTTTATGCAATTAATGTCCCCTGGGTCATGTTTTATAAGTTGGCATTAAACACTACATGTGTTTTTATGTTATTAATGTCCCCTGGGTCATGTTTTATAAGTTGGTATTAAACACTACATGTGTTTTTATGTTATTAATGTCCCCTGGGTCATGTTTTATAAGTTGGCATTAAACACTACATGTGTTTTTATGTTATTAATGTTCTCTGGGTCATGTTTTATAAGTTGGCATTAAACACTACATGTGTTTTTATGTGATTAATGTTCTCTGGGTCATGTTTTATAAGTTGGCATTAAACACTACATGTGTTTTTATGTTATTAATGTCCTCTGAGCCATGTTTTATAAGTTGGCATTAAACACTACATGTGTTTTTATGTGATTAATGTCCCCTGGGTCATGTTTTATAAGTTGGCATTAAACACTACATGTGTTTTTATGTGATTAATGTTCACTGGGTCATGTTTTATAAGTTGGCATTAAACACAACATGTGTTTTTATGTTATTAATGTTCTCTGGGTCATGTTTTATAAATTGGCATTAAACACAACATGTGTTTTTATGTTATTAATGTCCTCTGGGTCATGTTTTATAAGTTGGCATTAAACACTACATGTGTTTTTATGTTATTCATGTTCTCTGGGTCATGTTTTATAAATTGGCATTAAACACTACATGTGTTTTTATGTTATTAATGTCCCCTGGGTCATGTTTTATAAGTTGGCATTAAACACTACATGTGTTTTTATGCAATTAATGTCCCCTGGGTCATGTTTTATAAGTTGGCATTAAACACTACATGTGTTTTTATGTAATTAATGTCCCCTGGGTCATGTTTTATAAGTTGGCATTAAACACTACATGTGTTTTTATGCAATTAATGTCCCCTGGGTCATGTTTTATAAGTTGGCATTAAACACTACATGTGTTTTTATGTAATTAATGTCCCCTGGGTCATGTTTTATAAGTTGGCATTAAACACTACATGTGTTTTTATGTTATTAATGTTCTCTGGGTCATGTTTTATAAATTGGCATTAAACACTACATGTGTTTTTATGTAATTAATGTCCCCTGGGTCATGTTTTATAAGTTGGCATTAAACACTACATGTGTTTTTATGCAATTAATGTCCCCTGGGTCATGTTTTATAAGTTGGCATTAAACACTACATGTGTTTTTATGTAATTAATGTCCCCTGGGTCATGTTTTATAAGTTGGCATTAAACACTACATGTGTTTTTATGCAATTAATGTCCCCTGGGTCATGTTTTATAAGTTGGCATTAAACACTACATGTGTTTTTATGTAATTAATGTCCCCTGGGTCATGTTTTATAAGTTGGCATTAAACACTACATGTGTTTTTATGTTATTAATGTTCTCTGGGTCATGTTTTATAAATTGGCATTAAACACTACATGTGTTTTTATGTTATTAATGTTCTCTGGGTCATGTTTTATAAATTGGCATTAAACACTACATGTGTTTTTATGTTATTAATGTTCTCTGGGTCATGTTTTATAAGTTGGCATTAAACACTACATGTGTTTTTATGTTATTAATGTCCTCTGAGTCATGTTTTATAAGTTGGCATTAAACACAACATATGTTTTTATGTTATTAATGTCCTCTGGGTCATGTTTTATAAGTTTGCATTAAACACTACATGTGTTTTTATGTTATTAATGTTCTCTGGGTCATGTTTTATAAGTTGGCATTAAACACTACATGTGTTTTTATGTGATTAATGTTCTCTGGGTCATGTTTTATAAGTTGGCATTAAACACTACATGTGTTTTTATGTTATTAATGTCCCCTGGGTCATGTTTTATAAGTTGGCATTAAACACTACATGTGTTTTTATGTTATTAATGTTCTCTGGGTCATGTTTTATAAGTTGGCATTAAACACTACATGTGTTTTTATGTGATTAATGTTCTCTGGGTCATGTTTTATAAGTTGGCATTAAACACTACATGTGTTTTTATGTTATTAATGTCCTCTGAGCCATGTTTTATAAGTTGGCATTAAACACTACATGTGTTTTTATGTGATTAATGTCCCCTGGGTCATGTTTTATAAGTTGGCATTAAACACTACATGTGTTTTTATGTGATTAATGTTCACTGGGTCATGTTTTATAAGTTGGCATTAAACACAACATGTGTTTTTATGTTATTAATGTTCTCTGGGTCATGTTTTATAAGTTGGCATTAAACACTACATGTGTTTTTATGTTATTAATGTCCCCTGGGTCATGTTTTATAAGTTGGCATTAAACACAACATGTGTTTTTATGTTATTAATGTCCTCTGGGTCATGTTTTATAAGTTGGCATTAAACACTACATGTGTTTTTATGTTATTCATGTTCTCTGGGTCATGTTTTATAAATTGGCATTAAACACTACATGTGTTTTTATGTTATTAATGTCCCCTGGGTCATGTTTTATAAGTTGGCATTAAACACTACATGTGTTTTTATGCAATTAATTTCCCCTGGGTCATGTTTTATAAGTTGGCATTAAACACTACATGTGTTTTTATGTTATTAATGTCCTCTGGGCCATGTTTTATAAGTTGGCATTAAACACTACATGTGTTTTTATGTTATTAATGTCCTCTGAGCCATGTTTTATAAGTTGGCATTAAACACTACATGTGTTTTTATGTGATTAATGTTCACTGGGTCATGTTTTATAAGTTGGCATTAAACACAACATGTGTTTTTATGTTATTAATGTTCTCTGGGTCATGTTTTATAAGTTGGCATTAAACACTACATGTGTTTTTATGTTATTAATGTCCCCTGGGTCATGTTTTATAAATTGGCATTAAACACAACATGTGTTTTTATGTTATTAATGTCCTCTGGGTCATGTTTTATAAGTTGGCATTAAACACTACATGTGTTTTTATGCAATTAATGTCCCCTGGGTCATGTTTTATAAGTTGGCATTAAACACTACATGTGTTTTTATGTTATTAATGTCCTCTGGGCCATGTTTTATAAGTTGGCATTAAACACTACATGTGTTTTTATGTTATTAATGTTCTCTGGGTCATGTTTTATAAGTTGGCATTAAACACTACATGTGTTTTTATGTTATTAATGTCCTCTGGGTCATGTTTTATAAGTTGGCATTAAACACTACATGTGTTTTTATGTTATTAATGTTCTCTAGGTCATGTTTTATAAGTTGGCATTAAACACTACATGTGTTTTTATATATATTAATGTTCTCTGGGTCATGTTTTATAAGTTGGCATTAAACACTACATGTGTTTTTATGTTATTAATGTCCCTTGGGTCATGTTTTATAAATTGGCATTAAACACAACATGTGTTTTTATGTAAATTTTAATGGTAACACGAAAGATTTATGAATACTGCAAAGATTAATTTAGATCGTCACATGAGGTTAATATACCATTCCAAAGGCTCCTCTGGAACGATCAAAATTAATCTTTGCAGAAATTTAAGGCTTAGACAGTATTCATAAATTTTTATCAAGAAAAAATTTCATGCTTTAAGCTTTCAATCAGATAAAAGAAATATTTGTAGTCATATAATAATATCTATTATAAAGCAAGCAGAATGATATTACATATTATTTCTTATGAAGCAAGAATCTTGCAATCTGATTGGTTAGTTACCCGGGTTTAAATAGCACCCCACCCCAGCTAAACCATTTACACCCGGGATAAAATAAAAATAGAGGCTCAGCCCACTGAGCCTGTATCACTCACCTGTCAATAGAATGATACAAAACCTTTATCTCTAATAGTTTTTGAAATATCAGACAAAAATGTTTAAATTAAAAAAATAATAATGAAACAAGATGAACTGTGAGCTAATGCTCACTTAAGATACCTCCGCTCTTTGGCAAACAGGAAGTAGGAATCTGACGGGTCAAAAAATGCTTCCCACGATATGGCATACCTATATGAAGCTTGTGACCAAATATCAGATTTCTGCCATCAATAGTTGCAGAGAAAAATGCGACGAAAAATGAGCATATATGTTCAATGTGTAGAAAAATCAACAAAGTCGGTAAACAGGAAGTAGGAATCTGATGGGTCCAAAAACGCTTCCCACAATATGGCATACCTATATGAAGCTTGTGACCAAATATCAGATTCCTGTCATCAATAGTTGCTGAGAAAAATGCGACGAAAAATGTACATATACAAATGTATGTTAAATGTGTATAAAAATCAACAAAATCGGCAAACAGGAAGTAGGAATCTGATGGGTCAAAAAACCCTTCCCACGATATGGGGTACCTATATGAAGCTTGTGATGACCAAATATCAGATTTCTGCCATCATTAGTTGCTGAGAAAAATGCGACGAAAAATGAGCATATATGTTCAATGTGTATAAAAATCAACAAAGTCGGCAAACAGGAAGTAGGAATCCGATGGGTTCAAAAAATGCTTCCCACAATATGGGGTACCTATATGAAGCTTGTGACCAAATATCAGATTTCTGCCATCAATAGTTGCTGAGAAAAATGTGCATATATGTTCAATGTGTATAAAAACCAACTAAGTCGGCAAACAGGAAGTAGGAATCTGATGGGTCCAAAAACGCTTCCCATGATATGGGGTACCTATATGACACTTGTGACCAAATATCAGATCTCTGTCATCAACAGTTGCTGAGAAAAATGTGCATATATGTTCAATGTGTATAAAGACCAACTAAGTCGGCAAACAGGAAGTAGGAATCTGACGGGTCCAAAAACGCTACCCACAATATGGTATACCTATATGATGCTTGTGACCAAATATCAGATTTCTGCCATCAACAGTTACTGAGAAAAATATCTTGGACGGACGGAAGGACGGACAGAGGTAAAACAGTATACCCCCCTCCCCCTTCGGGGAGCGGGGGTATAAAAAGGGCAATAACTCCTAGACGGGTAATCAGGTTTACTTCAAAATTGCAGGGCATGTAGATCTTGACAAGCTGAACATGTTTTCAGTTTACACTTAACATCTATCTCTAATAGTTTTTGAAATAAAGGATGAAAAGTATTAACATTTTTAAAATTTGATGAAAAAAGGGCAATAACTTCAAGATGGGTAATCAGATTTACTTTAAAATTGCAGGCTAGGTAAATCTTGACATGCTGCACATGTTTGCTGTTTAAACTTAACATCTATTTCTTATAGTTTTTGAAATAAAAAACGAAAAGTATTAAAATTTTGAAAATTTGATGAAAAAAGGGCAATAACTCCAAGATAGGTAATCAGATTTTCTTCAAAATTTCAGGGTAGTTAGATTTTGCTGTGCTGATCATTTTTACCCCGTCAGATTTCTGATATTATTAACGGTTTTTGAGTTATTACCAAAAACGTGCAATTTTACCATATGTTCTATTTTTAGTAACAGTGGCCATGTTTGTTGGCCAAATGGAACCAAATGAAGAAGTTTTATAGAGGATATTACATAGATGCTTCCTGCCAAGTTTGGCTCTATTTGGCCAAGCAGTTTCAGAGGAGAAGATTTTGTTAACATTAGCCAATCAGAAACAAGAATTGCCCTTGGCGGCCATATTTGTTGGCGGAATGGGACAAAATGAAGAAACTTTATAGAGGACCTTATATAGATGCTTTCTGCCAAGTTTGGTTCCATTTGGCCCAGTTGTTTCAGAGGAGTAGATTAAAATATGAAAAAGTTAACGAATGGACGACGGATGCCAAGTGATGGCAATACCTCACATGACTCTTTGGGTCAGGTGAGCTAAAAAAGTAATTTTGAACTACGCACAGCAAGAGCATGATATGAAATGATACATTTACATAAAATTTGATGATTATAAACAATAATATGTGTAATATATGTAAAATCGAAAACAAAATAGCATTTTTCTTAATGCGCTGGTTTTTTTGTTTTGTTTTGTTTCAGTTTTACACCCCGGTATAACAAGAAGTAAAGGAAAGCTTCATAAGAAATAAATTTGTTATCTTGGTGTAATCAGGGGTGCGCCTCAGGGTGTATGAATTTTCAACACCGGTGTAAAATTCTGTACACCTCTGATTACACCAAGATAACTTATAATATTGCTGTTTTCTAATGTGACTTTAAAATGACGTCATCTTACCAAATCCTCGATAAACATTCTATTGTTGATGTTTTGTTCAAAATGGATTCTCATCATATCTCATGCTTTGCCTTCGATGTAATATTACACTGAGAAATCAATTCTCGGAAAACAAATCAATGATATTAATATACAAACTAAAGTAATAAATTATTGTAAATGCACAGAAGAATAAAATTGTAAATGTGAGGTGGCACCCATCAATAGCTGTAAATATAAGGTGGCACCAATCTTAGCTGTAAATGTACAGTGGCACCAATCATTAGCTGTAAATGTAAGGTGGCACCCATCATTAATTGTAAATGTACAGTGGCACCCATCATTAGCTGTAAATATAAGGTGGCACCAATCATTAGCTGTAAATATAAGGTGGCACCCATCATTAGCTGTAAATGTATGGTGGCACCCATCATTAGCTGTAAATGTAAGGTTGCACCCATCATTAGCTGTAAATGTATGGTGGCACCCATCATTAGCTGTAAATGTAAGGTTGCACCCATCATTAGCTGTAAATGTAATGTGGCACCCATCATTAGCTGTCAATATAAGGTGGCACAAATCATTAGCTGTAAATGTATGGTAGCACCCATCATTAGCTGTAAATGTACAGTGGCACCCATCATTAGCTGTAAATGTATGGTGGCACCCATTATTAGCTGTAAATGTAAGGTGGCACCCATCGTTAATTGTAAATGTAGTGGCACCCATCATTAGCTGTAAATATAAGGTGGCACCCATCATTAGCTGTAAATGTACAGTGGTACCAATCATTAGCTGTAAATATAAGGTGGCACCCATCATTAATTGTAAATGTATGGTGGCGCCCATCATTAGCTGTAAATATAAGGTGGCACCCATCATTAGCTGTAAATGTACAGTGGCACCCATCATTAGCTGTAAATGTATGGTGGCACCCATTATTAGCTTTAAATGTAAGGTGGCACCCATCGTTAATTGTAAATGTACAGTGGCACCCATCATTAGCTGTAAATATAAGGTGGCACCCATCATTAGCTGTAAATATAAGGTGGCACCCACCATTAGCTGTAAATGTAAGGTGGCACCCATCTTTAGCTGTAAATATAATGTGACACTCATCATTAGCTGTAAATGTAAGGTGTCACCAATCATTAGCTGTAAATGTAAGGTGGCACCCATCATTATCTGTAAATGTAAGGTGGCACCCATCTTTAGCTGTAAATATAAGGTGGCACCCATCATTAGCTGTAAATGTACAGTGGTACCAATCATTAGCTCTAAATATAAGGTGGCACCCATCATTATCTGTAAATATAAGGTGGCACCCATCATTAGCTGTAAATGTAAGGTGTCACCAATCATTAGCTGTAAATGTAAGGTGGCACCCATCATTAGCTGTAAATGTAAGGTGGCACCCATCATTAGCTGTAAATGTAATGTGGCATCCATCATTAGCTGTAAATGTAAGGTGGCACCCATCATTAGCTGTAAATGTAATGTGGCATCCATCATTAGCTGTAAATGTAATGTGGCATCCATCATTAGCTGTAAATGTAAGGTGGCACCCATCATTAGCTGTAAATGTAAGGCGGCACCCATCATTAGCTGTAAATGTATGGTGGCACCCATCATTAGCTGTAAATGTAATGTGGCATCCATCATTAGCTGTAAATGTAAGGTGGCACCCATCATTAGCTGTAAATGTAAGGTGGCACCCATCATTAGCTGTAAATGTAAGGTGGCACCCATCATTAGCTGTAAATGTAAGGTGGCACCCATCATTAGCTGTAAATATAAGGTGGCATCCATCATTAGCTGTAAATGTAATGTGGCATCCATCATTAGCTGTAAATAAAAGGTGGCACCCATCATTAGCTGTAAATGTAAGGTGGCACCCATCATTAGCTGTAAATGTAAGGTGGCACCCATCATTAGCTGTAAATGTAAGGTGGCACCCATCATTAGCTGTAAATATAAGGTGGCATCCATCATTAGCTGTAAATGTAATGTGGCATCCATCATTAGCTGTAAATAAAAGGTGGCACCCATCATTAGCTGTAAATGTAAGGTGGCACCCATCATTAGCTGTAAATGTAAGGTGGCACCCATCATTAGCTGTAAATATAAGGTGGCACCCATCATTAGCTGTAAATGTAAGGTGGCACCCATCATTAGCTGTAAATGTATGGAGGAACACAGGACACCATAAACAAACTATTAGAATGATGCTTGTTACTGCTCTTTATTTAGACAATTTGTTCTGGGTTTTTGACATTGCAGGATAAATAAAATAAATGTACATTGTCGGAAACATAAATTCATTTGCACTCGATGTGAAATAGGACAGGAAAGCTCACCACAGACTCGCTTGATATATTGTCTATGTAGAGTATATCTACAGATTTTTCAATTTAATTTATAGTGGACATTTGATGTAATATTATGTCTTGTCTTTGTCTGTGTTTGTATTGTATTATTTGCAATGTCTGTAATACATGCATATTGAAAATTAACACAAAAAACCCCCAAAATTTACCGAGTCCAAAGGACACTATGCATTCACAAAAAATACTATATTGAAAATGCATGAAAATGTTAAAGTTCCAAAATTCATCCAATCAAAATGGCGGGATAATATGATCAACTACATATTATGACCAATTATCCTAGCAACCATCGGAATAACGTTTTAAGAGGAGTTGCATTCACAAAGTGAAGCAGGATGGGCAGATGAATGGACCAATGGAAATATTATAAGACCCCCATACTATCGTATGTGGGGCATCAACAATACATTACTCCTTTCAATTCATAGCAGGAACATACAAAATATTTTGGAACATTTCACTTAGAAATTTCATATAAGAAATTATACATAGTAAATATTGTCAATTTCTGTGATGAAAAAAGGGAGAAGTTATTTCTTACCGTGAAAAAAGATAGAAGTTATTTCTTACAGTGAAAAAACAGAGAAGTTATTTCTTACTGTGAAAAAAGAGAGAAGTTATTTCTTACTGTGAAAAAAGAGAGAAGTTATTTCTTACTGTGAAAAAAGAGAGAAGTTATTTCTTACTGTGATGTTTTTTCATCCATAGGAGTTGACATATCTATCATAGAGAATTGTGCTGTTACCATCTCAGGTGACAGAGTGACCTCTTGTCTAGAGGTTGTTCTTCCTTCCTCTTCCTCCCTGTAATCAAATGTGTTTGAATTGAGTGATTGAGTAAACTATAACCTGTATAAAGTGATTGAGTAAACTATAACCTGTATAAAGTGATTGAGTAAACTATAACCTGTAGAGTGATTGAGTAAACTATAACCTGTATAAAGTGATTGAGTAAACTATAACCTGTATAAAGTGATTGAGTAAACTATAACCTGTATAAAGTGATTGAGTAAACTATAACCTGTATAAAGTGATTGAGTAAACTATAACCTGTATAAAGTGATTGAGTAAACTATAACCTGTATAAAGTGATTGAGTAAACTATAACCTGTATAGAGTGATTGAGTAAACTATAACCTGTAGAGTGATTGAGTAAACTATAACCTGTATAAAGTGATTGAGTAAACTATAACCTGTATAGAGTGATTGAGTAAACTATAACCTGTAGAGTGATTGAGTAAACTATAACCTGTATAAAGTGATTGAGTAAACTATAACCTGTAGAGTGATTGAGTAAACTATAACCTGTATAAAGTGATTGAGTAAACTATAACCTGTATAGAGTGATTGAGTAAACTATAACCTGTATAAAGTGATTTAGTAAACTATAACCTGTATAAAGTGATTGAGTAAACTATAACCTGTATAAAGTGATTGAGTAAACTATAACCTGTATAAAGTGATTGAGTAAACTATAACCTGTATAAAGTGATTGAGTAAACTATAACCTGTATAAAGTGATTGAGTAAACTATAACCTGTATAAAGTGATTGAGTAAACTATAACCTGTATAAAGTGATTGAGTAAACTATAACCTGTATAAAGTGATTGAGTAAACTATAACCTGTAGAGTGATTGAGTAAACTATAACCTGTATAGAGTGATTGAGTAAACTATAACCTGTATAAAGTGATTGAGTAAACTATAACCTGTATAGAGTGATTGAGTAAACTATAACCTGTATAAAGTGATTGAGTAAACTATAACCTGTATAAAGTGATTGAGTAAACTATAACCTGTATAAAGTGATTGAGTAAACTATAACCTGTATAAAGTGATTGAGTAAACTATAACCTGTATAAAGTGATTTAGTAAACTATAACCTGTATAGAGTGATTGAGTAAACTATAACCTGTATAAAGTGATTGAGTAAACTATAACCTGTATAAAGTGATTGAGTAAACTATAACCTGTATAAAGTGATTTAGTAAACTATAACCTGTATAGAGTGATTGAGTAAACTATAACCTGTATAAAGTGATTGAGTAAACTATAACCTGTATAAAGTGATTGAGTAAACTATAACCTGTATAAAGTGATTGAGTAAACTATAACCTGTATAAAGTGATTGAGTAAACTATAACCTGTATAAAGTGATTGAGTAAACTATAACCTGTATAAAGTGATTTAGTAAACTATAACCTGTATAAAGTGATTGAGTAAACTATAACCTGTATAGAGTGATTGAGTAAACTATAACCTGTATAGAGTGATTGAGTAAACTATAACCTGTATAAAGTGATTGAGTAAACTATAACCTGTATAAAGTGATTTAGTAAACTATAACCTGTATAAAGTGATTGAGTAAACTATAACCTGTATAAAGTGATTGAGTAAACTATAACCTGTATAAAGTGATTGAGTAAACTATAACCTGTATAAAGTGATTTAGTAAACTATAACCTGTATAAAGTGATTGAGTAAACTATAACCTGTATAAAGTGATTGAGTAAACTATAACCTGTATAGAGTGATTGAGTAAACTATAACCTGTATAAAGTGATTGAGTAAACTATAACCTGTATAAAGTGATTGAGTAAACTATAACCTGTATAAAGTGATTTAGTAAACTATAACCTGTATAAAGTGATTGAGTAAACTATAACCTGTATAAAGTGATTGAGTAAACTATAACCTGTATAGAGTGATTGAGTAAACTATAACCTGTATAGAGTGATTGAGTAAACTATAACCTGTATAAAGTGATTGAGTAAACTATAACCTGTATAAAGTGATTGAGTAAACTATAACCTGTATAGAGTGATTGAGTAAACTATAACCTGTATAAAGTGATTGAGTAAACTATAACCTGTATAAAGTGATTGAGTAAACTATAACCTGTATAGAGTGATTGAGTAAACTATAACCTGTATAGAGTGATTGAGTAAACTATAACCTGTATAAAGTGATTGAGTAAACTATAACCTGTATAGAGTGATTGAGTAAACTATAACCTGTATAGAGTGATTGAGTAAACTATAACCTGTATAAAGTGATTTAGTAAACTATAACCTGTATAAAGTGATTGAGTAAACTATAACCTGTATAAAGTGATTGAGTAAACTATAACCTGTATAAAGTGATTTAGTAAACTATAACCTGTATAAAGTGATTGAGTAAACTATAACCTGTATAAAGTGATTGAGTAAACTATAACCTGTATAGAGTGATTGAGTAAACTATAACCTGTATAAAGTGATTGAGTAAACTATAACCTGTATAAAGTGATTGAGTAAACTATAACCTGTATAAAGTGATTGAGTAAACTATAACCTGTATAAAGTGATTGAGTAAACTATAACCTGTAGAGTGATTGAGTAAACTATAACCTGTATAAAGTGATTGAGTAAACTATAACCTGTATAAAGTGATTGAGTAAACTATAACCTGTATAAAGTGATTGAGTAAACTATAACCTGTATAGAGTGATTGAGTAAACTATAACCTGTATAAAGTGATTGAGTAAACTATAACCTGTATAAAGTGATTGAGTAAACTATAACCTGTAGAGTGATTGAGTAAACTATAACCTGTATAAAGTGATTGAGTAAACTATAACCTGTATAAAGTGATTGAGTAAACTATAACCTGTATAAAGTGATTGAGTAAACTATAACCTGTATAGAGTGATTGAGTAAACTATAACCTGTATAAAGTGATTGAGTAAACTATAACCTGTATAAAGTGATTGAGTAAACTATAACCTGTATAGAGTGATTGAGTAAACTATAACCTGTATAGAGTGATTGAGTAAACTATAACCTGTATAAAGTGATTGAGTAAACTATAACCTGTATAAAGTGATTGAGTAAACTATAACCTGTATAAAGTGATTGAGTAAACTATAACCTGTATAAAGTGATTGAGTAAACTATAACCTGTATAAAGTGATTGAGTAAACTATAACCTGTATAGAGTGATTGAGTAAACTATAACCTGTATAAAGTGATTGAGTAAACTATAACCTGTATAAAGTGATTGAGTAAACTATAACCTGTATAAAGTGATTGAGTAAACTATAACCTGTATAAAGTGATTGAGTAAACTATAACCTGTATAAAGTGATTGAGTAAACTATAACCTGTATAAAGTGATTGAGTAAACTATAACCTGTATAAAGTGATTGAGTAAACTATAACCTGTATAAAGTGATTGAGTAAACTATAACCTGTATAAAGTGATTGAGTAAACTATAACCTTTATAGAGTGATTGAGTAAACTATAACCTGTATAAAGTGATTGAGTAAACTATAACCTGTATAAAGTGATTGAGTAAACTATAACCTGTATAAAGTGATTTAGTAAACTATAACCTGTATAGAGTGATTGAGTAAACTATAACCTGTATAAAGTGATTGAGTAAACTATAACCTGTATAAAGTGATTGAGTAAACTATAACCTGTATAAAGTGATTGAGTAAACTATAACCTGTATAAAGTGATTGAGTAAACTATAACCTGTATAAAGTGATTGAGTAAACTATAACCTGTATAAAGTGATTGAGTAAACTATAACCTGTATAAAGTGATTGAGTAAACTATAACCTGTATAAAGTGATTTGATTGGAGTGTCAGAAATTCTCATCGATGTAGATTTTAAGTTGCAAGTAAAATTATCTTCTGAATCAAAAAACATAACAAAAGAACATGTCACTTATTAATTTTTAAATGACCAATCAGAATTTCTCAAATTAAGACATGTCATATAGTGAGAAAAAGGTGTGAATTTTGATACTTTGCAATATGTGCCTGAAAACTCAATATATACATTTTGCATATTAAAGTTTCAAATAGAATGTCCCTATACTTACTCGTCTACAATATTTTGTCTATCATCTTCTGGTAGAGAATCCAATAAATCAGGCACATCTCTGGGTAACAGATCATCATCAAACTGGTCATCCCTGTAAAACAAACATCTATAATATATACATGTACAAGACACGGACTGGTCATCCCTGTAAAATAAACATCTATAATATATACATGTACAAGACACGGACTGGTCATCCCTGTAAAATAAACATCTATAACATATATATGTACAAGACACAAACTGGTCAGGCCTGTAAAATAAACATCTATAATATATACATGTACAAGACACAAACTGGTCATCTCTGTAAAATAAACATCTATAATATATACATTTTTGTACAAGGCAACTTGTCAGACTAGGAAGAACTGTTTTAGATACCTAAAACTTATGTCTCCCCTTAATGTGGCCATCTGTACAACAACCTATCCCGAAAGACAAAAATGTTATGGCCCGGGCAAGAAAATACTATTCAAAAAACAATTATTTGACCTTGAGGTCAAAGGTCAAGGTCCCACAAAGGTCATTACGGTACGCGACACACCGCTTTATGGTCATGCACCCACATACCTAATATCATTGACCTATCTCGAAAGACAAAAATGTTATGGCCCAGACAAGAAAATACTATTTAAAAAACAATTATTTGACCTTCAGGTCAAAGTCCCACGAAGGTCATTACGGTATGTGACACACTGTCTTATGGTCATGCACCCACATACCAGATAAATACTATTTAACTAGAGTCTCAGGTGAGCCTGTATCGCTCACCTGACATAAATAAGTCCTCTTAAGAATGTCTGCATGCCAAATACATCAAAGTTACTATTCAAATCCCATACTGCCATAGGGTTCTATGTTAAAACTATGTCTGCTCATGGCAGCCATCTTGGATGGAGGTCGTGGTCACCGGACACAATTTTGAAAGTATACTACCCAAGGACCATTCATTCCATGTTTGCTTTAAATTGGCTGACTGGTTTCAGAGGAGAAGACTTTTAAACAATTTTCCCATAGGGTCCTATGTTAAAACGATGTCCGCTGATGGCAGCCATTTTGGACCGAGATCAGGGTCACTGAACACAATTTTGGAAGTTGACCATCTAAGTACCATCGATGACATGTTTGCTATATTGGCTTACTGGTTTTAGAGGAGAAGATTTTAAAACATTTTTTCCCATAGGGTCCTATGTTAAAATTACAGTTTGTCCGCTGAAGGTGGCCATCTTGGATGGAGGTCAGGGTCACTGGACAAAATTTTGAAAATTGACCACTTAAGGATCATCCATGTCATGTTTGCTTTAAATTGGCTTACTGGTTTCAGAGGAGAAGATTTTTAAACATATTTCCCATAGGGTCCTATGTTAAAACTATGTCCGCAGATGGTGGCCATCTTGGATGGAGGCTTGGGTCACTGGATATAATTTTGAAAGTTGACCATTTAAGGACTATTCATGCCATGTTTGCTTTAAATTGGCTTACTGGTTTCACAGGAATTTTTTTTTAAACATGTTTCCCATAGGGTCCTATGTTAAATCTATGTCCGCTGACGGTGGCCATCTTGGATGGAGGTCGGGGTCACAGGACATAATTTTGAAAGTTGACCACCTAAGAACCAATCATGCCATGTTTGCTTTAAATTGACTTACTGGTTTCAGAGGAGAAGACTTTTAAACATTTTTTCCATAGGGTCCTATGTTAAAATTAAGTCGAGTCATGGTGGCCATCTTGAATTTCCGATCAGCAAACAATTCACAAGTTTACTACAGGACCACTCAATGATCATTCCTGCAAAGTCACAATTCAATTGGCTTAGTGGTTTCTAACAAGAAGATTTTTAAAATTTCGACCAATCACAACACATTATGGGCCCTGGCAGCCATGTTGGATTTCCGATCAGCTCCAAAAACAAAAATCTTGTATATGACCATCCAATGAACATTTCTGCCAAGTTTGGTTCAAATCTGTTTTGTGGTTTCAGAAAAAAAGATGAAAATGTGAACTTCCCATAGGGTCCAATGTTAAACTAAGTCGAGTCATGTCGGCCATCTTGAATTTCTGATCGGCAAACGATTCACAAATTTAGTACAGGACCACCCAATGATCATTCCTGCAAAGACACAATTCAATTGGCTTAGTAGTTTCTAACAAGATGATTTTTAAAATTTCAGCCAATGAGAACACATTAAACAGCATGCTCGGGCAGGACAGTCGCCTTTTTCAAAGGGGCTATTGAAGATCATCAAAAACAGAAACTACGACGAATTGAGAGCTAGAAAATAACATCAGGGTGTAAAATACAGGAATACATACACACACACATTGCATTCCATCCCACGATCTCCTAATCCAAATAAGTACTTGATTGTGAAAATTTGACACTTGGCTGGAATTCGCCACTAATTTGACATTTTAACTTCCGGTGTTGTCGATGTAAACAAAGACTCATGAGCAAAAAATTACAACGATATATTGAGAAACAACCACAAATTCCAGATGGATTCCAGTACAAAACCTGTATCCTAGTGTCAGATAGCAAAGGATATACTCTTCGAAACGCTTGTCTACGGAATGATTTCCCTCTAGAAACTTGGTGCATATCTGGTGCAACCACTGAAACATTAGTGGACCTAATCAACTCTAGAATTAGAAAAGCAGTAACTCGGCACTACAAAATCATCATATATTTCTGGGCAGGAACTTGTGATCTCACCATAAAAGAGAGAAAATTTCTAAAATTAAAATACAAAAACAACAGGACAGTTGACCACATAGTAGACCAATATAAAAGAGCCATAAAGATAGTCAACAAATGCCAGAACGCTGAAATTAAACTTATAGACTGTCCATTAATATCAATTAGACATTGGAACAAGAACAAAGGTCACCCAAAACCAGAAACATTCAAGGTTGATGACTTTATTATTACTAGACAAATTCAGGAACTAAATTACAAAATCTGGGAAATCAACGACCAACTAAACAAAACATCAGTTAAAATTAGCAAATATTACTTCAGAGGACGCAAAAGGAAAGGCGGCAAAACACGCAAATCGGTGAACCTGTCAATCAACAGCAAAGACGGGATACATCCAGGACGCTTACTAAGCCTAGCCATAACCAAACATATTCTACTTGACACCTACACAGAGTGCTTTGACATCATTCAAGAATCTGAAATAGTACAGATAAGAGTGGAGCAAGACGAACTAAGCTCATTATTCTGACATCTTGAGAAGACACAACAGAGACAGTGCATTAAGAAGACGAGTGGTAAAATTTTTAGGTGAGTTTGATCTTATCAGGTTTTACTACTACGCATGGAAACACTGCACTGTCTTCATTGACGTTTTCTTTTTCAGACTCGGAGACACTCTTAGATAATAACAACCAGTCATAACCAGAAAGTACTTAGTAACTCAGTACCTAGAATAAAAGATGTTCTACTTCACAACATTCATTCTTGCTCTTACAACTTGGACCCAACAACAAAATGGAAGCTTTTCATTGTCACCATATACCACATACACTCCACCAAGTCAGCACCACATACCCAAGGAAAAGGTAACATATGGGGTAAACATATATCTATGTGAACAATTCCAAGACCCTATCACACCATCTATTAATATATACTATTGGCTAAGAAACAACCTAAACACATGTAAGAAGTTAACCATCAAAGACAGGAGCAAACAACAACTTATCCTACTTCTATTGAGTGGCATAGAACCAAACCCTGGACCAAGATTTCCATGCACTATATGTCAAAAAGCATGTAAAACTGATTCCATAGCCTGTGATGACTGTGATAAGTGGACACACAGGCAATGTATTGGTATGTCTACAACAGAGTTCAGCAAATTAGGAAACAGCGAAGAAACATGGACTTGTCCATCATGTCTCAAGCCAAACAGTTCTTCCACAATATTATATACAGTACCGTGCAACGGGGACAGCAAGCACTCATCAGTGAATATATCAACCAATCCCTTATTGGTAGATAGCATAAGTGAGGCATCAATTCCATCAACATCAGGATCAAGCATCAATTCTCCATCCTTCAATGCAACATCATTTAGCTCAGACGCACCTATCATGACATCATCACCAAAACCTACAAAAGCCAAACCAACCCATAAGAAACAAGTCAGAATACTCAACATCAACTTCCAAAGCTTGAGGAAAAAGGGAAAACTCCTCGAAACAATCATAGAATCTTCAGACCCAGATATCATAATTGGGACAGAAACGTGGCTTGACCCAACTTTTAGATCAAGCGAAATATTCCCTGACTATCTATATGATATAGAACGCAGAGACCGCCCAAAAGATCCACATGGAGGAGTGTTAATAGCGGCCAAAAAACAACTTCAACTAGGAAACATCACAAAAAGCAAAGACATAGAACTGATAACGGGAAGTGTTAGCTTAGAAGGAAAGAAGAAAATGCTTGTAGGTGCATTCTACCGCCCTCCTGATAAAACAGATGAAGACTACCTAAACAAGGTCAAAGAAGAAATAAGCACCATCAAAGAAAAACACCGCAGAGACATCTTTGTAATTGGAGGAGACTTCAATCTACCCGATATCAACTGGGAAGAACAAACCATCATAAATAGACAATATCCAATCAAAACCAACCAAACATTCCTTGAAATTGTAGCTGACAATGGTTTAGAGCAGATAGTCGATTTTCCTACAAGAAAAGATAACACCTTGGATTTAATGCTCCTATCACATCCTGCTTACAAACTTAGATGCAAACCACTCCCATCGATAGGAAACAGCGATCACGACATCGTACTACTGGACATTGCCTGCAAACCATTCAAGCCAAAACCAGTGAGACGCAAAATATATCTATGGAAAAAAGCAGATATTTACAAGATAAAGGAAGATCTAGAATCATTTGGAAACACATTTCGAAACATCGGAAAGAGAGATATTGAATCACTTTGGCAAGCTTTGAAAGACGCAATACAAAACACCATTGATAAAAGAGTACCTTCGAAAATGACACAAGGGCGACACACACATCCTTGGATCAATACAACCATCAGGCAAAAGATCAACCGGAAGCAAAAAGCTCATAAGAAAGCTAGAAAAACCAAGAAGAAAAGAGATGTCAATAGATATAAACGACTCCAGCAAGAAGTTCAATATGAAGTAAGAAAAGCAAATAAAAAGTATATGGAAGATGAAAGCACTGACTACAAAGAAAATTCCCAAAAATTCTGGTCATTTATCAAGAGCAAGGGTCAAGAATGGACAGGAGTTGCCCCATTGAAAAACAAAATGGGGTTCCAACAAAGTGATAACAAGAGCAAAGTGGAAATATTGAATGAACAATTCCAATCAGTGTTCACAAAAGAAATACTGGAGCATATAGTCCACAGCAACATCATGGACCATTTCGACAAAAACAAGATCCTCACCAATGCTCAACATGGATTCCGCAAAAAACGATCATGCGAGTCCCAACTCATAGTAACCATCCATGAAATAGCATCAAAATTGGAAAAAGGCTCACAAGTTAGATATCATCTTGCTAGACTTTGCAAAAGCGTTCGACAAAGTGCCACACCAACGCCTTCTACATAAATTAGAATATTACGGAGTCAATGCCAAGACAAAGAACTGGATTCAATCATTCCTACAAAATAGACAGCAGAGAGTCATACTAGAGGGAGCAGCATCAGAGCAAGCCCCAGTCCTGTCTGATGAACCCCAAGGGACCGTCTTGGGACCATTACTGTTTCTGACCTACATCAATGACATGCCAGAAATGGTTAAATCATCAGAAACAAAGCTATTTGCCGATGACAGCCTACTCTTCCGTACCATCAACAACCAAGATGACAGCGTATTATTACAGAATGACTTAACATCGCTACAAGATTGGGAAGACAAATGGCAAATGAGTTTCAATGCCAAGAAATGCCAAGTCATTCGAATAACACCTAGGAACAGACCACCACTGCCAACAACTTACAAACTACATGGACACACATTAGATACAGTAGACGCAAGTAAATACCTAGGTGTCACCATCTCTAACAACCTCACCTGGGACAGGCACATAGACAATACAATTGGCAAAGGCAAGAAAACATTGGGATTTATTCGACGCAACTTAAAAGACTGCACCAAACCAGTGAAATCAGCAGCATATACATCCATGGTGAGACCAACAATGGAGTATGCAAGCTCAGTATGGGACCCGACAAACCGGAAAAAGATTGGCAACCTTGAAAAAGTACAGAAAAGAGCAGCAAGATTCATTTTCAATAATTACACAGACCGAACAACTGGCTGTGTTACTAAAATGGTAGAATCCTTGAAGTGGGAAAAATTAGAAGAAAGGAGAAAGTCTAATAGACTATGCATGCTGTATAAAATCAAAAATGGATTAATTGATATAGCCAGCCATCAATATATCCAAGCCAATGACAGCAGGACTAGAGGCAAAGATCGCCTTTATCAAGAAAGAACGAGCAGTGAGGCCTTCGGAAATTCGTTCTTCCCCAAGACCATCAGGGACTGGAACCAACTGCCAGCTAATACAACTTCAGCCAACACAGTAGAGGGATTCAGGAGCGCCTTCAAGGCGCATCCTGACAGCAACTAGACCAGCTCCCACCTGTATATAGTTTTACCTGTAAATAGTCGGTAGAAGGCTGCTGTGTTGCCCGACACTGCACAAAGTTTTTCGCAGAACCTTATACATTCACGTGTGAATCCGGTTCCTAAATTGGAAGAAGAAGAAGAAGATTATGGACCCTGGCAGCCATGTTGGATTTCAAATCAGCACCAAAAACACAAATCTGGTATAGGACCATCCAATGAACATTTCTGGCAAATTTGGTTGAAATCTGTTCAACGGTTTCAGAGAAGAAGATTTAAATGTGAAAAGCTAACGGACGGACGGACGCTTACCCATGACAAAAGCTCACATGGCCTATAGCCAGGTGAGCTAAAAAGCAATTATTTGACCTTGAGGTCAAAGGTCAAGGTCCCACGAAGGTCATTATGGTATGCGACACACTGCCTTATGGTCATGCACCCACATACCAAATATCATTGACCTATCTCTAAAGACAAAAATGTTATGGCCCGGACAAGAAAATACTATTTAAAAACAATTATTTGACCTTGAGGTCAAAGGTCAAGGTCCCACGAAGGTTATTACGGTATGTGACACACCGCCTTATGGTCATGCACCCACATACCAAATATAATTGATCTGGAAAGACCAAAAAGTTATGGTCCGGACAAGCTTCGCTGAGAAGAAGTGGAAGCGGAAGAAAAAATCAGACTAAAACAATATGTCTCCCATCGTTCGAAGGGGAGACATAATGATCTGGAAACAAATGAATATAGTTAGTTTGACTTTTGTATTTTCATGATCATGACCAAATTTCTGTTTTAATACTAAATTATCCTTCGTCATTTTCTTATTAGAGTGAGTGAGTGATTTTTGCTTAATATTGATTGAGCAATTTTTCAGCTATATCATGGCAAAAACAAATGAGTTTTTGATGAGATGATGATGATGTCTATTTTACACTAGACCAACACACTCAGTTAGATGTACAATGTACATGTATATAATGCTATCTTAAAGTCCACAGGTAGACTGGACACATTATCCCAACTCAGAGTCAACCAGTTTTTCGCTCGTACTCCTTAATGCTGTGTTATTTGTGGAGAAGCAGTAAATATCAATATTATAGGCTTTGGCTTAATGTGGCTCGAAACCATCATCTACTGGACTCAAGACCAGGCTTAATGTGACTGTGGCTCGAAACCATCATCTACTGGACTCAAGACCAGGCTTAATGTGACTGGCTCGAAACCATCATCTACTGGACTCAAGGCCAGCATACTTATCATTACACCACAGGCATTTTTTCATGGTGGTAAGCATACCTGTTAACCCTCCCCCTTTTCGCGTAAGAGCCTTATCTCCCGCATGGACTGGGTCTCATGCGCGGGAGACATTAATCTCCCGCACACACCATTTCCTCCCGCACGACCTCCCCCCAACAAAAAAATCAAGTACAATAAAATCTTGACCTACATTTTGCGATCAATATTTCTGGAAATTCCCCATTTGGAACTCCCGCGCTGATGAAAAACACCGAGAGATACGAATGGTAAAGGTGTTTAAATGATATCCGGTTATTGATCTGTTTGACACCTTACAGGTAAATTGGGTCATGGAGATTAATTAAGGTGTTGATGATTATACAACAATTATCCACTGATTGACAGTTAATTGGGGATAAGGAAGTGGATTTGTGGCACACGCTTAGATGATTAGAAGTGTGATAGCGGCAATTAAAAATAGTTATAAACCGTTGTGCAAACAGGAGTCGGACAACCATTGATGCCGAGGAAAACTTCTTATTTCGATCAAACGTGCAATGAATTCATCTCGGATTGAGTTGTTATGGCTTGTTTGGGACCAAAGCTGATCAAAGTATTATTTAAGGACTAAGTTCCAGGATGGAATTGATAAACCACAAAAATGCCAAAACGTATGCTATCACCCGACGCACCAGCAGCAAAGTGACGTTTTAATTTTAGTGCTCTATGACTTTATTGTTCAGAGCATTCTGTCTTCATTGTTATTGCTTTGTTATAACCTTATGATTATGAATGATTATGAATAAATTATAAATACAGTTTTTATCCTTCATTCATCATATGAAACACTACTAATAAGACAGAAATGTAAACAATATATATTGAAATGGGATGCAGTTGGTTCAATACTGAAACAAACAAAAAGAAAACATCAATTAACAATAAAAACATGCATCAAATACCTCGATAAAAAATCTCCAGTTATGAGACCAAATCTCCAGCCAAAAATTTACAAATCTCCAGTTGTAGCATAGCAACTCTATCACATGTATGCAACTACAAGGTACAATTTTGTGCGTTTAAAGGCGACACACAAAATCTCCCCCTTAGCAGAGTTGGTAGGGGGTAGATCTCCCCCCTAGCAATTCCCAGAGGTTAACATGTATGGGTAAGAGTAGCAAGTTTTTGACTCAATAAAAAACAATAAAAATCATGCTTCCTTTAATGTAAGATTTTCTTTCATACTCATTCATATCCCTATCTCTTCACTTAAATTTATCAATTATTCTCCAAGATTTCAATTGCAGCCATAATCAACTGGATTATGTATAAGTAATCAATGTTTTTTGAAATAATGAATGTTTAAATTTCAATAAAATATTATAAATTAAAAAAAAAAGAGAAAGAATTGACTGCAATTTGAATAGAAAACAGTTAAATTATACTTACCATCTAGGGACCCACACATTGGTCAATGTGGGTGTATTAGACAACGATGTCAAACCCTGGGAAGGAAACTTTTTCCAAGTCATCACACCTCTAACAACATCCTGGATAAAAAAAAACAGAAATGTTGTTTTTCTTTTAATCAGGATTATTCCAAAAATTTGATTGGTAGGATATTACAGTAATACAAAAATCCCAAGTCTCTTCCGATACACTGTCACATCTGTTTCGTGACAAGCATTAGTTTACTTAATGATTTAAAAAAAAAAATAATAATAATAATACATAAAATATATACATACAGCTCTATATAAATTTAGCATGAAAAGCTATATCTATAGTATACAATTATCTCCTAAAGTTCTATTAACAGATTTCAAATGGTTCTACACAATATGGTGTCAATTAGAAAGTGTGGGCAGAAGTGGACTGATGTTTTCATTAAAAAATTAACATAGTTTCCTCAAACACGTGTAAAAAGAAAAAAAAATGTACATTTGAAGAATTTTCATACATGAAAACAGACAATAAAAACTTTTGTAAAAACTGTTTTCATTCAAACATTAAAATCGTAACTTCAAACATATGCGAGTAGGAAAAACAATGCATTTGAAGAATTTGGAACATTATAACATGATGACTCATACCTCTCTATCTAAGTACTTTCTCTGTGTGGCTGCATGCTGATTTGTTACATAATCTTTTCTTATATACCTGGGTAGAGGACACAAGTGGAAGTCAGGATCTACCTCAGCATAAGGAGCTGGAGCCTGGAACACTTGTACACCTGGAGCTGGATTCTGTATTAGGTAATAAAATGAAAAACAAAATACCAGTCAAAACAGTTTCAAAATCTAATTGAACAAAGCAGTTTCTGAGAAAAAGATTTTTTAGAAATCAACCAACCAGAAACAAGAATTGCCTATGGCAGCCATGTTTGTTAACAGATCGGGATGAAATTAACATTCTTTATAGAAGACCTTCCATAGATGCTTCCTATCAAGTTTCGGATCAATTGGCTAAGCAGTTTCAGGGAAGAAGATTTTTAGAAATCGACCAATCTGAAACAAGAATTGCCTGTGGCAGCCATGTTTGCTAACGAATCGGGATGAAATGAGCAATCTTTATAGAGGACCTTCCATACATACTTTCTACCAAATTTCAGTTCATTTGGGAAAGTGGTGTCAGAGGAGAATTTTTTTTAGAAATCAACCAATCAGAAAAAAGAATGGGCTGTGGTGGTCATGTTTGTTAATGGATTGGAACTAAATGAGCAATCTTTATAGAGGACCTTCCAAGGATGCTTCCTACCAAGTTTGGATTCATTTAGCCAAGTGGTTTCAGAGGAGAAGATTTTTTAGAAATCAACCAATCAGAAACAAGAATGGCCTGTGGTGGCCATGTTTGTTAACGGATCGGGACAAAATGAGCAATCTTTATAGAGGACCTTCCATAGATGCTTCCTACTAAATTTCAGTTCATTTGGGAAATTGGTTTCAGAGGAAAAGATTTTTTTTAGAAATCAACCAATCAGAAACAAGAATGGCCTGTGGTGGCCATGTTTGTTAACGGATTGGAACTAAATGAGCAATCTAGAGGATATTCCAATGTTTTGATTCATTTGGCCTGGCAGTCTCAGAGGAGAAGATCTTTTAGAAATCACCCAATCAGAAACAAAAATGGTCTGTGGCGGCCATGTTTGTTAACGGATCGGGACGAAATGAGCAATCTTTATAGAGGACCTTCCATAGATGCTTCCTACCAAGTTTCGGTTCATTTGGCCAAGCGGCTTCAGAGTAGAAGATTTAAAAAAATCGGCCAATCAGAAACAAGAATTGCCTGTGGCGGCCATGTTTGTTAATGGATCTGGACAAAATAAGCAATCTTAATAGAGAACCTTCCATAGATGCTACCTACCAAATTTCAGTTCATTTGGGAAAGCGGTTTCAGAGAAGAAGAAGATTTTTTAGAAATCAACCAATCAAAAACAAGAATGGCCTGTGGTGGCCATGTTTGATAACGGATCGAAACTAAATGAGCAATCTTTATAGAGGACCTTCCAAGGATGCTTCCTATCAAGTTTTGATTCATTTGGCCAGGTGCATAGATGCCAACCCCTTTGTGCTGCAATCAGTAACAAAAAATTTGAGATGTCAGTAATTTTTGTTTTTTTTCAGTAATCATAATTTTTCATAAAATTTTACCATAATCGTACTACAGACTAGACGCAAATGATTTCCTTTATTTGTGACAACTAGATGCAAAATTGATGAGCAACAAAAAGAAATAAAAAGTTAAAAGTTTTAATACATGTATATTCACTTACAAATGTATTCTATGTTTCAACTTACTGTCAATAGAAATTAAAATTTCCTGAAGTGGCCCTCCCTCATCCTCCCATAGAATAATAATTAATGTTTAATTCTGGAATGCCTGATATGTTGCTAACTTGGCACTTTTCAACTGTTTTGTTGTATATGTGTGTTCATAGCACTTTTTGTCCATGGATGTTATGTATGTTTTCAGTACCATTAAAGAGGATAGAGTGGAAACTGAAAGATTTGGACGAGTTTCAGTTCTGTTCTTTGTCGATTTCATAAGGCTAGGGAACTCAATACAATATTCGGGACGAAATCGTTGTTCCAGTTTCCTTTTCTTTGCTGCAAAAGCTTCACTTGTTCCCTCAGACATCGTGAAATTGACAAAAACGTGCTGTGTTCATTAACTACTCGGGATCGAACAAGAAATGGATATATCGTTTTCTACTATAGATAGTACTGAGAAACCCAAAAGTATTTAATAATCGGAATCCCTCAGGTGCTTATCTTTACGCGATTTTAACAGACAATGAAGCGTCTAAATTATCACAATGATATTCAAATGGGGAACGGTTCTGGGCCAGCAATAATCGGAAATCCTTAACAAGTAGACTGTTGACCGTAACACCGTAATTTAGGCCCGAAATTCGTAACAATTACGGAAAAATCGTAATGGTTGGCATCTATGTAGGTGGTTTCAGAGGAGAAGATATTTTTAGAAATCAACCAATCAGAAACGAGAATGGCCTGTGGTGGCCATGTTTGTTAACGGATCGAGAGGAAATTAGCAATCTTTATAGAGGACCTTCCATAGATGCTTCCTACCAAGTTTCGGTTCATTTGGCCAAGCGGTTTCAGAGGAGAAGATTTAAAAAAATCGGCCAATCAGAAACAAGAATGGCCTGTGGTGGCCATGTTTGTTAATGGATCGGGACAAAATGAGCAATCTTTATAAAGGACCTTCCTTCCAAGTTTCAGTTCATTTTGCTGAGGGGTTTCAGAGGAGAAGATTAAAATGTGAAAAGTTAACGGATGATGGATAACGGATGCCAAGTGATGGGAAAAAATAGTAGATGATTTGATTTTGATTTTTGGTGTTTAACGCCACTTTCAGCAATATTTCAGTTATATCATGGCGACCAGTTTTAATGGTGGAAGAAGCCGGAGTACCCGGAGAGAACCACCGACCATGGGCAAGGAACTGGTAAACTTTATCACATGCGACTGCAAGTCAAGTGCACCCTTTTTTGCAATTTACAAAGCCGGGTGTGAACCCGAAATATTGTAGAAACAGAGCCAAAATTGAAACCCCCAACACATAAAATGAAAAAAAATACCACACTATTGGAACAGTTTCAAAATCATAGAAATGGAGCAAAAATTGATACCCTTACATGACCGTGCAAGGGGCCTGTCTTGGTACAGGCACTACAGTAAAAATTGTCAGGGTTAAACTAATTTTAGAAACTTTGCAAACAATATCTAGAATTTATATATGTAAGCAAAAAAAAACAACATTTAAAATAAAACTCAAAGGAATTTTTATGGCCAAACTTTAAAGAAAAGAGATAAAAAAAATGTCCTTTTAAGTTTAATTCATAAAATAGTAAAACATGGCTTTGTTTCTCCACAAAATTGTCAGATCACATGAAGAAATATAACATTTGGGTAAGGGTTATGGTGTTTAACGCCACTTTCAAAAAAATTTCAGCTATACCGTGACGGTCAGTTTCATTGGTGGAGGAAATCTATACAATTTGTCACTAAACAGAAATAATTGTTTGTGGCATGTGTCTTGGACATAAAAACAAAAGCTTCCACATGAAACAGTTTTTAAAAAATGTATAAATATTTTATAAATTAAACCAATATTCTAATATGACGTCCTTCAAACGCTTTGAGTCCAAACCCGTGGTAAAAATAATATAAATCTATGACCGATTACGTCATAGATAGACGTGGTCTGTGCTTTATAAGCGGCTGTTCCATGACACTCCCCTGTAAAAGGTACACAATGGTAAGTATGCAATACACATAATAAATAAACATTCGTGTATTGGAAATTGGCTCAGGCGATATAGAAAACAGACAGGAAATATAAACCCACATCCTTTGCGAAGATCCCGAATAACATACAGTATTCTTGCATATCCCTGGGCCTAAAAATCACACAACTTAAAATTCCACGAAATGTTGTAGACAATTTTGGCACGTAAACAACATGACGTCATATGAAGACTTCCAGTTTAGAACATAAAGATCCTGACGTTTTTTGGCTTCGTGTACGCCTCCTTGTCGAAGTGGAATTTGTAGTATTTTCCCTTTCTTTTGAGTTGATGTTCATAAATGACTACATTTAGTAATCTCAAAACATGTTTGTCATCGGCATGAAACACCTTTTCGGTTGTCATTTCAAACATCGTTGGAAAAAAACGGAATAGTATTGTAACATTTTAGTCTGGTCATTTAACGGAACAGCCAAAAAAAACCGGATGACCTAGGCTGCTTCGATTTGAAAATGTTCCGTAATTGTCCTATTAGAATCGAAATAATTACCGGTAGCTCGTTGTAAAATATTCGGCATAAAGTGCCAACCCGTGATAAAAACAATATAAATATATGGCTACCGGTAATTATTTCTTAAATAAAAACTTACAAATATATGCAAAGGTGGATATTCAATAGGTTGAAATAATGCCTTGGGTGGTGTTAATGCAACTGGCATTGGTTGGATTGTCACATCTGGTTTTGCTGGTTCTTCCACACCTTCAGGCAGAGTTACTGGTCCTTCCTCTGTCACTTCTACTACACGAGGCGCTGCTGTTTCAGCTTGGTATGCAGACAGTGTGATAACTTCATCCTATAACAATCAAACAAACTCTGAAACTATACTTCAAAATAACTTTACGTTTAATGTGGTTAAAAGTCTTCTTTTGGTTGGATTATAAAAAATATTTAAATCTACATGTACTGTGAAATCACTTTTATTTGTCGGGTACCAATTTTCGTGGTTTTCGTAGGTAGGCTGATCCACGAAAATTAAGAATCCAGCGAACAATGAAACTTGGGAAGCAGTTTGACATCGATATATAGCCATATGCTGTCCTGGAGTGACCTCGACTTTTTGGATCAGTTACATAGGGCTGTAATTTATAGGAACATGTTTGTAAAGGATTTGATTGTGAATTGATGTGGAAAAATGACAGAAATTTTTATTTATGATTTTTTTTTTTAACAACTTCTGGTAGTAAATGCTGATGGTGGCATAATGAAGTGTTCATTTTATGTGTATTTGCCTTGGTTCAACAAAGACATTTAAAACTAGGAAGAACTGTTTTAGATACCTAAAACTTATGTCTTCCCTTAATGCGGCCATCTGTACAACAATAAGTTACACATTATGAGTTGAATGATACTATTTAAAAAACAATTATTTGACCTTCAGGTCAAAGGTCAAGGTCTCACGAAGGGCATTACGGTACGTGACACACCGTCTTATGGTCATGCACCCACATACCAACTATCATTGACCTATCACTATCATTGACCTATCTGGAAAGACAAAACAGTTATGGCCCGGACAAGAAAATACTATTTTAAAAAACCATTATTTGACCTTGAGGTCAAAGTCCCACGAAGGTCATTATGGTACGTGACATAGAATAGAAAGACAAAAAAGTTATGGTCCAGACAAGCTTTGCTGAGAAGAAGCAGAAGGGGAGACATAATTATACCAAGTAAAAGATCTTGAAATTTCTACTGTATTTAAATCTTAAAACCATACACTAATGGTGACACACTTCTAAGTATAAACATTTCTCTATTAAATCATAACACCCTTCAATAAACATATTTTATCACCTTTCAACACCTTTCTTTACATTTTTCAATTATGAATAATCTAACTGTACATTTGCCCCGGGCCAGGGTTAATCTTATGACACGACTACGAGTGGTTTCAATCTGAGATAAACGGTAATAAAAGATTTAAAATTTTGAAATAACAAGTACAATCTGTAACAAGATATGATTATAATCTAACGATTATGGAGTCTCCCAAACCGGCCACTGACAACATGTTTAAAAAATAAATCAAAAGCTACCTTTGAAATCGAACAATGTTGAATTTTTGTGGCAGCCATTTTGAAAATGGAGACCGGTAGAAATTGTTCGATGTCGGGAATCAATTTAGGTTATCATAATCTACCTATATATGAAATTTCGTTGAAATCGAACAATGTTGAATTTGTGCGGTATTGTGGTAGCCATTTTGAAAATGGCAACCGGTAGAAATTTTTCGATGTCAGGAATTGATTCGGGACATCATAATCTACATACATATGAAATGTCGTTGAAATCGGACAATGCTGAATTTGTGCGGTATTGTGGTGGCCATTTAGAAAATGGCAACCGGTAGAAATTTTTCAATGTCGGGAATCAATTCAGGACATCATTATCTACCCACATATCAAATTTTGATGATATCGGACAATGTTGAATTTTTGCGGCCATTTTAAAAATGGCGACCGCTAGAAATTTTTCAATGTCAGGAATAAATTCGGGACATCATAATCTACCCACATATGAAATGTCGTTGAAATTGGACAATGTTGAATTTGTGCGGCATTGTGGTGGCCATTTTAAACATGGCGACAGCTAGAAATTTTTCAATATCGGGATATCATAATCTACCCACATATCAAATTTAGATGATATTGGACAATGTTGAATTTTTGCGGTATTGTGGCGGCCATTTTGAAAATGGCAATCGGTAGAAATTTTTCAATGTCGGGAATCAATTCGGGACATCATTATCTACCCACGTATCAAATTTTGATGATATCGGAAAATGTTGAATTTTTACCACCCATATTTTATGCCGTGTTTTGGCAGCCATTTTGAAAATGCAGAATTGCTCCTCTAATGGTGACCTATCACAATGTCAAATTTTATGTCTCTCATTATTCATTTAGAAGTTATCAACATTAATGTACGAAATTTCAACTTTCCAATAGGATTCTATAGTAACCCCCACCCCCTTTGATCCCCTCAAAATATGACTTTGCCCCCTTTACCACAAAGCTGAAAACTTTAGGATCAACTAGAATCATATATATATAACTACACCAAGTTTCATGAAATTCTGTCCAGTAGTTCCTGAGATCTGCCGTGGACAAGTTCAAGTGCCAAAGAAAGAAAGGAGAAAGAGAAAGAGAAGAATAATAATAATAACTAGAATTGCCATTGCAAAGCAATAGCGGACATCACCCCCACCCCATTATTTTGGTACCTCGGTTTCCATGGTAACACCATTTTGAATTTTATCAACACGCCAAAAGTTTCCACACAACTACGGTGAATATTGCTACGATGTTTCCTGAAGTTTGATGAAAGAAATCCAAAAAAAAATTAAAACCCCCCCTTTTTTCATTTCCATGGCAACTGTGGCAAAGTTTGTCCTACCGATTCCGATTTTTTTGGCTTATCTCGTTCCACTAGATGTGGATGTGACAGGAAACATTACTGTAAAACTTTGTGAAGTTTGGATTGAATTTAACATTTTTTGCACCTTGGTTACCATGGCAACGGCCACCATTTTGAATTTTTTTCAACCCCCAAAAGCTGCCACACAATACGGTTGATATTCCTACAAAGTTTCATGAAGATTGATGAAAGGAATACAACAATCTTTTAAATCCCCCCTTTTTGTGTTTCCATGGCAACTGCGGCAAAGTTAGTCCAACTGATTCCAATTTTTTTGGCTTATCTTGTTCCACTAGATGTGGATGTTGTTCCTATCAAGTTTCATCAATTTCTGTTCGTTCCTACAATGTTTCATGAAGTTTGATGAAAGAAATCAAAAAAAAAAATTAATCCCCCCTTTTTTTATTTCCATGGCAACTGCAGTAAAGTTTGTCCTACCGATTCCGATTTTTTTGGCTTATCTCATTCCACTAGATGTGGATGTGACAGGAAGCATTATTGCAAAACTTTGTGAAGTTTGGAGTGAATTTAACATTTTTTGTAACTTGGTTACCATGGCAATGGCTGCCATTTTGAATTTTTTCAACCCCCCAAAAGCAACCACACACTACGGTGGATATTCCTACCAAGTTTCATGAAAGGAATCCAAATTTTTTTTAAATCCCCCCTTTTTTGTTTCCATGGCAACTGCGGCAAAGTTTATCCAACCGATTCCGTTTTTTTTTTTGGCTTATCTCGTTCCACTAGATGTAGATGTTGTTCCTATCAAGTTTCATTAATTTCTGTTTGGCAAGTAACCTGCTATGTTCATTTTTGTGTTTTTCAATTTTTTAGCATTTTGGCCGTTTCCATGGCAGCGGCAGCCATTTTGAAAAAATCAACTCTTAAAAGCACATGGCATATGATATTCCTACAAAGTTTCAGAAAGTTTGATCAAGACATCTCCAAGGAATCGAGTGGACAAAAATGTGTGGAAGAATAAGAATAAGAATAATAGTGAAAAAGAAACGTAGAATAACGATACATCACCCGACAGCAGTCGGGGTGATGTAACTAGAATTGCCATTGCAATGCAATAGCGGACATCACCCCACCCCATGGCTCCCAATTCCAACCAGAGGCTCTCAAGAGCCTGTATCGTTCACCTGGTTATAAAAAGAACCAATTGGTCCTATGTAAAAACTATGTCCTGCAGTGGTAGTCATCTTGGAATTACGATCAACATAAAAAACACAAAGTTTGTAAAGGACCTTCCAATGATTGATGCACAGTTTAGGTTCAATCAGTGCAATAGCTTCAGAGAAGAATATATTTCTGTATTTTCCCCATATGGTCCTGTGTTAATACTATGACCTGTGGTGGCGGCCATCTTGGATTTCCGATCGGCATAAAAAACAGAGGACCTTCCAATGATCATTCCTGGGCAGTTTGGTTTCATTTGTCCAAGTGGTTTCAGAGAAGAAGCGTTTTGAAACATTTTCCCCATAGGGTCCAATGTTAAACTAAGTCCTGCCGTAACCGCCATTTTGAATTTCATATCAGAACAAAAAACGTAAAGTTTGTAGAGGATCATCCAATGAACATTCATGTACAGTTTGGCTTTAATCATATTTGTAGTTTCTGAGAAGAAGGTATTTGAACATTTTCCCATAGGATCCAATGTTAATCTATGTCCTGCGGTGGTGGCCATCTTGGATTTCCGATCGGCATAAAAAACACACACTTTGTAGAGGACCTTCCAATGATCATTCCTGGGCAGTTTGGTTTCAATTATCCAAGTGGTTTCAGAGAAGAAGCGTTTTGAAACATTTTTCCCATAGGGTCCAATGTTAAACTGAGTCCTACCGTAGTCGCCATTTTGAATTTCATATCGAAACAAAAAACCTTAAGATTGTAGGGGACCATCCAATGAACATTCATGTACAGTTTGGCTTTAATCATATTTGTAATTTCTGAGAAGAAGGCATTTGAACATTTTCCCATAGGGTCCAATGTTAATCTATGTCCTACGAGGGTGGCCATCTTGGATTTCCGATCGGCATAAAAAACACACACTTTGTAGAGGACCTTCCAATGATCATTCCTGGGCAGTTTGGTTTAAATTATCCAAGTGGTTTCAGAGAAGAAGCGTTTTGAAACATTTTTTCCATAGGGTCCAATGTTAAACTAAGTCCTGCCGTAGCCGCCATTTTGAATTTCATATCGCAACAAAAAACGTAAAGTTTGTAGAGGACCATCCAATGAACATTCATGTACAGTTTGGCTTTAATCATATTTGTAGTTTCTGAGAAGAAGGCATTTGAACATTTTCCCATAGGGTCCAATGTTAATCTATGTATTGCGGTGGCGGCCATCTTGGATTTCCGATCGACATAAAAAACAGAAACTTTGTAGAGGACCTTCCAATGATCATTCCTGGGCAGTTTGGTTTCAACTGTCCAAGTGGTTTCAGAGAAGCGTTTTGAAACATTTTTCCCATAGGGTCCAATGTTAAACTAAGTCCTGCCGTAGCCGCCATTTTGAATTTCATATCGAAACAAAAAACGTAAAGTTTGTAGAGGACCATCCAATGAACATTCATGTACAGTTTGGCTTTAATCATATTTGTAGTTTCTGAGAAGAAGGCATTTGAACATTTTCCCATAGGGTCCAATGTTAATCTATGTATTGCGGTGGTGGCCATCTTGGATTTCCGATCAGCATAAAAAATATACAATTTGTAGAGGACCTTCCAATGATCATTCCTGGGCAGTTTGGTTTCATTTGTCCAAGTGGTTTCAGAGAAGCGTTTTGAAACATTTTTCCCATAGGGTCCAATGTTAAACTAAGTCCTGCCGTAGCCGCCATTTTGAATTTCATATCGAAACAAAAAACGTAAAGTTTGTAGAGGACCATCCAATGAACATTCATGTACAGTTTGGCTTTAATAATATTTGTAGTTTCTCAGAAGAAGGCATTTGAACATTTCCCCATAGGGTCCAATGTTAATCTATGTATTGCGGTGGCGGCCATCTTGGATTTCCGATCAGCATAAAAAATATACAATTTGTAGAGGACCTTCCAATGATCATTCCTGGGCAGTTTGGTTTCAACTGTCCAAGTGGTTTCAGAGAAGAAGCGTTTTGAAACATTTTTCCCATAGGGTCCAATGTTAAACTAAGTCCTGCCGTAGCCGCCATTTTGAATTTCATATCGCAACAAAAAACGTAAAGTTTGTAGAGGACCATCCAATGAACATTCATGTACAGTTTGGCTCTAATCATATTTGTAGTTTCTGAGAAGAAGGCATTTGAACATTTTCCCATAGGGTCCAATGTTAATCTATGTATTGCGGTGGCGGCCATCTTGGATTTCCGATCGACATAAAAAACAGAAACTTTGTAGAGGACCTTCCAATGATCATTCCTGGGCAGTTTGGTTTCAACTGTCCAAGTGGTTTCAGAGAAGCGTTTTGAAACATTTTTCCCATAGGGTCCAATGTTAAACTAAGTCCTGCCGTAGCCGCCATTTTGAATTTCATATCGAAACAAAAAACGTAAAGTTTGTAGAGGACCATCCAATGAACATTCATGTACAGTTTGGCTTTAATCATATTTGTAGTTTCTCAGAAGAAGGCATTTGAACATTTTCCCATAGGGTCCAATGTTAATCTATGTATTGCGGTGGTGGCCATCTTGGATTTCCGATCAGCATAAAAAATATATTATTTGTAGAGGACCTTCCAATGATCATTCCTGGGCAGTTTGGTTTCAACTGTCCAAGTGGTTTCAGAGAAGAAGCGTTTTGAAACATTTTTCCCATAGGGTCCAATGTTAAACTAAGTCCTGCCGTAGCCGCCATTTTGAATTTCATATCGGAACAAAATACGTAAAGTTTGTAGAGGACCATCCAATGAACATTCATGTACAGTTTGGCTTTAATCATATTTGTAGTTTCTGAGAAAAAGGCATTTGAACATTTTCCCATAGGGTCCAATGTTAATCTATGTCTTGCGGTGGCGGCCATCCCGGATTTCCGATCGACATAAAAAAAAAATATTTTGTAGAGGACCTTCCAATGATCATTCCTGGGCAGTTTGGATTCAATTGTCCAAGTGGTTTCAGAGAAGAAGCGTTTTGAAACATTTTTCCCATAGGGTCCAATGTTAAACTAAGTTCTGCCGTAGCCGTCATTTTGAATTTCATATCGGAACAAAAAAACGTAGAGTTTGTAGAGGACCATCCAATGAACATTCATGTACAGTTTGGCTTTAATCATATTTGTAGTTTCTGAGAAGAAGGCATTTGAACATTTTCCCATAGGGTTCAATGTTAATCTATGTATTGCGGTGGCGGCCATCTTGGATTTCCGATCGGCATATAAAACAGAATTTTGTAGAGGACCTTCCAATGATCATTCCTGGGCAGTTTGGTTTCAATTGTCCAAGTGGTTTCGGAGAAGAATCATTTTGAAACATTTTTCCCATAGGGTCCAATGTTAAACTAAGTCCTGCCGTAACCGCCACTTTGAATTTCATATCGGAACAAAATACGTAAAGTTTGTAGAGGACCATCCAATGAACATTCATGTACAGTTTGGCTTTAATAATATTTGTAGTTTCTGAGAAGAAGGCATTTGAACATTTTCCCATAGGGTACAATGTTAATCTATGTATTGCGGTGGCGGCCATCTTGGATTTCCGATCAGCATAAAAAACAGAGGACCTTCCAATGATCATTCCTGGGCAGTTTGGTTTCATTTGTCCAAGTGGTTTCAGAGAAGAAGCGTTTTGAAACATTTTCCCCATAGGGTCCAATGTTAAACTAAGTCCTGCCGTAACCGCCATTTTGAATTTCATATCAGAACAAAAAACGTAAAGTTTGTAGAGGATCATCCAATGAACATTCATGTACAGTTTGGCTTTAATCATATTTGTAGTTTCTGAGAAGAAGGTATTTGAACATTTTCCCATAGGATCCAATGTTAATCTATGTCCTGCGGTGGTGGCCATCTTGGATTTCCGATCGGCATAAAAAACACACACTTTGTAGAGGACCTTCCAATGATCATTCCTGGGCAGTTTGGTTTCAATTATCCAAGTGGTTTCAGAGAAGAAGCGTTTTGAAACATTTTTCCCATAGGGTCCAATGTTAAACTGAGTCCTACCGTAGTCGCCATTTTGAATTTCATATCGAAACAAAAAACCTTAAGATTGTAGGGGACCATCCAATGAACATTCATGTACAGTTTGGCTTTAATCATATTTGTAATTTCTGAGAAGAAGGCATTTGAACATTTTCCCATAGGGTCCAATGTTAATCTATGTCCTACGAGGGTGGCCATCTTGGATTTCCGATCGGCATAAAAAACACACACTTTGTAGAGGACCTTCCAATGATCATTCCTGGGCAGTTTGGTTTAAATTATCCAAGTGGTTTCAGAGAAGAAGCGTTTTGAAACATTTTTTCCATAGGGTCCAATGTTAAACTAAGTCCTGCCGTAGCCGCCATTTTGAATTTCATATCGCAACAAAAAACGTAAAGTTTGTAGAGGACCATCCAATGAACATTCATGTACAGTTTGGCTTTAATCATATTTGTAGTTTCTGAGAAGAAGGCATTTGAACATTTTCCCATAGGGTCCAATGTTAATCTATGTATTGCGGTGGCGGCCATCTTGGATTTCCGATCGACATAAAAAACAGAAACTTTGTAGAGGACCTTCCAATGATCATTCCTGGGCAGTTTGGTTTCAACTGTCCAAGTGGTTTCAGAGAAGCGTTTTGAAACATTTTTCCCATAGGGTCCAATGTTAAACTAAGTCCTGCCGTAGCCGCCATTTTGAATTTCATATCGAAACAAAAAACGTAAAGTTTGTAGAGGACCATCCAATGAACATTCATGTACAGTTTGGCTTTAATCATATTTGTAGTTTCTGAGAAGAAGGCATTTGAACATTTTCCCATAGGGTCCAATGTTAATCTATGTATTGCGGTGGTGGCCATCTTGGATTTCCGATCAGCATAAAAAATATACAATTTGTAGAGGACCTTCCAATGATCATTCCTGGGCAGTTTGGTTTCATTTGTCCAAGTGGTTTCAGAGAAGCGTTTTGAAACATTTTTCCCATAGGGTCCAATGTTAAACTAAGTCCTGCCGTAGCCGCCATTTTGAATTTCATATCGAAACAAAAAACGTAAAGTTTGTAGAGGACCATCCAATGAACATTCATGTACAGTTTGGCTTTAATAATATTTGTAGTTTCTCAGAAGAAGGCATTTGAACATTTCCCCATAGGGTCCAATGTTAATCTATGTATTGCGGTGGCGGCCATCTTGGATTTCCGATCAGCATAAAAAATATATTATTTGTAGAGGACCTTCCAATGATCATTCCTGGGCAGTTTGGTTTCAACTGTCCAAGTGGTTTCAGAGAAGAAGCGTTTTGAAACATTTTTCCCATAGGGTCCAATGTTAAACTAAGTCCTGCCGTAGCCGCCATTTTGAATTTCATATCGCAACAAAAAACGTAAAGTTTGTAGAGGACCATCCAATGAACATTCATGTACAGTTTGGCTCTAATCATATTTGTAGTTTCTGAGAAGAAGGCATTTGAACATTTTCCCATAGGGTCCAATGTTAATCTATGTATTGCGGTGGCGGCCATCTTGGATTTCCGATCGACATAAAAAACAGAAACTTTGTAGAGGACCTTCCAATGATCATTCCTGGGCAGTTTGGTTTCAACTGTCCAAGTGGTTTCAGAGAAGCGTTTTGAAACATTTTTCCCATAGGGTCCAATGTTAAACTAAGTCCTGCCGTAGCCGCCAATTTGAATTTCATATCGAAACAAAAAACGTAAAGTTTGTAGAGGACCATCCAATGAACATTCATGTACAGTTTGGCTTTAATCATATTTGTAGTTTCTCAGAAGAAGGCATTTGAACATTTTCCCATAGGGTCCAATGTTAATCTATGTATTGCGGTGGTGGCCATCTTGGATTTCCGATCAGCATAAAAAATATATTATTTGTAGAGGACCTTCCAATGATCATTCCTGGGCAGTTTGGTTTCAACTGTCCAAGTGGTTTCAGAGAAGAAGCGTTTTGAAACATTTTTCCCATAGGGTCCAATGTTAAACTAAGTCCTGCCGTAGCCGCCATTTTGAATTTCATATCGGAACAAAATACGTAAAGTTTGTAGAGGACCATCCAATGAACATTCATGTACAGTTTGGCTTTAATCATATTTGTAGTTTCTGAGAAAAAGGCATTTGAACATTTTCCCATAGGGTCCAATGTTAATCTATGTCTTGCGGTGGCGGCCATCCCGGATTTCCGATCGACATAAAAAAAAAATATTTTGTAGAGGACCTTCCAATGATCATTCCTGGGCAGTTTGGATTCAATTGTCCAAGTGGTTTCAGAGAAGAAGCGTTTTGAAACATTTTTCCCATAGGGTCCAATGTTAAACTAAGTTCTGCCGTAGCCGTCATTTTGAATTTCATATCGGAACAAAAAAACGTAGAGTTTGTAGAGGACCATCCAATGAACATTCATGTACAGTTTGGCTTTAATCATATTTGTAGTTTCTGAGAAGAAGGCATTTGAACATTTTCCCATAGGGTTCAATGTTAATCTATGTATTGCGGTGGCGGCCATCTTGGATTTCCGATCGGCATATAAAACAGAATTTTGTAGAGGACCTTCCAATGATCATTCCTGGGCAGTTTGGTTTCAATTGTCCAAGTGGTTTCGGAGAAGAATCATTTTGAAACATTTTTCCCATAGGGTCCAATGTTAAACTAAGTCCTGCCGTAACCGCCACTTTGAATTTCATATCGGAACAAAATACGTAAAGTTTGTAGAGGACCATCCAATGAACATTCATGTACAGTTTGGCTTTAATAATATTTGTAGTTTCTGAGAAGAAGGCATTTGAACATTTTCCCATAGGGTACAATGTTAATCTATGTATTGCGGTGGCGGCCATCTTGGATTTCCGATCAGCATAAAAAACAGAGGACCTTCCAATGATCATTCCTGGGCAGTTTGGTTTCATTTGTCCAAGTGGTTTCAGAGAAGAAGCGTTTTGAAACATTTTCCCCATAGGGTCCAATGTTAAACTAAGTCCTGCCGTAGCCGCCATTTTGAATTTCATATCGGAACAAAATACATAAAGTTTGTAAAGGACCATCCAATGAACATTCATGTACAGTTTGGCTTTAATCATATTTGTAGTATCTGAGAAGAAGGCATTTGAACATTTTCCCATAGGGTCCAATGTTAATCTATGTCCTGCGGTGGCGGCCATCTTGGATTTCCGATCGACATAAAAAACATGAACTTTGTAGCGGACCTTTCAATGATCATTCCTGGGCAGTTTGGATTCAATTGTCCAAGTGGTTTCAGAGAAGAAGCATTTTGAAACATTTTCCCCATAGGGTCCAATGTGAAAGTTGACCATTTAAGGACCATTCATGCCATGTTTGCTTTAAACTGACTTACTGGTTTCAGAGAAGATTTTTAAACATTTTTTCCATAGGGTCCAATGTTAAAATTAAGTCGAGTCATGGCGGCCATCTTGAATTTCCAATCAGCAAACAATTCACAAGTTTAGTACAGGACCACCCAATGATCATTCCTGCAAAGTCACATTTTAATTGGCTTTGTGGTTTCTAACAAGATTTTTAAAATTTCGACCAATCAGAACACATTATGGGTCCGGGCAGCCATGCTGGATTTCTGACCAGTGCCAAAAACAAAATTCTTGTATATAACCATCCAATGAACATTTCTGCCAAGTTTAATTCAAATCTGTTTTGTGGTTTCAGAAAAAAAGATGAAAATGTGAAATTCCCATAGGGTCCTATGTTAAACTAATTCGAGTCATGGCGGCCATCTTGAATTTCCGATCGGCAAACGATTCACAATTTTAGTACAGGACCACTCAATGATCATTCCTGCAAAGTCACAATTCAATTGGCTTGGTGGTTTCTGACAAGAAGATTTTTAAAATTTCAGCCAATGAGAACATATTATGGACCCTGGCAGCCATGTTGGATTTCAAATCAGCACCAAAAACACAAATCTGGTAGAGGACCATTCAATGAACATTTCTGGCAAGTTTGGTTGAAATCTGTTCAGCGGTTTCAGAGAAGAAGATTTAAATGTGAAACGCTAACGGAAGGACGGACGACGGACGCTTACCCATGACAAAAGCAAAATGGAGAATAAATATTTGTAAGACATAAAAACACAAAATCCTGATCCACGAACCTGTAATTTTTACCCAAACCACGAAAATTGATACCCACGAAGAAAAACACTTTCACAGTATAAGCAACTAATTAAGGAAAATCCACAAAAATCATTTTTTATGTCCCATTACTGTCTTTAATTTTGAAGGTGCCAATTTTCATAGTTTTTGAGAGAAAATAAGGACAAATTTGTGTGTCCTTAAATTTGTGGATTTAAAATTTTCCAAAAATTAAAAAAAAAAGGTCGTAGATGTGAGTGTGTAATCACCTAATAAACTGTCCATTTAAAAATTGATTTTCATTTTTTTCGGGTTTCAAGTTTCTTTGTGTGTGGGGTTCTTAAAATTTGTGGATTGGTTTTCAATGGGGCAAGATCAATTAACATTTAAACCATCTATAATAACCATCCAATCATATGCCAGACAGTAAAAATATATTGACCAATCAGACAACAGCTCTTAGAGTGAGCTCAGTTTCATGATAAACATAGCGCTATCCATAATACAATCTACTACTGCCAAAAACAATTCAGATTATGTAATTATAATTTGGACAAATGAACACCTACACTACAGTATACAAATTGGTTGTTCATAAATATATTGTGGAGTCAACATCATTGTTAAACAGATAAATCAGCAAAATATTCAAAATGTTTTTTTCCCATGGATGCTGACATCTTGGATTTTTAGATTATTACAATCATGAATATAATTCCTTATAAAAGATCGATTTTTGGATTTTTGGTGTTTTAACGCCACTTTCAGCAATATTTCAGCTATATCATGGCGACCAGTTTTAGTGGTGGAAGAAGCCAGAGTGCCCGGAGAGAACCACCGACCATGGGCAAGCAACTGGTAAACTTGATCACTTGTGGCTGCGAGTCGAGTGCACCTTTTTTTTTGTAATTTACAAAGCTGGGTGTGAACCCATGCCGTATTGGTGATAGGCTTGTATGAGTTGTTGGGTAATCCAACTACCTAACTCATTGAGCCACCTGGGCCCTCCTTATAAAAGAAATCATTTTCAAATTGATATACATTGTCCAAGTAAATTCATCAACCGTGACTAATAATAATATCAGTATCAAACTAACCTCTGCCCCGGTTCTTAAAGGTCTGGCTAGTTTAGGGGCTACGTATCCACTGGCTGACATGTTAGGCTCATGCGGCTGATATCCCATCAATCTATAGATCTGAGGTACCTGATAATACAGATATTACTAACAATGAAATCATCCATTACCTAATTTTTTCTGCTGGTATCATATACCCAGTATTCAGTGTTTTGGCACTGACATGGTTTTTTTTAGATATATAATAAACGTCTAAAATGTTAGCACAACGATATCAAAAAAAGATGTTAAAATGTAACAAAAATAACTATAAGTCTACAAAAAGACTATAATTATAATTAAATCGACGGATATTTCGCTTGACCGACAAGCTTCATCAGCATCTGTAATCTGATTTGAAATATATATATATATATATATATTTAAAGTCTATGTATGAATAATATAATAAAAACTTTACATTTGTTCCGGACGTTTCGGCTGAACACAGCCTGTCTAAGTGGAAATAAAATTTTCCGCTGAGACAGGCTGTTTTCAGCCGAAACATCCGGAACAATATATATATATATATACGTCTGAAAATTAAACCAAACAGTGTTAGAATTAGATTTTAGAGCTGTCAAATTTTTGTTCTTCCCTCGACGGGATTTGAACCCACACCATTGATGCACTGCAGCACCATTCGCTTAGCCTTACGTCCAGCGCCCTAGACCACTCGACCACATCCACTCCCTATATATATACATATATATATATATCAAAAAGTCAAATGAAATCCGTATGCTGGTACATATAAAAGAAATTAGTAAAACTAGAGGCTCAGGTGAGCCTGTATCGCTCACCTGACATAAATAAGTCCTCTTAAGAATGTCTGCATGCCAAATACATCTAAGTTACTATTCAAATCCCATACTGCCATAGGGTTCTATGTTAAAACTATGTCTGCTCATGGCAGCCATCTTGGATGGAGGTCGTGGTCACCAGACACATTTTTGAAAGTATACTACCCAAGGACCATCCATGCCATGTTTGCTTTAAATTGGCGGACTAGTTTCAGAAGAGAAGACTTTTAAACAATTTTCCCATAGGGTCCTATGTTAAAACTATGTCCACTGACGGTGGCCATTTTGAACCGAGATCGGGATCACTGAACACAATTTTGGAATATGACCACCTAAGGATCATCAATGACATGTTTGCTATATTGGCTTACTGGTTTCAGAGGAGAAGATTTTAGCACATTTTTTTCCATAGGGTCCTATGTTAAAACTACAGTAGGCTGAAGGCGGACATCTTGGATGGAGGTCAGGGTCACCGGACAACAATTTTGAAAATTGACCACTTAAGGACCATCCATGCCATGTTTGCTTTAAATTGGCTTGCTGGTTTCAGAGGAGAAGATTTTTAAACATATTTCCCATAGGGTCCTATGTTAAAACTATGTCCGCTGACGGTGACCATCTTGGATGGAGGTCGGGGTCACAGGATATAATTTTGAAAGTTGACCACCTAAGGACCATTCATGCCATGTTTGCTTTAAATTGACTTACTGGTTTCAGAGGAGAAGACTTTTAAACATTTTTTCCATAGGGTCCAATGTTAAAATTAAGTCGAGTCATGGCGGCCATCTTCAATTTCCGATCGGCAAACGATTCACAAGTTTAGTACAGGACCACTCAATGATAATTCCTGCAAAGTCACAATTCAATTGGCTTTGTGGTTTCTAACAAGAAGATTTTAAAAATTTCGACCAATCAGAACACATTATGGGCCCTGGCAGCCATGGTGGATTTCCGATCAGCGCCAAAAACAAAAATCTTGTATATAACCATCCAATGAACATTTCTGCCATGTTTGGTTCAAATCTGTTTTGTGGTTTCAGAAAAAAAGATGAAAATGTGAAATTCCCATTGGGTCCAATGTTAACCTAAGTCAAGTCATGGCGACCATCTTGAATTTCCGATCGACAAACGATTCACAAGTTTAGTACAGGATCACTCAATGATCATTCCTGCAAAGTCACAATTCAATTGGCTTGGTGGTTTCTGACAAGAAGATTTAAAAAATTTCAGTCAATGAGAACACATTATGGACCCTGGCAGCCATGTTGGATTTCAAATCAGCACCAAAAACACAAATCTGGTAGAGGACCATCCAATGAACATTTCTGCCAAGTTTGGTTGAAATCTGTTCAGCGGTTTCAGAGAAGAAGATTTAAATGTGAAAAGTTAACGGACGGACGACGGACGCTTACCCATGACAAAAGCTCACTTGGCCTATGGCCAGGTGAGCTAAAAAGAACAAAACGGATTTTTAAAAAATCTGCTTTGTTCTTTTTTCTTTACTAATTTCTTTTATATATATATATATTTAAAGTCTCTAAATAATTTACACAAAAATCTCTATATTAATTTCCGAACGTTGCGGCCTTCCTCAGCGGAGGTTTATTACATATATGAAAAACAAACAACATGACGTTGCAAAGGAGATAAAAGAGTTTATAACGTTGATTTCGCGGAATTTTGTTTATGAAAAGTCAATGTCGATCCAATTTTGTGCTTAGGCCTAACGGCTCAAAAGTTTTAAGTTTTTTTATCCAAAGTGATTCCTTAGTTTCTCTGTAAATTTTGTCACCGTTTCCAATTTTCTCAATTCCTATGACTCTTTTATCTCCTTTGCAATGTCATGTTGTTTGTTTTTCATATATGTAATAAACTTCTGCTGAGGAAGGCCGCAATGTTCGGATATTAATATAGAGATTTTTGTATGTATATATATATATATACATATAAATAAAGTGTTGCAAAAATTTTCGACGGCACAACCATCTTCGTCAGTTGCAAAACATAAACTGCTTAGAGATACAAAAAAAACAACAAGACGTCATAATATATGATCGTGTTATTATGACGTCGTAAAAAATTACTAAAAATGATCCTGAACATTATGAATAAATAAAATACACAAAGCTCAAGATCAAACTTTGTGTAATCTAAGACCTGTTAGACTAATTATTTTCTTCTGTTTATCCCTCTTGTTGAGTGTTACACATTTTAATAAACAGTAATTCACGGGTCTGTCTATATATTGTGTTATTTTTTCTTGAAATTTCTATTCCTGCATATCTGAAATCGTCGATGGAATGGTCTTTTGAATTAAAATGTATTGAAACCGGCTTGTCATATTTTTTAAATGTTCTGATATCAGAAAGATGATTTTGTATCCGATCCTTTAACATTGTTTCTGTTTCACCCACATAAACTATGTGCTTACATTTTTTACAGTGGACCGCATAAACTACATTTGATGTTCTGCAGTTTATTTTCTTATTGATCTTAATAACTCTCCCGGATCTTGTTTTCAATTCTCCCCTAAAACTTTTTTCACAGATGACACATTTTCGTCCACATTTTCCTTGTAGTCTTGATTCTGGCAATGGGTTCTTCTTTAATACTTTTGCAGTTTTTTGGTGGACCATGATATCGGCAAGATTTTTATCCCTTCTAAATGAACAAAGAGGCTGATCCTTAAATAATTTTCTTAGTTGGGGTGATTTCTTTATTATCTTTTGGTGACTACTAAGAATTTTTCCGATGTCAGGTAAAGCACGACTATAGGTTAAAATCAGGGGAACTCTATCCATTTTTTATTCTTGTGTTTCTTTCTGTATTTTAAAGTTTCCTTTCGATCGAGCTCATCCACTTTTAACAGTTGTTTTTCTATCAGATTAGAGTTGTATCCTCGTTGTGTTAATCTCTCTTTTATCTTACTTCTCTCCTTTTCATACTCTTCCTTATCATCACAAATTCGTTTAACTCTGACTCCCAAACCATACGGTATTAATTTTTTAACTGTCTTTGGATGGTCTGATCGTTTGTGGAGATACATATGTTTATCCGTTGGTTTTTCGTATAGTTTTGTTTTTAAAAACCCATTATCCAAAACAATTATGGTGTCCAAAAATTCAATTTGGTTTTTAGAAAATTTAAGTTCGATTTTTATTCTCGGGTGTATAGAATTTGCCAGATCATGGAATTTTTTCAATGTTTTTTCTCCGTGTAACTAGATGCCCCATATATCATCAACATACCCTAACCCTAACCCCAGAAGTTTTTGCTCTATTGAATTCAATTTGTTTATAAAATCAGTGGTATCTTGTATGTAAGATGGCAACGTGCGGACATGTTGTTCAAGTTCTTTTTCTGCAAATTAACTTGAACAACATGTCCGCATGTTGCCATCTTACATACAAGATACCACTGATTTTATAAACAAATTGAATTCAATAGAGCAAAAACTTCCGGGGGATTCAATTTTATTCTGCATGGATGTAAAGGGTTTATATCCAAGCGTCCCCAAAAAAGAAGGCTTAGATGCATGTAAACAGGCATTGGACAACAGGCCAAATCCATCAATACCAACGACAGATGTCCTTTCTATGATACGTTTAGTTCTTGAAAATAATAATTTTTCATTCAATGGAAAACATTATCTACAGGTGGAAGGAACAGCAATAGGCTCACGTTTGGGTATGAACTATGCTAGTACATATTTAGGTGTATGGGAACAACAGTTACTTGAGCAATCTTCTGACAAACCTCACACTTATTTTCGGTATGTTGATGATATATGGGGCATCTGGTTACACGGAGAAAAAACATTGAAAAAATTCCATGATCTGGCAAATTCTATACACCCGAGAATAAAAATCGAACTTAAATTTTCTAAAAACCAAATTGAATTTTTGGACACCATAATTGTTTTGGATAATGGGTTTTTAAAAACAAAACTATACGAAAAACCAACGGATAAACATATGTATCTCCACAAACGATCAGACCATCCAAAGACAGTTAAAAAATCAATACCGTATGGTTTGGGAGTCAAGAGTTAAACGAATTTGTGATGATAAGGAAGAGTATGAAAAGGAGAGAAGTAAGATAAAAGAGAGATTAACACAACGAGGATACAACTCTAATCTGATAGAAAAACAACTGTTAAAAGTGGATGAGCTCGATCGAAAGGAAACTTTAAAATACAGAAAGAAACACAAGAATAAAAAAATGGATAGAGTTCCCCTGATTTTAACCTATAGTCGTGCTTTACCTGACATCGGAAAAATTCTTAGTAGTCACCAAAAGATAATAAAGAAATCACCCCAACTAAGAAAAATATTTAAGGATCAGCCTCTTTGTTCATTTAGAAGGGATAAAAATCTTGCCGATATCATGGTCCACCAAAAAACTGCAAAAGTATTAAAGAAGAACCCATTACCAGAATCAAGACTACAAGGAAAATGTGGACGAAAATGTGTCATCTGTGAAAAAAGTTTTAGGGGAGAATTGAAAACAAGATCTGGGAGAGTTATCAAGATCAATAAGAAAATAAACTGCAGAACATCAAATGTAGTTTATGCGGTCCACTGTAAAAAATGTAAGCACATAGTTTATGTGGGTGAAACAGAAACAATGTTAAAGGATCGGATACAAAATCATCTTTCTGATATCAGAACATTTAAAAAATATGACAAGCCGGTTTCAATACATTTTAATTCAAAAGACCATTCCATCGACGATTTCAGATATGCAGGAATAGAAATTTCAAGAAAAAATAACACAATATATAGACAGACCCGTGAATCACTGTTTATTAAAATGTGTAACACTCAACAAGAGGGTATAAACAGAAGAAAATAATTAGTCTAACAGGTCTTAGATTACACAAAGTTTGATCTTGAGCTTTGTGTATTTTATTTATTCATAATGTTCAGGATCATTTTTAGTAATTTTTTACGACATCATAATAACACGATCATATGTTATGACGTCTTGTTGTTTTTTTTGTATCTCTTAGCAGTTTATGTTTTGCAACTGACGAAGACGGTTGTGCAGTCGAAAATTTTTGCAACACTTTGTTTAAATGTATAAATTTATAATCTCCATGAAGAAATGTTTTGTTTGAATGTATATATATATATATATATACGTCTGAAAATTAAACCAAACAGTGTTAGAATTAGATTTTAAAGCTGTCAAATTTTTGTTCTTCCCTCGACGGGATTTGAACTCCCACCATTGATACACTGCAAGCACCATTCGCTTAGCCTTACGTCCAGCGCCCTAGACCACTCGACCACATCCACTCCTTTATAAAAGACCTTAGCTGATTTTGACTATCCTTTAGTTTTATTCCTCCCTAAGATTTTAAAATGATTAGACTTTCCAATCTTTCGCCTTTGAGCATACTTGGTGAAGGTTATTCTTTGAGCATACTTGGTGAAGGTTATTCTTTGAGCATACTTGGTGAAGGCTATTCTTTGAGCATACTTGGTGAAGGTTATTCTTTGAGCATACTTGGTGAAGGCTATTCTTTGAGCATACTTGGTAAAGGTTATTCTTTGAGCATACTTGGTGAAGGTTATTCTTTGAGCATACTTGGTGAAGGTTATTCTTTGAGCATACTTGGTGAAGGTTATTCTTTGAGCATACTTGGTGAAGGTTATTCTTTGAGCATACTTGGTGAAGGCTATTCTTTGAGCATACTTGGTGAAGGTTATTCTTTGAGCATACTTGGTGAAGGTTATTCTTTGAGCATACTTGGTGAAGGTTATTCTTTGAGCATACTTGGTGAAGGTTATTCTTTGAGCATACTTGGTGAAGGTTATTCTTTGAGCATACTTGGTGAAGGTTATTCTTTGAGCATACTTGGTGAAGGTTATTCTTTGAGCATACTTGGTGAAGGTTATTCTTTGAGCATACTTGGTGAAGGTTATTCTTTGAGCATACTTGGTGAAGGTTATTCTTTGAGCATACTTGGTGAAGGTTATTCTTTGATCATACTTGGTGAAGGTTATTCTTTGAGCATACTTGGTGAAGGTTATTCTTTGAGCATACTTGGTGAAGGCTATTCTTTGAGCATACTTGGTGAAGGTTATTCTTTGAGCATACTTGGTGAAGGTTATTCTTTGAGCATACTTGGTGAAGGCTATTCTTTGAGCATACTTGGTAAAGGTTATTCTTTGAGCATACTTGGTGAAGGTTATTCTTTGAGCATACTTGGTGAAGGTTATTCTTTGAGCATACTTGGTGATGGTTATTCTTTGAGCATACTTGGTGAAGGCTATTCTTTGAGCATACTTGGTGAAGGTTATTCTTTGAGCATACTTGGTGAAGGCTATTCCAGAAACGTGTTGTGTGCACTAAATTTGATATCTACATTTTTATTTCAATCAACAACACTTTCAGCTGTACTTATATATTAAATGGAAACTCTGCATAATGGACAATTTTCAGTGTGGTGTAAAATTTTTGTGACATTTTCTGCACACACTTATTATTGTAAAACAAAACTATTTATAGGAACAAAATACCAACATATTGTCTGTAAAAATATGGTATAACACAGTATGACAATAGAATAGTAACAGATAGAAATTATCATAACAAGGCCTTTTTATTTCTTTTAAAGTTGTATTGTAAATAATGAAAAAAATAATGGATTTATATCCCTTGATTGATATTTACTTTTGTGGTTCTAATCAAAAGTAATGTTATGCTAATATAATTTAATTTGATGTGAATACTGCAATCTGATTGGCTGATTTGCCTGAAGCAAAATTTGGTTATACTTGATAACTTGGGTTGGTATTGTGACGTCACCAACATATTCATTCGCCAACGACAAATTCAAATAGTCCTATAAAAAAATCATAATTAAAATAGAGGAATCCTTAAATTTTGCTGTAAAAATTAAATAATAAGGAACATTTGAAATTTTTGAACAGGTTATACTTGCATGATTTGGAACAGTTTACACTTTTCATAAACTGCCCCAAACCAGGTTATATCACATAACCTGTTCAAAAATTTAAAATATTCCTTAAATACTCTACCTTTAAACCATAATATGGAACTTTTGTTTTAACCACCACTTCTGTAGCTTTAAATGGCACTTTACCTAGAGCATCTGGTGCCTGTACAAAACAATTGAGTCATTGTATAAGTATTCGTAAGAACATATATGGATGTACATAAACTAGAGAGACTATCCAACATTACACTAAGGCACAAATTAAAGTAAAGGAACAGCATTGCTGTTCTACATTTAACAGTCACATAATACAGTAATGGTAATTTGTATCTGTATTGTATTTGAAAAATTAAATAGTTTTTTGATATGATTGTAAGAAAATACATACAATGTATAATATTCTAGAGGTCCGATTCATTTTGGTTTGAATGGGCAGGTAAACAATAAACAAAAATGTTATTAAGGTAATAAAAAAATTGTCAAGTAACACAGTAGTGACCTACTATATGAATATTCTATTGATCATTCCATTTGTTTAAAAATAAAATGGTGTGAGAGTGGGATGATGGAACTGTCCTTTATTATCTATTAAAATTTTTCTTTGTTAAAATATGTGCAAAATACAAAATTTATTTGTACAAGCTTTGGAAACAACAAGCTTTTCTGGTCTGTTTCACAGTGAGTGCAAGTGAATTGTATTTTTGGCGTCAATTTCTATTTATCGTGTGTATCTTGCAATGACAAAAATTACAAAACAACAGCAAAATTTCCTGAAAAGAGTAGAATTTCAGCAGAAACTAATGTCATTCTATTTGTTTTCAAGCATGTCCTCTGTACTTATAACATTACCGTTTCATTTACTCAACATGAATCAGGTACCAGAAAAGATATATTTTGATCAGTGACAGTATGCAACAAAAATTTATTCAGCCAATGCAATTCAAATAGAATGAGTTCAAAAGTTCAAGTTACCATATTGTGGTTAACTATAGTTAATTTAAAGCTGTATAACATTTGGAGTCATAAAATTTGACTGGCATCATGACTTGGAATAGGGAGTGACACAAGGAAGTGTAAACATTTATTTTTACATGAATATATATATATATATATAAGAAAAAATAACGGTCAATCATACATCTGATTTTGAACATCACATGTAGGAGTCTTGTGAATAAAATTGCTTAAATATGCCTTTTGTTATTCACTATTGCTATTTAGTATCACGGTAACTGTGTTCATCATGAGCACAACCTGCACTGGTGGCGTAATGGTTAGCGTGCTCGCCTCAGGTACGGTAGATCGTGGGTTTGAGCCCTGATAGGGTCAAGCCAAAGACTATAAAATTGATATTTGTTGTTTCTCCGCTAAGCACGCAGCATTAAGGAGAAAGAGCAAAGACTGGTTGGCACGGAATCAGAATAATGTGTCCGAGTGGAGCGACATGTCTACATGCAGACTGTTGTTTCAGTGATCTAGCACTATAAAAATCCAACTCAGCGCATTTGTCTAGAACAAAGCAGACCAAATCATCATCTCATTTAAAAGTCACATGTTCTCACCATGACATAGCTGAAAAATTGCTCAATTGGCATTAAACAACAATCACTCACTCACTCATCATGAGCACAGAAGATTATGTGTACGATCCCCAGTCAGATCAAATCAAAGGCTATAAAATTAGTACTTCTTGCCTTCTTGCTTTTTAATAGCATGTATCAGTCATAAGTAAGAACAATGACTGATTTGCTTGGAATCAGGACAAAATGTCAGAGTAGAGCGTCATGTCTACTTGTGTGAACTGTTGGTTTTACTGAGCTAGTACTATAAAAATCCATCTCAACATGTTGGTCCAGTAAATCCAGGCATCACGTAAACAACTAACCTGTTCTTACCATGATTTAGCACAAAAAAGGTCAACTGACATTAAACATCTACCTCTTACTGATCCATGTTCATTGCAAGACAATATCACAAGGGAAGTAACTCTTACCATATCATCTTTGACATTTGGTGGTACATAATTAGGGAATGTAAATTTATGTACGACATCATAAGACAGAGTCAATGTGGATGGTATCAGTTGTTTTTTAGCATCTTCTTCTAATTTTTCTTTTTGGTCACCTGTAATAAATATGAAATAAAAAATGAGAGTAATCCTAGAAAAAAAACCCCATGATTTGATGGTAGAAACAATATATTATTCATTTTAATATGACGTTTGCTATATGAACAATGTCGTGATAAAATTCTCAATATATTTTACTTCAGACAGACATGGGGTAATCGTAATCAGTTGTAATCGATTACATTTTTTCACGTAATCAGATGTAATCGGTCATTTTTTAGATTACATGTAATTGTAATGTAATCGATTACATTCATTTTGACCATGTAATCATGATTACTTTTCATCATTTATAAACAAACTCTACTGTAGTAGTAATTCCAACTATCATACGATCACGACAAATAATACTTAGCAATAGTTAAAGAATAATGAGTCATGAAAAAGACACATGCAGGAGTTCCTTCCTATCATACAAAACAATAACTAGGAAGAACTGTTTTAGATACCTAAAACTTATGTCTCCTCTTAATGCGGCCATCTGTACAACAATAAGTTACACATTATGAGTTGAATGATACTATATAAAAAACAATTATTTGACCTTGAGGTCAAAGATCAAGGTCCCACAAAGGTCATTATGGTACGCAACACACCACCTTATGGTCATGCACCCACATACCAAATATCATTGACCTATCTCGAGACAAAACAGTTATGGCCCGGACAAGAAAATACTATTTAAAAAACAGTTATTTGACCTTGAAGTCAAAGATCAAGGTCCCACGAAGGTCATTACGGTACGCGACACAGCGCCTTATGGTCATGCACATACAAACTATCTTCCAATGAACAGTTTTGTTAGATTTATTTGAATTATTTGACCTTGAGGTCAAAGGTCAAGTTCCCACAAAGATCATTATGGTACGCAACACACCGCCTTATGGTCATGCACCCACATACCAATTATCATTGACCTATCTCGAAAGACAAAAATATTATGACCCGGACAAGAAAATACTATTCAAAAAACAATTATTTTACATTGAGGTCAAAGGTCAAGGATACACGAAGGTCATTACGGTACGTGACACACCGCCTTATGGTCATGCATATACGAATTATCTGTACATGAACAGTTTTCATGGATTTATTTGAATTATTTGACCTTGAAGTCAAAGGCCAAGGTCCCATGAAGGTCATTATGGTACACGACACACCACCTTATGGTCATGCACCCACATACCAATTATCATTGACCTACCTCGAAAGACAAAAATGTTATGGTCCGGACAAGAAAATACTATTTAAAAAACAATTATTTGACCTTGAGGTCAAAGGTCAAGGTCCCACGAAGGTCATTACGGTTTGTGACACACCGCCTTATGGTCATGCACCCACATACAAAATATCATTGACCTATCTTGATAGACAAACCAGAGGCTCTCAAGAGCCTGTATTGTTCACCTGGTTATAAAAAGAACCAATTGGTCCTATGTAAAAACTATGTCCTGCAGTGGTAGTCATCTTGGAATTACGATCAACATAAAAAACACAAAGTTTGTAAAGGACCTTCCAATGATTGATGCACAGTTTAGGTTCAATCAGTGCAATAGCTTCAGAGAAGAATATATTTCTGTATTTCCCCCATATGGTCCTGTGTTAATACTATGACCTCAGAAGAAGGCATTTGAACATTTTCCCACAGGGTCCAATGTTAATCTATGTATTGTGGTGGCGGCCATCTTGGATTTCCGATCGACATATAAAACATAAACTTTATAGAGGACCTTCCAATGATCATTCCTGGGCAGTTTGGTTTCATTTGTCCTAGTGGTTTCAGAGAAGAAGCGTTTTGAAACATTTTCCCCATAGGGTCCAATGTTAAACTAAGTCCTGCCGTAACCGCCATTTTGAATTTCATATCAGAACAAAAAACGTAAAGTTTGTAGAGGACCATCCAATGAACATTCATGTACAGTTTGGCTTTAATCATATTTGTAGTTTCTGAGAAGAAGGTATTTGAACATTTTCCCATAGGATCCAATGTTAATCTATGTCCTGCGGTGGTGGCCATCTTGGATTTCCGATCGGCATAAAAAACACACACTTTGTAGAGGACCTTCCAATGATCATTCCTGGGCAGTTTGGTTTCAATTATCCAAGTGGTTTCAGAGAAGAAGCGTTTTGAAACATTTTTCCCATAGGGTCTAATGTTAAACTGAGTCCTACCGTAGTCGCCATTTTGAATTTCATATCGAAACAAAAAACCTTAAGATTGTAGGGGACCATCCAATGAACATTCATGTACAGTTTGGCTTTAATCATATTTGTAATTTCTGAGAAGAAGGCATTTGAACATTTTCCCATAGGGTCCAATGTTAATCTATGTCCTACGAGGGTGGCCATCTTGGATTTCCGATCGGCATAAAAAACACACACTTTGTAGAGGACCTTCCAATGATCATTCCTGGGCAGTTTGGTTTAAATTATCCAAGTGGTTTCAGAGAAGAAGCGTTTTGAAACATTTTCCCCATAGGGTCCAATGTTAAACTAAGTCCTGCCGTAGCCGCCATTTTGAATTTCATATCGCAACAAAAAACGCAAAGTTTGTAGAGGACCATCCAATGAACATTCATGTACAGTTTGGCTTTAATCATATTTGTAGTTTCTGAGAAGAAGGCATTTGAACATTTTCCCATAGGGTCCAATGTTAATCTATGTATTGCGGTGGCGGCCATCTTGGATTTCCGATCGACATAAAAAACAGAAACTTTGTAGAGGACCTTCCAATGATCATTCCTGGGCAGTTTGGTTTCAACTGTCCAAGTGGTTTCAGAGAAGCGTTTTGAAACATTTTTCCCATAGGGTCCAATGTTAAACTAAGTCCTGCCGTAGCCGCCATTTTGAATTTCATATCGAAACAAAAAACGTAAAGTTTGTAGAGGACCATCCAATGAACATTCATGTACAGTTTGGCTTTAATCATATTTGTAGTTTCTCAGAAGAAGGCATTTGAACATTTTCCCATAGGGTCCAATGTTAATCTATGTATTGTGGGGCGGCCATCTTGGATTTCCGAACGACATATAAAACAGAAACTTTATAGAGGACCTTCCAATGATCATTCCTGGGAAGTTTGGTTTCAATTGTCCAAGTGGTTTCTGAGAAGAAGCGTTTTGAAACATTTTTCTCATAGGGTCCAATGTTAAACTAAGTCCTGCCGTAGCCGCCATTTTGAATTTCATATCGCAACAAAAAACGTAAAGTTTGTAGAGGACCATCCAATGAACATTCAGGTACAGTTTGGCTTTAATCATATTTGTAGTTTCTCAGAAGAAGGCATTTGAACATTTTCCCACAGGGTCCAATGTTAATCTATGTATTGTGGTGGTGGCCATCTTGGATTTCCGATCGACATATAAAACATAAACTTTATAGAGGACCTTCCAATGATCATTCCTGGGAAGTTTGGTTTCAATTGTCCAAGTGGTTTCAGAGAAGAAGCGTTTTGAAACATTTTTCTCATAGGGTCCAATGTTAAACTAAGTCCTGCCGTAGCCGCCATTTTGAATTTCATATCGCAACAAAAAACGTAAAGTTTGTAGAGGACCATCCAATGAACATTCATGTACAGTTTGGCTTTAATCATATTTGTAGTTTCTGAGAAGAAGGCATTTGAACATTTTCCCATAGGGTCCAATGTTAATCTATGTATTGCGGTGGTGGCCATCTTGGATTTCCGATCGGTATAAAAAACAGAAACTGTGTAGAGGACCTTCCAATGATCATTCCTGGGCAGTTTGGTTTCAACTGTCCAAGTGGTTTCAGAGAAGAAGTGTTTTGAAACATTTTTCTCATAGGGTCCAATGTTAAACTAAGTCCTGCAGTAGCCGCCATTTTGAATTTCATATTGGAACAAAAAACGTAAAGTTTGTAGAGGACCATCCAATGAACATTCATGTACAGTTTGGCTTTAATCATATTTGTAGTTTCTGAGAAGAAGGCATTTGAACATTTTCCCATAGGGTTCAATGTTAATCTATGTATTGCGGTGGTGGCCATCTTGGATTTCCGATCGGCATATAAAACATAAACTTTGTAGAGGACCTTCCAATGATCATTCCTGGGAAGTTTGGTTTCAATTGTCCAAGTGGTTTCAGAGAAGAAGCATTTTGAAACATTTTCCCCATAGGGTCCAATGTTAAACTAAGTCCTGCCGTAGCCGCCATTTTGAATTTCATATCGGAACAAAAAACCTTAAGATTGTAGAGGACCATCCAATGAACATTCATGTACAGTTTGGCTTTAATCATATTTGTAGTTGCTGAGAAGAAGGCATTTGAACATTTTCCCATTGGGTCCAATTTTAATCTATATCCTGCGGTGGTGGCCATCTTGGATTTCCGATCGGCATAAAAAACAGAAACTTGGTAAAGGACATTCCAATGATCATTCATTTACAGTTTGGGTTCAGTCAGTTCATTAGTTTCAGAGAAGAAGATCTTTGAAATTTCAGCCAATCAGAGCATATTATTGGCCCTGGCAGCCATGTTGAATATCCGACTGGAACGAAAAACAGTAACTTTGTAGAGGACCATCCAAGGAACATTCCTGCTAAGTTTGGTTCCAATTGGCCCAGTGGTTTCGGAGAAGAAACTTGAAATGTGAAAAGTTTACAGACGACAGACAACAGACGACGGACGCCAAGTGATGGCAATAGTTCACTTTGGTCCAGGTGAACTAAAAAGCTATGGTCTGGACAAGCTCTGCTGAGAAGAAGTGGAAGAAAAAATCAGACTAAAACAATATGTCTCCCTTCGTTCAAAGGGGAGACATAATTACCTGAAATAGCACTGGTATATCTTTTATCTTTCCATTCTGTTACCAAATTTGCTAAAGATCGCAGTTTAACCATCGCTCTTGATCTTATAATAACCTGAAAAACATGCATTCGTCATTACTAAGCTCTATGAAAACTCGAAATAAAAATTTGGTCAGTTTGTACTAACCTTCAGCTTAATTTAGACAGGAAAACTTGACAAAATGGCTATTTCAAAGGAAAAAATCTTCAGTTCCTTTAACTTTGACGGAACAGTCAAACATGTATTAAGGGCTCACCTTTGGGACAAAGAAATAGCGGCTTTATATTTTTAGTTTATAATTATTTTATTTGATCAATGATACAAAGAGGATCAGACACAAGTCTTACCAACTAATGCAGTCTTCTCCCATATATACAATTATTATAACATTATGTTGAGAATGCACAAGAAAACAAATAAAATACAATTTTATCATATAACAGACAAAGCTAAAAATAATCAAAGAATAAAAGAAATGAGGAAAACGTGTGTGTGTGTGTGTGTTTGTTTGGATGCTGGATGGTGTTTGGTTAGTACATTTAAACGATTTGAAATATATGGCCTTATATGACAGGTGACCTCTTAAAAGAGGTTCAATTCATATGAAATTTTCTATGACAGGACAAGAAAAAGGTGGCCATATGGGCAGGTTTGACTTTAGTTTAATAAGCCAAATCTGTTTGACTAATAATGAGAGAATCATCTATTCAAGTAAACAAAATGTTGGAACTATAGTCTGAAAAATTTAAATTGACAAATACAATGTATATGTACTGTGTAACAAAAGCCTACCTTTCTTGCTGCCTGTGCAAATTTATTTAATGCCTTGTGTCTGACAGCCCATAAATCGTTGGTATATGTATCAAATTTTGCTTCCTCAGGAGCTAACTATAAATAGATAATATATTAAGGTTATTACATATACAGGTACATAATACAAGTATAGATTTACATATAATTCTTTGTGTATAATAGTCACTTTTTAACATTCCTGATTTGATTCTAAAATTATATGTTATTAAACATTTTTTAAAGGAGTTATTTCCCTTACAAAGGACAAAATTGTACACTTTCTAGCAAGAACAATGGAAAGGACAAAGAGTTTGAGCATAATTTTCTTACAATTTTTACATATTTGAACCTTATAAAAAATTAGAATACTTTTATAGCAACTACAAAATTGACAAGTATAATTTTCTACAGATTATACGAAAATTATAAGTTAGTTTCATTGAACTTTGCATTAAATGGGTAATAACTCCCATAAATATGTACGTAATTCATTTTTGGGGCATTTTACAAAAAATCCTAAATTTTTAAAGTAAAATTTGTTTTTATTAAATAAATACTTACCATCATAAATTCTGAGTTTATCCTATTGCGTCATTCTAACAGCCGGAAAAAAAACCTATAGGCTAAAAATAGCCTCCATTCGGAAACCATTGGTTGCCATTACCCATCCTAATCATAACTTTTCCAGATGTGCCACGATTAGCACGTGAAAATTGCCTCCACGTTTTTATAGAAGAAAACAGATGAAAACGATTTTGTATATTGTTTAAAATCTATTATTATTATTATTGCTTAAGCAATTGTTATTTTAGGTCTCGGTAAGTAATTTGTGACATTTTATGGGAAGTATTTATTTAATAAAAACAAATTTTACTTTAAAAATTTAGGATTTTATAACAATAAATACGTTACCATCATAAATTCTGAGTAACTCAGAATCTAAATTAGAGCTGAATCCCAGAATCAGAAGAAACTGGGGGAAAATTGACTCTTTGAGCAAAAACTATAGGCCCAAGTGAAAATAGATAGTCTGCCTGAACAGACATAGATCTCAGATAATGAGATAAGAAAGAACTTTCACCTCTCAAAAAACCTGCAGATAGCACTTCATTAAGTGATGCATTATTAAATAATGCCCAAGAAGATGCAAGAGCTCTAACATCATGAGCTTTGACCTGGAATTTGTCAAGTATAACTTGACCCGAAGATTCATATGCAAGAGAAATAGTCTTACATATCCAGGTAGAAATGGTTTTAACAGAGAGATCAGAGACACCCTTCTTAATAGGGATAAAAAGTCTTTCATTGGTACTAGAACGTAAAGAAGCTGTCCTAGTCAAATAAATAGACAAGATTCTTACCGGACACAGAGAAACAGAATCAGAGTATTGGGGCAGCACTGGTATATAAATAGGCTCTGCCCCTTTATCTGGTATCTGGTTTTTACCTAGAAAAGCTGGGTCCGTAAGCAAAGTAACCGAAGACTTGTCTCTAGAGAATCTAAGGCAAGAATTAGAAGTATAACCAGAGGTTCCCAGGAGCCTGTAATCGCTCACCTGGATCAAAGCTGCTTTCAATAACAATGCAACTGCACTGTGGTGGCCATCTTGGTGGGAGAGCGCAACTGCCGGACACAATTTTGGAAGAGGACCATCCAATGACTATTCCATCAAAGTTTGGTTCTAATTGAGCTACTGGTTCCAGACAAGATGGTTTTTATGTGAATTTCCCATAGGGTCCTATGTGAAACTAAGTACAGCTGTGCAGCCATCTTGGTCAGAGGGCAGGACCACCAGATGCAATTTTGGAAAAGGACCATTCAATGACTATTTTATCAAAGTTTGGTTCCAATTGAGCAACTGGTTCCAGACAAGAACATTTTTATGTGAATTTCCCATAGGTTCCTATGTTAAACTAAGTTCGGCTGTGGGGGCCATCTTGGTTGAAGGGCCGAACCGCCTGACATATTTTTGGAAGAGAACCATTCAATGACTATTTCATCAACATTTAGTTCTTATTGAGCAAATGGTTTCAAACAAGAAGATTTTTATGGGAATTTCCCATAGGGTCCTATGTTAAATTAAGTTCGGCTGTGGCAGCCATCTCGGTCGGAGGTCTGAAATGTCAGACATACTTTTGGAAGGGGACCACCCAAGGATCATTTCAACAAAGTGTGGTTGAAATTGGCTCAGTAGTTACAGAGGAGAAGATTTTTTTTAAATTTCATCCCCCCTTTTTTCTATTTTTAGCTTGGTGGCCATCTTGGTTGGAAGTCGGGATCACCGGACACAATTTTGGAAGGGGGCCATCCAAGAATCATTTCAGCAAAGTTTGGTTGAGATTGGCTCAGTAGTTTCACAGGAGAAGATTTTTTTTTAATTTCATCCCCCCCTTTTTTCTAATTTGCATAATCGGTCAAAATCGGCAAAAGTTCAAAGTTCATAAAAAATCCTGTAATATATGCTTAAACAGTTCAAATTTGGGCACATTCTGGCTTAAAATAGAGCAATTTTAGCCATTTGAAGACATTTCTATTTTTAGTAACGGCGGCCATCTTGGATACAGGACGGCGCTGACGGACACAATTTTGAAAGGGACCCACCCACGGACCATCCCTGCCAAGTTTGGTTTAATTTGGTTCAGCGGTTTCAGAGGAGAAGATTTAAATGTGATTTTTAATCAAAATATGCCTAATTTGCATAATCGGTATATATCGGCTGAAAGAAAAATTTCACAGAAAAACCAGGAATATATGTTAAACTACTCCTTGCCATGTAGCTGCAGTTAAAATTTGAGCTCATTTTGACTTACACTAAAGCAGCAATGGACAATTACAATTTCATCCCCCCTTTTTTCTATTTTTAGCTTGGCGGCCATCTTGGTTGGAAGTCGGGATCACGGGACACAATTTTGGAAGGGGGCCATCCAAGGACCATTCCACCAAAGCTTGGTTGCAATTGGCCCAGTGGTTTCTGAGGAGAAGAATAAAATGTGAAATGTTGACGGACGACAGACGACGGACGAAAAGTGATGACAATAGCTCACATGGCCTAAAGGCCAGGCGAGTTAAAAAGCATGAACTTCACTCCTGCTCGAAGCAAGTGCCAATAAGAAACAGCATTTGTAAGAGAGAAATTTCAAGTCTATCTCTTCTGCTGGCTCAAAGGGTGTCAGGTTGAGAGCTGATAATACTAGACCTAGGTTCCATTGAGGAACCAAAACCCTTTGTCGTGGCCTTTCAAGACTAAAGTTGCGAACTAGAAGGGAAATAAACTGATTATTTCCAAAATCTTCCCCACCAGAAATATCAATAGATCGAGAGATAGCAGATCTGTACCCCTTTACAGTGGAAAGGGCAAGACCTTTCACCTCAAATAGGAAGATTGTTGGACAGAGATTTTGAATGGATCAATCTCCCTTCCAACACACCAATCAGAGAAGATTGTCCACTTTGCATCATAGACGATGCTAGTGGATTCTCGCACTGACCTGGAGATGTGCTTGGTAGCTGTTTCAGAAAAGCCTTTCTGTCTTGAGATTATCCCTGACAGAAACTAAACGTGTAGATAGAGTCTTTCTGGAGAAAGATGAACTACACCCCCTTTGAACTGAGATAGAAGATTTCATTTTAAGGGAAGCACTAGTGGTCTGGCACAGGACAGATGCAGTAGATTTGCAAACCAAGCTTGTTTTGGCCAAGCTGGAGCAATAACTATGATCCTGCATTTCTCTCCTGTTATCTTGTGAAGAACAGGGGCGAGAAATCTGAATGGGGGAATGCATAGGCGAACATTCCCTCCCAAGATAGGCTCATTGCGTCCACAGCATAGGCTCTGGGGTCTGGAACTGGGGAGACGAAAGTTGTCACCTTGAAGTTCAGACTCGTTGCGAATAGGTCTATATTGGGATTTCCCCAATGAAGAACAATAGATTGAAAGACTGCCTGATGAAGTTCCCACTCTGTATTGACTGGTGCTAAGGACCTGGAAAGAGAGTCCGCAAGAACGTTCAGACGGCCTGGAATATGTCTTACAACCAGACGAATCTGGAATTGAGAGCATAGGATCAGAACATCCTTGGCCAGCTGATACAGAGCGTAACAATGTGTTCCTCCCTGATTCTTCAGGTAGGCTATCACTGTTGTGTTGTCTGTTGCCAAGACAATAGATAGGGACTCCAGACAAATTTTGAAATGAGAAAGAGCTAACAGAACTGCCCTCATTTCTAAAAGATTGATGTGATCTTTCTGAAGGGTGGAAGACCACATCCCTGAAACAGTTTGACCCTCCAGATAAGCTCCCCATCCCAGAAGGGAAGCGTCTGTGAATAGGGTCAGACTGCCTGAGAAGACGGGTCCAATGCTCGAGAAGATAAAACTGTAGAGGACGAATGTGTAGACGTCCTAACTGTACTACATCTGCTAGAGAGTTGAGAAGACCTAGCAGTTGTGAAAATTGACGAGCAGTGACTGAGGTCTTGGCCAGAAAGGTTAGAATAAACTGACGAAGAGCCAAAAATTTCTCCTCGGAAGGAAACACAAGACCCAAGTCCGTCCTGAAATGTTCTCCTAGGAAAACGAAATCCTGAGATGGAATGACCTCCGATTTCTTCCAAGAAATCAGGAAACCTAGTTCTAGGAGGAGGTCTATAACTGTCTGGGTATGAGACAAAAGAATGTCTGGGTTGAGTTCCTTGACAAGAGAATCGTCCAGGTAAGAATGAATCTGGATAGATAGTGTGTGCAGGTGAGCTGAGACAACTTGAAAAATATTGTTGTCCCACACGAAGCAAAGGTATTTCCTGAAAGCCACAGAAATAAGCATCTGTTAAATCGAGTGATGTCGACCACATTCCTGGGAGCATAGAAGCCCTTATGGACCTGTTGGTCTCCATTTTGAAATGGGGGACCACAAGGTAAGTATTCAAAACAGAAAGGTCTATTACTAGTCTCATTCCCCCCTTTTTCTTGGGACCAAGAAGAGACGGAATAAAATCCTGGACCCAGGGAAGAAGTTGGAACCTATTCTATTGCTGCCTTCTGCAACAGTACAGACACTTCATCTGACAGAGGTGGCAACTGCTTGAACTGAAGTTCTAATCCCCCCCAAATTATCGACAGAACCCATGGGTCTGAGGTTCTCTTTTCTCATTGAATTGAGAATTGACTTAACCTCCCTCCCACAGGGATGGAAGGAAGAGGTAGTTCCCTTCCTTCTTGAGCAGTTGATAACGTACGAGGGGGCAACGACCTAGGGCCGAGGGCCAGACTTCTGAGCACCCTTAGAACCAGACTTCTGAGCATGAGGTGTTTTAGAAGAATTGGCATACTGTTTGCGACGAACAACCTTTCTCCTTTTTGCAGAAAAAGTAGGAGCAGGTTGATAACTAGAAGATGAGGAAGCAATTGTTCTCTTCCCATCATTCAACCTGACATTAACGCTAACAGACTGAGGAGCCTTGCTAACTTCTTCCTGGACTTTTTGGAGAGAAAGACCAAAAATTTTGTCCATAAGAGGAGATTTCATAAGTGAATCCTTAAGAGTCTCATTAACAGAAGATTTGTCAAGAATCTCATTCCTCTTGGAAAGAGTAAGCTTGGCGAGAGCACCCGACACAAGAACTTGGGAAGTTCCTAAAGCTTTATCAAGTTGTAACAAGAGAGACTTGATTTCAGCTATACCTTCACCCTCTAGGTCCTGAAGAATGGCACCAGTGGCAGAAAGATAATGTTCTGCCGAAGCAAGTAGCTGTGACGAATTACGAAGTAAATTCTCCGACTTTGACCAAGTAGCCTGAGAAAGTCTAAGACAGTCAACTGGTTTTGATCCCAACAAATTAGACATGGCTTTATCACAAGTTGGGACCAACTTTCCCAGAGTAGAATTAAAGATTTGGTAATCCTTAACATTGTAAACTCCTGAGAATGAGGTAGGACTGAAACTCGAAAACTTGGAACCAGAAGACTGTTTGTCTACAGAATCACTACTAATACCATCATTAATGATTTGTAAAGCAGCCAACACATGGTTAGATTCTGGAAAAGAGTTATATGTAGATGTACTCTCCCGAATCAAACCACAAGAAGCCTCAAAATTGGAAGAAAGCCTTTTAGGCTTAGGAGGAGAGGCAAAAGGTACTTTTGCTACGTCCCTCATGAGGGTGTAGACCCTAGACCTTAAGTTCTCTTTAGAAAGAGAAGTACTGTCAGTCTCAGGAACAGGACAACCATCAACGACTGTCTGATGAGAATTTGTAGAACCTGAAGAGGGTACCCTCTTCACTGTCTGATAGTCAGTAGGGTGGTCAGATTCCTCTTCATCGAGGAACACCCTCTCCTGACTACCAGGTGCCACAGAAATTTCATCATCCTCCCTGTCAACCTCATCTTCCTGAGACTCAGGAGAAGGAGGTACAGGGTCCACTCTAACTTTAGTGGAAGATTCCAGAACCGAAAGCCGCGAGTTTAGAAAACTAAATTCGGCCTTCATGGAATCTTTAAACCCACTAAACAACTCCCTTACACTGTCTAAAGAGTCCTGACTAGTGGAACACAAACCTCCAGAAACAGCCTGGTTAGAAGCTCCTAAAGCAGCTGAAGGTTGCCAAGGATTACCAACAATGGGGTACTGAAACATCCAAGGGGGTCTATTCCAATTGTAAGCAGTTGGAAACCCAGTAGCCGAGAGAGAACCACTACTGATAACGGGTGGTCTGGTACTGGGAAGATTGATGCCCATCGACTGACCAGGTACAGGATTAAGGGAGCCTGAAGAATTCACCGACCTGGAAACTGTGGAGGTGACAATAGACAGTGTAGGAATAACCCCTCCTCCCGGTACCACAGGTACAGGACCTTAGTCCCAACTGTGCAAAGAATGTCCAGCGCCTGCTGCTGAAGTCTCAGGACGAATGCTGGACAAACTGGAGGTAGGGTTATTAAGGGAACCAATCATTGGGTTTGGGACCGAACCATCCCAAAAAGCGTCAGTTCCTGTAATTGGGAAGTACGGACTACTGGTATTTGCCGAAAATTCCATCTCGATAAAAAAGTAAAATGTCACAAATTACTTACCGAGACCTAAAATAACAATTGCTTAAGCAATAATAATAATAATATTATAATAATAATAGATTTTAAACAATATACAAAATCGTTTTCATCTGTTTTCTTCTATAAAAACGTGGAGGCAATTTTCACGTGCTAATCGTGGCACATCTGGAAAAGTTATGATTAGCCTATAGGTTTTTTTTCCGGCTGTTAGAATGACGCAATAGGATAAACTCAGAATTTATGATGGTAACGTATTTATTGTTATAAAATTTTAATGATGAATGAAAAGGGTGTAAGTAGATATCAACAACAAATCTGCACTTTTATTATGCCAATCCGTATAAACCTTCCATTTTTTTTCACCTACATCTATACCTACTTCTAAATAAAGCAAAGGGCTCCAATTTCTATCATTATTTTAGATTCAAATTTTGCTTTGCAATATCATGTTTTATAAATATATTGTAATTAAATTGATTTTCAGCAATCATATAAGAATACAATTACCTCCGAGGCATCTCTGAATGTTCTCCGTAACGTACAATTGGTACTGGTTCTAACATATTCATCTTCTAGGACAGGATCACCTCTTCTCTTATACTAATGTAACAAACAATAGGAAGAATAAAGAAGTCTTCTGAATGAGACCAAACTAATCATGTGACATCTGACTACTGATATTATTTAAATAATTTGACTACCATGTGTCATCTGACTACTGATATTATTTAAATAATATGAATACCATGTGACATCTGTCTACTGATATTATTTAAATAATTTGACTACCATGTGTCATCTGACTACTGATATTATTTAAATAATCTGACTACCATGTGACATCTGTCTACTGATATTATTTAAATAATATGAATACCATGTGACATCTGTCTACTGATATTATTTAAATAATTTGACTACCATGTGACATCTGACTACTGATATTATTTAAATAATCTGACTACCATGTGACATCTGTCTACTGATATTATTTAAATAATATGAATACCATGTGACATCTGTCTACTGATATTATTTAAACAATCTGACTACCATGTGACATCTGTCTACTGATATTATTTAAATAATATGAATACCATGTGACATCTGTCTACTGATATTATTTAAATAATTTGACTACTATGTGTCATCTGACTACTGATATTATTTAAATAATCTGACTACCATGTGACATCTGTCTACTGATATTATTTAAATAATTTGAATACCATGTGACATCTGTCTACTGATATTATTTAAATAACATGAATACCATGTGACATCTGTCTACTGATATTATTTAAATAATTTGACTACCATGTGTCATCTGACTACTGATATTATTTAAATAATCTGACTACCATGTGACATCTGTCTACTGATATTATTTAAATAATATGAATACCATGTGACATCTGTCTACTGATATTATTTAAATAATTTGACTACCATGTGTCATCTGACTACTGATATTATTTAAATAATCTGACTACCATAGGACATCTGTCTACTGATATTATTTAAATAATTTGAATACCATGTGACATCTGTCTACTGATATTATTTAAATAATTTGACTACCATGTGACATCTGACTACTGATATTATTTAAATAATCTGACTACCATGTGACATCTGGCTACTGATATTATTTAAATAATGTGACTACAATGTGACATCTGTCTACTGATATTATTTAAATAATGTGACTACCAGTATATGTTCATTACAATATTTCTGGCATATGTTTAATTATACCTTTGAAGAAAAACAACATCGATCTATAAGCAAACACTGAACGTGAAATATGGATTAATGCTTAAATTTTGACACATGCTCAAATGATAATTTTGAATCAATGTTGATTAATTTGGTACACTTGTCTAATGCCAGCGATCTCTGACTCACTTATAACAGAATTTATGATGAGTACTCAAGATTCCTGACTTCAGGCCTTCCGACTTGTAAGCAGAAAGGTTTATGATAGAGTATATTAGATGGTAATGGAAATTTTCATGTATTTCTGAAGTTAACGAAATAGGCCAAAATCATTAAAGCATGACATACAGTCTACATGTAATTGTGACCTATTTTTTTTCGACCTCTTAATCATTCGGAGATCACTATTGTTTCACAGTATGGGTACCTGTGCGGCGCAACTGACGTGTTTATGTAAAGCTTGTGAGCACGTTACCGTTTCCGATCATCGACTGTCAAAACCGGAAGGGTTCAATGTAAGTTTTTATGTTTATATGTGGTAGTAAACATTGCTAATGAAGACAAAAATTACAGACACCCGCTGATATAATACCTTTATACGCCAGGAAAATCTAAAACATATCTGTTGAACGGAAATATCCTTTTTTTACACTTAAACTTGATTTTGATGTTGCGTAAACATTGACATCATTGTTTTCTCGCTGAATTCAGCAAGGACGACCCTGATTTTTTCAAAGAAGCTTCTTCGTACAACCAATTATCACCACACAAAGTCATGTCTCGTTCCAATTTAAATTTTTTGTATAAATATAATCTTATCATTTCCAATGACTGTGGGCATCTAAATGTGTAAAATGTGTTCATATTACGCATTCCTAGCCCACAGTGTAACATTAAAATGCCCACAGTCATTGTAAATGATAAGATTATAATTATACAAAAAGTGTAAATTGGAACAAGACATGACTTTGTGTGGTGATAATTGGTTGTACGAAGAAGCTTCTTTGAAAAAATCATGGTCGTCCTTGCTGAATTCAGCGAGAAAACAATGATGTCAATGTTTACGCAACATCAAAATCAAGTTTAAGTGTAAACCAGAGGCTCCCAGGAGCTTGTAATCGCTCACCTGGATCAAAGCTGCTTTCAATAACAACGCAACTGCACTGTGGAGGCCATCTTGGTGGGAGAGCGCAACTGCCGGACACAATTTTGGAAGAGGACCATCCAATGACTATTTCATCAAAGTTTGGTTTTAATTGAGCTACTGGTTCCAGACAAGATGGTTTTTATGTGAATTTCCCATAGGGTCCTATGTTAAACTAAGTACAGCTGTGCAGCCATCTTGGTCAGAGGGCGGGACCACCAGACACAAATTTGGTTCAGCGGTTTCAGAGGAGAAGATTTAAATGTGATCTTTTATCAAAATATGCCTAATTTGCATAATCGGTATAAATCGGCTGAAAGAAAAATTGCAAAAAAAATACCCGAACATATGCTAAACTACTCCTTGCCATGTAGCTGCAGTTCAAATTTGAGCTCATTTTGACTTATACTAAAGCAGCAATGGACAATTGAAGAAATTTCTATTTTTAGTAACAGCAGCCATCTTGAATGGAGGGCGGGGCTGTCGGACACAATTTTGAAAGGGAACCACCCAGGGACCATCCCTGCCAGGTTTGGTTTAATTTGGTTCAGCGGTTTCAGAGGAGAAGATTTAAATGCGATCTTTTATCAAAATATGCCTAATTTGCATAATCGGTATATATCGGCTGAAAGAAAAATTTCACAGAAAAACCAGGAATATATGCTAAACTACTTCTTGCCATGTAGCTGCAGTTAAAATTTCAGCTCATTTTGACTTACACTAAAGCAGCAATGGACAATTACAATTTCATCCCCCCTTTTTTCTATTTTGAGCTTGGCGGCCATCTTGGTTGGAAGTCGGGATCACCGGACACAATTTTGGAAGGGGGCCGTCCAAGAATCATTTCAGCAAAGTTTGGTTGAGATTGGCTCAGTAGTTTCAGAGGAGAAGATTTTTTTAAAATTTCATCCCCCCTTTTTTCTAATTTGCATAATCGGTCAAAATCGGCAAAAGTTCAAAGTTCATAAAAAATCCTGTCATACATGCTGAAAAGCTCATCATTATGCTTATACAGTTCAAATTTGGGCACATTCTGGCTTAAAATAGAGCAGTTTTGGCCATTTGAAGAAATTTCTATTTTAGTAACAGTGGCCATCTTGAATGGAGGGCGGGGCTGTCGGACACAATTTTGAAAGAGAACCACCCAGGGGCCATCCCTGCCAGGTTTGGTTTAATTTGGTTCAGCGGTTTCAGAGGAGAAGATTTAAATGTGATCTTTTATCCAAATATGCCTAATTTGCATAATCGGTATATATCGGCTGAAAGAAAAATTTCACAGAAAAACCAGGAATATATGCTAAACTACTTCTTGCCATGTAGCTGCAGTTAAAATTTCAGCTCATTTTGACTTACACTAAAGCAGCAATGGACAATTACAATTTCATCCCCCCTTTTTTCTATTTTGAGCTTGGCGGCCATCTTGGTTGGAAGTCGGGATCACCGGACACAATTTTGGAAGCGGGCCGTCCAAGAATCATTTCAGCAAAGTTTGGTTGAGATTGGCTCAGTAGTTTCAGAGGAGAAGATTTTTTTAAAATTTCATCCCCCCCTTTTTTCTAATTTGCATAATCGGTCAAAATTGGCAAAAGTTCAAAGTTCATAAAAAATCCTGTCATACATGCTGAAAAGCTCATCATTATGCTTATACAGTTCAAATTTGGGCACATTCTGGCTTAAAATAGAGCAGTTTTGGCCATTTGAAGAAATTTCTATTTTAGTAACAGTGGCCATCTTGAATGGAGGGCGGGGCTGTCGGACACAATTTTGAAAGAGAACCACCCAGGGACCATCCCTGCCAGGTTTGGTTTAATTTGGTTCAGCGGTTTCAGAGGAGAAGATTTAAATGTGATCTTTTATCAAAATATGCCTAATTTGCATAATCGGTATATATCGGCTGAAAGAAAAATTTCACAGAAAAACCAGGAATATATGCTAAACTACTTCTTGCCATGTAGCTGCAGTTAAAATTTCAGCTCATTTTGACTTACACTAAAGCAGCAATGGACAATTACAATTTCATCCCCCCTTTTTTCTATTTTGAGCTTGGCGGCCATCTTGGTTGGAAGTCGGGATCACCGGACACAATTTTGGAAGGGGGCCGTCCAAGAATCCTTTCAGCAAAGTTTGGTTGATATTGGCTCAGTGGTTTCTGAGGAGAAGATTAAAATGTGAAATGTTGACGGACGGACGACGGACGAAAAGTGATGACAATAGCTCACATGGCCTAAAGGCCAGGTGAGCTAAAAAAGGATATTTCCGTTCAACAGATATGTTTTAAATTTTCCTGGCGTATAAAGGTATTATATCAGCGGGTGTCTGTAATTTTTTGTCTTCATTAGCAATGTTTACTACCACATATAAACATAAAAACTTACATTGAACCCTTCCGGTTTTGAGTCGATGATCGGAAACGGTAACGTGCCCACAAACTTTACGTAAACACGTCAGTTGTGCCGCACAGGTACCCATACTGTGTTGTTTGATCTTACCACATATTCATCCCAAGCTTCTCCTCTAGCAGCCAACACACTAGCTCGAGCATCATTTGTGATCTGATCATCTCCGAGTTTAACTTGCCATCGTAACTGGTTTTGTCTCTCTTCATAAACATTCTGTCGTACATTATGCTCAAATAATGCTTCCTACAAAGAGAGGAAAAAAAATAGTGAAATATGTCAAGGATTTGGTTACTGTAAATATCTTATAATCACATGTAACAATTTTATTATATCAAATTAAAAATAATACAACTTAATAAATGCAGACCTCGACATTAACGTTTGTCCGATAACAGTGAAAACTGACGTCGGACAAGTAGATCTTGTATTACAGTTGTCCGAGAGGACAAGTGAAAAAGTCAGATTCCCAAACGTGCCGGTACGACGGACAAATCTATTTCCACTGGTATAAAATACTGGGTTTGTTGTATAAAAGAGCCCTGTTTGATTTCCAATTTGTCCATCATTTATTTTGATTAAAACTAAAGTGAAAGCCAGATCAAAACTCTTTTTATTGTATCATTTATCGTTCTCCATGCTGTGATGAAGTTCAAGGACATTGACAAAATTAAAGTCGCAATCTCAGAAACGCTTTAATGAACGGGAATATCAATATTTTAAATATAAGAACAAGAATCACTCCGGAACGGACACGTAAAAATTATCGGATATCAATTTGGCGCCAAATTTAAACTTTTCTTTTGTGCAAAATACGATAGAGGACTTGATTTAGGCTTTTGGGAAATATTGAAACCTTTGAAATGGACAAATATTACAAGCTTTTTCCTGATCTGGTTGAAATTGAAACCTTTGAAATGGACAAATATTACAAGCTTTTTCCTGATCTGGTTGAAAAGATCCACTAATTTTTTTTTATTTCTCTGTGAATTTAAATAAAATACTTTGCTTTATTTATATCACAGGTACTTGTTTCTGGTAAAATAAATATACATGTACCTAGTTACTGGTATATATAGTATCTAGGTATATTTTTTTTTACCAGAAACAAGGATTTATATAACACAAATATGAGTTATTACAATTTGTGTGGTATTGGATCACAACACAGTAATATTTCAAAAGGAAAAGGGGGAGGTACACATAAAAAAGTCACTGGTATGCAAGACTCCAATCAAGGTAGACAGAAATAAAAATGTGACTGAATATATGTCCTTAAGTGTCCTTAAGGTAGATATGAATACAAAACATAGAACAAATCATTTCAGTCAGCTTTAACTATTTACTTAATTTGGGCAGGGTAACGTCAGAGGGGTCGCGAAACAATGTTTCCATTAATCGCAATTGACTTCTCCCTGTGAGCTCGCTGAAAGAGAAGTTACTTCTCCCTCTAGTTGAAAGTAGTGGGAGCCCTGGATAATGATTCTCTAGTATTTGTAATTTTTATTAATTTTTTTGGACAACTAAAAGATTGAGTCGGACAAGTACTTTTTTTAGTTAGTTGTCCGAAGGGACAAGTTGAAAAATATGTTAATGTAGAGGCCTGAAATGGCTTCAATTGATTGATTGATTTTTTGGTGCTTAATGCCACTTTCAGCAATATTTCAGCTATATCATGGCGACCAGTTTTAGTGGTGGAAGAAGCTGGAATACCCGGAGAGAACCACCAACCATGGGCAAGCAACTGGTAAACTTTATCACTTGTGGCTGTGAGTCGAGTGCACCCTTTTTTGTAATTTACAAAGCAGGGCGCGACCCCACGCCGTATTGGTGATAGGCTTGTATGAGTTGTTGGGTAAATCAAATTACCTAACTCATTGAGCCCGGGCTTCAATTGAAGACCAAAATGGAAGCAGGAGTCCTAATTCAATAACAATTTTTCACAACTCTTGATGATAACAGTTTCTCATAATGTGATTCTATGGTCTCATCACTCTGCCCATTCAAGACCAAAATGGAAATGAGATTTCTCTTGTCATAAACAAATTCTTCAAAAGCCTTCATAACAGCTTCTCATACTGTGGTCTTGAATTGGTTCAAAGCCAAAATGGGAGTGAACTTCCCTCTTAAATATGCACGATGTTTTTCTTCCAGTTATCCTGAAGATGAAGTTATAAAGTTTAACACCATTAAAAGTAACAAAGAAAGGTCAAATTTCTTTGATATTTAACTTGCTACAAAAAAGAAATGCTATACCTTCATTTGTCTTGTAGCTTTCTTGGATTTATCAGGTTTACTTTTTGCTAACACAGCTGAAAAATATAATATAGATATACATTTGTATATATATATATGTATTATTTTTTTAAGTGTAAATGAAGAAAAAAAAACAATTCCATAACATAATACATCAGAAGACTTTTTATTTGTACAACACAATTTTCGCAAAATTTTCTAGTTTTATTACAATCTGTGGGTTTAGTCAGGGTACAATCACAAAGAGAATAACAGGAAGGTAGATAGAACTTCCCTGTTTGACTGTTTTAATAACATTATTCCCATCTCTATAGAATATATACTTTAGATGTAATGAAATTAGTGAAGAATTGAATACTTTATTGTTCAAATCAATGCATAAATTTATTCGACAAACTTGTAGATTTAATAATTAATTATCCCCAACCGTGATATTATCTCAACACAATTTATTAGTTTTACCCACCCACCCCTTTTTTCTGTTAAATATTAAAACAATATTTAATATGCATACTAAGTTTGACATGATTTTGCTTAATTTACTAATTATAATTGATATAGCCTGTACATTTGCTGTCATTTGCTTTGTTTTGTTTATGCTATTAATGTATTTGTATGGAGAGGGACTAGTAAGTTGTAAAAACTTGTTCCCAATCCAATTGTATATATATTGACAATAAAATCATTATAAAGTGCAGTAGTATGATCCTGGATGCAATGTATCAGTTGATCACATCTACCATTTCTGAGTGAAAGTTTTTTTTCTCAGTTGTGAGATAATACTGGTCTGCATAGCTATAGATGATTGCACTAAACACTTTATCCCACTGGGTAAGCAACTTTAAAAAAAAAGATAAATAGAGATTAACAAGGCCTTTTTCATATCAGATCCCTTATCAACCCTAGGTTCTGATATATCAGACAGAGAGCCAGTAGGCTCAAGGGCAGATATTAGGACCAAGGGCTGATGAGGAATCTGAGATGAATAAGGCCATGTTATGATCTTTTCATCATATACTTGGCACATTTCTGGAAATTGATGAATTACAATGTGATACCGATTACAGAATGTCCAGAAAAAGGGGGTTATATATTCCAGAACTTATTGATTATATCAGCACACTACTTAAGATAATATCGGAAAGATGTCTAATGCAGTCCATTAGATTTTAACTTTTATATCACACGGCCAAAAAAAAAAAAGTGTATTCAACAACAAGTATATGATAAATTGTACTATTTAATGTAATATGGTAACAAATGCATTCAGTATAATATATTGCAACTTGTTTTAAAAATGGCACCTGCTTCCTCCATTTTTTAATTTTCTTATGTACAAATTGCATTTTATTATTTTAAAAGTTGCTTACCCAGTGGGATAAACTGTTTAGTGCAATCATCTATAGCTATACAGACCAGTATTATCTCACAACTGAGAAAAAAGCTTTCACTCAGAAATGGTAGAAACTTTATTACAGGAAGGTAACTAAATAGTATCATATGTTATATACTAGGTACCTACTTTCTCTTAGATCTTTGGCTCTAAGTTTTCCTGGCTCTTGGTTTAAAACTTGAGCTACAGCATATGGTGTTTCTAAATTTCGAGGAAATCTTACACCACCATATTCTATGTCCTACAAAAAAAATTGTTTTGCAATATACTACATACACTAAAATTATCCTTTCTTTTTCTACATTCATGGTTAATATAAACAAAAGATTTCAGTAGCATTTCCAACATTTATAAATATACCTGTTATTTTAATGAGGTTTGACTGTATTTATAAATATACCTGTGATTTTAATGAGGTTTGACTTCATTTATAAATATACCTGTGATTTTAATGAGGTTTGACTGTATTTATAAATATACCTGTGATTTTAACAGAGGTTTGATCATATTTATAAATATACCTGTTATTTTAACGAGGTTTGACTGTATTTATAAATATATCTGTGATTTTAATGAGGTTTGACTGTATTTATACATATACTTGTTATTTTAATGAGGTTTGACTGTATTTATAAATATACATGTGATTTTAATGAGGTTTGACTGTATTTATAAATATACTGTGATTTTAATGAGGTTTGACTGTATTTATAAATATACCTGTGATCTTAATGAGGTTTGACTTTATTTATATTTATACCTGTGATTTTAATGAGGTTTGACTGTATTTATAAATATACCTGTGATTTTAACAGAGGTTTGACTGTATTTATAAATATTCCTGTTATTTTAATGAGGTTTGACTGTATTTATAAATATACCTGTGATTTTAATGAGGTTTGACTGTATTCATAAATATACCTGTGATTTTAATGAGGTTTGACTGTATTCATAAATATACATGTGATTTTAACAGAGGTTTGACTGTATTTATAAATATACCTGTGATTTTAATGAGGTTTGACTGTATTTATAAATATACCTGTGATTTTAACAGGGGTTTGACTGTATTTATAAATATACCTGTTATTTTAATGAGGTTTGACTGTATTTATAAATATACCTGTGATTTTAACAGAGGTTTGACTGTATTTATAAATATTCCTGTTATTTTAATGAGGTTTGACTGTATTTATAAATATACCTGTGATTTTAATGAGGTTTGACTGTATTCATAAATATACCTGTGATTTTAATGAGGTTTGACTGTATTCATAAATATACCTGTGATTTTAACAGAGGTTTGACTGTATTTATAAATATACCTGTGATTTTAATGAGGTTTGACTGTATTTATAAATATACCTGTGATTTTAACAGGGGTTTGACTGTATTTATAAATATACCTGTTATTTTAATGAGGTTTGACTGTATTTATAAATATACCTGTTATTTTAATGAGGTTTGACTATTTATAAATATACCTGTGAATTTAATGAGGTTTGACTGTATTTATAAATATACCTGTGATTTTAATGAGGTTTGACTATTTATAAATATACCTGTGATTTTAATGAGGTTTGACTTTATTTATAAATATACCTGTGATTTTAATGAGGTTTGACTGTATTCATAAATATACCTGTGATTTTAATGAAGTTTGACTGTATCTATAAATATACCTGTGATTTTAATGAGGTTTGACTGTATTTATAAATATACCTGTGATTTTAATGAGGTTTTACTGTATTTATAAATATACCTGTGATTTTAATGAGGTTTGACTGTATTTATAAATATACCTGTGATTTTAATGAGGTTTGACTGTATTTATAAATATACCTGTGATTTTAACGGAGGTTTGACTGTATTTATAAATATACATGTGATTTTAATGAGGTTTGACTGTATTTATAAATATACATGTGATTTTAATGAGGTTTGACTTTATTTATAAATACACCTGTGATTTTAATGAGGTTTGACTGTATTTATAAATAAACCTGTCATTTTAACAGAGGTTTGACTGTATTTACAATTATACCTGTTATTTTAATGAGGTTTGACTGTATTTATAAATATACCTGTGATTTTAATGAGGTTTGACTTTATTTATAAATATACCTGTGATTTTAATGAGGTTTGACTGTATTTATAAATATACCTGTGATTTTAACAGAGGTTTGACTGTATTTATAAATATACCTGTTATTTTAATGAGGTTTGACTGTATTTATAAATATACCTGTGATTTTAATAAGGTTTGACTGTATTCATAAATATACCTGTGATTTTAATGAGGTTTGACTGTATTCATAAATATACCTGTGATTTTAACAGAGGTTTGACTGTATTTATAAATATACCTGTGATTTTAATGAGGTTTGACTGTATTTATAAATATACCTGTGATTTTAACAGGGGTTTGACTGTATTTATAAATATACCTGTGATTTTAATGAGGTTTGACTGTATTTATAAATATACCTGTTATTTTAATGAGGTTTGACTGTATTTATAAGTATACCTGTTATTTTAATGAGGTTTGACTATTTATAAATATACCTGTGAATTTAATGAGGTTTGACTGTATTTATAAATATACCTGTGATTTTAATGAGGTTTGACTATTTATAAATATACCTGTGATTTTAATGAGGTTTGACTTTATTTATAAATATACCTGTGATTTTAATGAGGTTTGACTGTATTCATAAATATACCTGTGATTTTAATGAAGTTTGACTGTATCTATAAATATACCTGTGATTTTAATGAGGTTTGACTGTATTTATAAATATACCTCTGATTTTAATGAGGTTTCACTTTATTTATAAATATACCGGTGATTTTAATGAGGTTTGACTGTATTTATAAACATACCTATTATTTTAATGAGGTTTGACTTTATTTATAAATATACCTGTGATTTTAATGAAGTTTGACTGTATCTATAAATATACCTGTGATTTTAATGAGGTTTAACTGTATTTATAAATATACCTGTGATTTTAATGAGGTTTGACTTTATTTATAAATATACCAGTGATTTTAATGAGGCTTGACTGTATTTATAAATATACATGTGATTTTAATGAGGTTTGACTTTATTTATAAATACACCTGTGATTTTAATGAGGTTTGACTGTATTTATAAATAAACCTGTCATTTTAACAGAGGTTTGACTGTATTTACAATTATAACTGTTATTTTAATGAGGTTTGACTGTATTTATAAATATACCTGTGATTTTAATGAGGTTTGACTTTATTTATAAATATACCTGTGATTTTAATGAGGTTTGACTGTATTTATAAATATACCTGTGATTTTAACAGAGGTTTGACTGTATTTATAAATATACCTGTTATTTTAATGAGGTTTGACTGTATTTATAAATATACCTGTGATTTTAATGAGGTTTGACTTTATTTATAAACATACCTGTGATTTTAATGAGGTTTGACTGTATTTATAAATATACCTGTGATCTTAATGAGGTTTGACTGTATTTATAAATATACCTGTGATTTTAATGAGGTTTGACTTTATTTATAAATATACCTGTGATTTTAATGAGGTTTGACTGTATTTATAAATATACCTGTGGTTTTAACGGAGGTTTGACTATTTATAAATATACCTGTTATTTTAATGAGGTTTGACTGTATTTATAAATATACCTGTGATTTTAATGAGGTTTGACTTTATTTATAAATACACCTGTGATATTAATGAGGTTTGACTGTATTTATAAATATACCTGTGATTTTAACAGTGGTTTGACTGTATTTATAAATATACCTGTGATTTTAATGAGGTTTGACAGTATTTATAAATATATCTGTGATTTTAACAGAGGTTTGACTATTTATAAATATACCTGTTATTTTAATGAGGTTTGACTATTTATAAATATACCTGTGATTTTAACGGAGGTTTGACTGTATTTATAAATATACCTGTTATTTTAATGAGGTTTGACTGTATTTATAAATATACCTGTGATTTTAATGAGGTTTGACTGTATTCATAAATATACCTGTGATTTTAATGAGGTTTGACTGTATTCATAAATATACCTGTGATTTTAACATAGGTTTGACTGTATTTATAAATATACCTGTGATTTTAATGAGGTTTGACTGTATTTATAAATATACCTGTGATTTTAACAGGGGTTTGACTGTATTTATAAATATACCTGTGATTTTATTAGAGGTTTGACTGTATTTATAAATATACCTGTGATTTTAATGAGGTTTGACTTTATTTATAAATATACCTGTGATTTTAATGAGGTTTGACTGTATTTATAAATATACCTGTGATTTTAACAGGGGTTTGACTGTATTTATAAATATACCTGTTATTTTAATGAGGTTTGACTGTATTTATAAATATACCTGTTATTTTAATGAGGTTTGACTATTTATAAATATACCTGTGAATTTAATGAGGTTTGACTGTATTTATAAATATACCTGTGATTTTAATGAGGTTTGACTTTATTTATAAATATACCTGTGATTTTAATGAGGTTTGACTGTATTCATAAATATACCTGTGATTTTAATGAGGTTTGACTGTATCTATAAATATACCTGTGATTTTAATGAGGTTTGACTGTATTTATAAATATACCTCTGATTTTAATGAGGTTTGACTTTATTTATAAATATACCGGTGATTTTAATGAGGTTTGACTGTATTTATAAACATACCTATTATTTTAATGAGGTTTGACTTTATTTATAAATATACCTGTGATTTTAATGAAGTTTGACTGTATCTATAAATATACCTGTGATTTTAATGAGGTTTAACTGTATTTATAAATATACCTGTGATTTTAATGAGGTTTGACTTTGTATTTATAAATAAACCTGTCATTTTAACAGAGGTTTGACTGTATTTACAATTATAACTGTTATTTTAATGAGGTTTGACTGTATTTATAAATATACCTGTGATTTTAATGAGGTTTGACTTTATTTATAAATATACCTGTGATTTTAATGAGGTTTGACTGTATTTATAAATATACCTGTGATTTTAACAGAGGTTTGACTGTATTTATAAATATACCTGTTATTTTAATGAGGTTTGACTGTATTTATAAATATACCTGTGATTTTAATGAGGTTTGACTTTATTTATAAACATACCTGTGATTTTAATGAGGTTTGACTGTATTTATAAATATACCTGTGATCTTAATGAGGTTTGACTGTATTTATAAATATACCTGTGATTTTAATGAGGTTTGACTTTATTTATAAATATACCTGTGATTTTAATGAGGTTTGACTGTATTTATAAATATACCTGTGGTTTTAACGGAGGTTTGACTATTTATAAATATACCTGTTATTTTAATGAGGTTTGTCTGTATTTATAAATATACCTGTGATTTTAATGAGGTTTGACTTTATTTATAAATACACCTGTGATATTAATGAGGTTTGACTGTATTTATAAATATACCTGTGATTTTAACAGTGGTTTGACTGTATTTATAAATATACCTGTGATTTTAATGAGGTTTGACAGTATTTATAAATATATCTGTGATTTTAACAGAGGTTTGACTATTTATAAATATACCTGTTATTTTAATGAGGTTTGACTATTTATAAATATACCTGTGATTTTAACGGAGGTTTGACTGTATTTATAAATATACCTGTTATTTTAATGAGGTTGGACTGTATTTATAAATATACATGTGATTTTAATGAGGTTTGACTTTATTTATAAATACACCTGTGATTTTAATGAGGTTTGACTGTATTTATAAATAAACCGGTCATTTTAACAGAGGTTTGACTGTATTTACAATTATACCTGTTATTTTAATGAGGTTTGACTGTATTTATAAATATACCTGTGATTTTAATGAGGTTTGACTTTATTTATAAATATACCTGTGATTTTAATGAGGTTTGACTGTATTTATAAATATACCTGTGATTTTAACAGAGGTTTGACTGTATTTATAAATATACCTGTTATTTTAATGAGGTTTGACTGTATTTATAAATATACCTGTGATTTTAATGAGGTTTGACTGTATTCATAAATATACCTGTGATTTTAATGAGGTTTGACTGTATTCATAAATATACCTGTGATTTTAACATAGGTTTGACTGTATTTATAAATATACCTGTGATTTTAATGAGGTTTGACTGTATTTATAAATATACCTGTGATTTTAACAGGGGTTTGACTGTATTTATAAATATACCTGTGATTTTATTAGAGGTTTGACTGTATTTATAAATATACCTGTGATTTTAATGAGGTTTGACTTTATTAATAAATATACCTGTGATTTTAATGAGGTTTGACTGTATTTATAAATATACCTGTGATTTTAACAGGGGTTTGACTGTATTTATAAATATACCTGTTATTTTAATGAGGTTTGACTTTATTAATAAATATACCTGTGATTTTAATGAGGTTTGACTGTATTTATAAATATACCTGTGATTTTAACAGGGGTTTGACTGTATTTATAAATATACCTGTTATTTTAATGAGGTTTGACTGTATTTATAAATATACCTGTTATTTTAATGAGGTTTGACTATTTATAAATATACCTGTGAATTTAATGAGGTTTGACTGTATTTATAAATATACCTGTGATTTTAATGAGGTTTGACTTTATTTATAAATATACCTGTGATTTTAATGAGGTTTGACTGTATTCATAAATATACCTGTGATTTTAATGAGGTTTGACTGTATCTATAAATATACCTGTGATTTTAATGAGGTTTAACTGTATTTATAAATATACCTCTGATTTTAATGAGGTTTGACTTTATTTATAAATATACCGGTGATTTTAATGAGGTTTGACTGTATTTATAAACATACCTATTATTTTAATGAGGTTTGACTTTATTTATAAATATACCTGTGATTTTAATGAAGTTTGACTGTATCTATAAATATACCTGTGATTTTAATGAGGTTTAACTGTATTTATAAATATACCTGTGATTTTAATGAGGTTTGACTTTATTTATAAATATATCAGTGATTTTAATGAGGCTTGACTGTATTTATAAATATACATGTGATTTTAATGAGGTTTGACTTTATTTATAAATACACCTGTGATTTTAATGAGGTTTGACTGTATTTATAAATAAACCTGTCATTTTAACAGAGGTTTGACTGTATTTACAATTATACCTGTTATTTTAATGAGATTTGACTGTATTTATAAATATACCTGTGATTTTAATGAGGTTTGACTTTATTTATAAATATACCTGTGATTTTAATGAGGTTTGACTGTATTTATAAATATACCTGTGATTTTAACAGAGGTTTGACTGTATTTATAAATATACCTGTTATTTTAATGAGGTTTGACTGTATTTATAAATATACCTGTGATTTTAATGAGGTTTGACTTTATCTATATATATACCTGTGATTTTAATGCAGTTTGACTGTATTTATAAAATACCTGTGATATTAACAGAGGTTTGACAGTATTTATAAATATACTTGTTATTTTAATGAGGTTTGAATGTATTTATAAATATACCTGTGATATTAATGAGGTTTGACACTATTTATAATTATACCTCTTATTTTAATGAGGTTTGACTGTATTTATAAATATACCTGTGATTTTAATGAGGTTTGACTTTATTTATAAACATACCTGTGATTTTAATGAGGTTTGACTGTATTTATAAATATACCTGTGATCTTAATGAGGTTTGACTGTATTTATAAATATATCTGTCATTTTAATGAGGTTTGACTGTATTTATAAATATACCTGTTATTTTAATGAGGTTTGACTATTTATAAATATACCTGTGAATTTAATGAGGTTTGACTGTATTTATAAATATACCTGTGATTTTAATGAGGTTTGACTGTATTTATAAATATACCTGTGGTTTTAACGGAGGTTTGACTATTTATAAATATACCTGTTATTTTAATGAGGTTTGACTGTATTTATAAATATACCTGTTATTTTAATGAGGTTTGACTGTATTTATAAATATACCTGTGATTTTAATGAGGTTTGACTTTATCTATATATATACCTGTGATTTTAATGCAGTTTGACTGTATTTATAAAATACCTGTGATATTAACAGAGGTTTGACAGTATTTATAAATATACTTGTTATTTTAATGAGGTTTGAATGTATTTATAAATATACCTGTGATATTAATGAGGTTTGACACTATTTATAATTATACCTCTTATTTTAATGAGGTTTGACTGTATTTATAAATATACCTGTGATTTTAATGAGGTTTGACTTTATTTATAAACATACCTGTGATTTTAATGAGGTTTGACTGTATTTATAAATATACCTGTGATCTTAATGAGGTTTGACTGTATTTATAAATATATCTGTCATTTTAATGAGGTTTGACTGTATTTATAAATATACCTGTTATTTTAATGAGGTTTGACTATTTATAAATATACCTGTGAATTTAATGAGGTTTGACTGTATTTATAAATATACCTGTGATTTTAATGAGGTTTGACTGTATTTATAAATATACCTGTGGTTTTAACGGAGGTTTGACTATTTATAAATATACCTGTTATTTTAATGAGGTTTGACTGTATTTATAAATATACCTGTGATTTTAATGAGGTTTGACTTTATTTATAAATACACCTGTGATTTTAATGAGGTTTGACTGTATTTATAAATATACCTGTGATTTTAACAGTGGTTTGACTGTATTTATAAATATACCTGTGATTTTAATGAGGTTTGACAGTATTTATAAATATATCTGTGATTTTAACAGAGGTTTGACTGTATTTATAAATATTCCTGTTATTTTAATGAGGTTTGACTATTTATAAATATACCTGTGATTTTAACAGAGGTTTAACTGTATTTATAAATATACTTGTGATTGTAACAGAGGTTTGAATGTATTTATAAATATACCTGTTATTTTAATGAGGTTTGACTGTATTTATAAATATACCTGTGATTTTAACAGAGGTTTGAATGTATTTATAAACATACCTCTTATTTTAATGAGGTTTGACAGTATTTATAAATATACCTGTTATTTTAATGAGGTTTGACTGTATTTATAAATATACCTGTGAATTTAATGAGGCTTGACTGTATTTATAAATATACCTGTGATTTTAATGAGGTTTGACTTTATTTATAAATAACCTGTGATTTTAATGAGGTTTGACTGTATTTATAAATATACCTGTGATTTTAACAGAGGTTTGACTGTATTTATAAATATACCTGTGATATTAATGAGGTTTGACTGTATTTATAAATATACCTGTGATTTTAATGAGGTTTGATTGTATTTATAAATATACATGTGATTTTAACAGAGGTTTGACTGTATTTATAAATATACCTGTGATTTTAAGAGGTTTGACTGTATTTATAAATATACATGTGATTTTAATGAGGTTTGACTTTATTTATAAATATACCTGTGATTTTAATGAGGTTTGACTGTATTTATAAATATACCTGTGATTTTAACAGAGGTTTGACTGTATTTATAAATAAACATGTGATATTAATGAGGTTTGACTGTATTTATAAATATACCTGTGATTTTAATAAGGTTTGATGTATTTATAAATATACTTGTGATTTTAACAGAGGTTTGACTGTATAAATAAATATACCTGTGATTTTAATAATGTTTGACTGTATTTATAAATATACCTGTGATTTTAATAAGGTTTGACTGTATTTATAAATATACCTGTGATTGTAACAGAGGTTTGACTGTATTTATAAATATACCTGTGATTTTAATGAGGTTTGACTGTATTTATAAATATACCTGTTATTTTAAAGAGGTTTGACTGTATTTATAAATATAAATGTAATTTTAATGAGGTTTGACTTTATTTATAAATACACTTGTTATTTTAATGAGGTTTGACTGTATTTATAAACATACCTGTGATTTTAATGGAGGTTTGACTGTATTTATAAACATACCTGTGATTTTAATAAGGTTTGACTGTATTTATAAATATACCTGTGATTTTAACAGAGGTTTGACTGTATTTATAAATATACCTGTTATTTTAATGAGGTTTGACTGTATTTATAAATAGACCTGTGATATTAATAAGGTTTGACTGTATTTATAAATATACCTGTGATTTTAATAAGGTTTGATTGTATTTATAAATATACTTGTGATTTTAACAGAGGTTTGACTGTATTTATAAATATACCTGTGATTTTAATAAGGTTTGACTGTATTTATAAATATACCTGTGATTTTAATAAGGTTTGACTGTATTTATAAATATACTTGTGATTTTAACAGAGGTTTGACTGTATTTATAAATATACCTGTGATTTTAATAAGGTTTGACTGTATTTATAAATATACCTGTGATTTTAATAAGGTTTGACTGTATTTATAAATATACCTGTGATTTTAAGAGGTTTGACTGTATTTATAAATATACCTGTGATTTTAATAAGGTTTGACTGTATTTATAAATATACCTGTGATTTTAATAAGGTTTGACTGTATTTATAAATATACCTGTGATTTTAATGAGGTTTTACTGTATTTATAAATATACATGTGATTTTAATAAGGTTTGACCGTATTTATAAATATACCTGTGATTTTAACAGAGGTTTGACTGTAGTTATAAATATACCTGTGATTTTAACAGCGGTTTGACTTTATTTATAAACATACCTGTCATTTTAATGAAGTTTGACTGTATTTATAAATATACCTGTGATTTTAATGAGGTTTGACTGTATTTATAAATATGCCTGTGATTTTAATGAGGTTTGACTTTATTTATAAATATACCTGTGATTTTAACAGAGGTTTGACTGTATTTATAAAAATACCTGTGATTTTAATGAGGTTTGACTATTTATAAACAAACCTGTGATTTTAATGAGGTTTGACTGTATTTATAAATATACCTGTGATTTTAATGAGATTTGACTTTATTTATAAATATACCTGTTATTTTAATGAGGTTTGACTGTATTTATAAACATAACTGTGATTTTAATGAGGTTTGACTGTATTTATAAATATACCTGTTATTTTAATGAGGTTTGACTGTATTTATAAATATACATGTGATTTTAATGAGGTTTGACTTTATTTATAAATATACCTGTGATTTTAATGAGGTTTGACTGTATTTATAAATATACCTGTGATTTTAACAGAGGTTTGACTGTATTTATAAATAAACATGTGATATTAATGAGGTTTGACTGTATTTATAAATATACCTGTGATTTTAATAAGGTTTGACTGTATTTATAAATATACCTGTGATTTTAATAAGGTTTGACTGTATTTATAAATATACCTGTGATTTTAATGAGGTTTGACTGTATTTATAAATATACCTGTGATTTTAATAAGGTTTGACTGTATTTATAAATATACCTGTGATTTTAACAGAGGTTTGACTGTATTTATAAATATACCTGTGATTTTAATAGAGGTTTGACTTTATTTATAAACATATCTGTCATTTTAATGAAGTTTGACTGTATTTATAAATATACCTGTGATTTTAATGAGGTTTGACTTTATTTATAAATATACCTGTGATTTTAACAGAGGTTTGACTGTATTTATAAAAATACCTGTGATTTTAATGAGGTTTGACTATTTATAAACAAACCTGTGATTTTAATGAGGTTTGACTGTATTTATAAATATACTTGTGATTTTAATGAGGTTTGACTGTATTTATAAATATACCTGTGATTTTAATGAGGTTTGACTGTATTTATAAATATATCTGTTATTTTAATGAGGTTTGACTGTATTTATAAATATACCTGTGATTTTAATAAGGTTTGACTGTATTTATACATATACCTGTGATTTTAATAAGGTTTGAATGTATTTATAAATATACTTGTGATTTTAATGAGGTTTGACTGTATTTATAAATATACCTGTGATTTTAATAAGGTTTGACTGTATTTATAAATATACCTGTGATTTTAATGAGTCTTCATCTCTTGATTCTCTTATTTTCTTTTTTGATCGTGATCTCTCTAAAGGGGTGACACATCGTGGATCTAATACACTTTCTTCTGATACTTCACTATCATATTCTTTTAATGACATATCCCTGAAAAAAAGTTTGTTTAATGACATGTGACTGAAAATTAAAGTTAGCTTAATGACATGTCAGAGGAAAAAAGTTTGCTTAATGACATCTGACTGAAAATTAAAGTTCGCTTAATGTGCATTGACGAATCGGAAATAAATGAGCAATCTTTATAGAGGACCTTCCATAGATGCTTCCTACCAAGTTTCGGTTCATTTGGCCTAGCGGTTTCAGAGAAGACTTTTAGAAATCAACCAATCAGAAACAAGAATTGCCTGTGGTGGCCACGTTTGTTAACTGATTGGGACGAAAAGAGCATTCTTTATAGGGAACCTTCCATAGATGCTTCCCACCAAGTTTCAGTTCATTTGGCGCAGCGATTTCAGAGGAGAAGATTTTTTAGAAATCAACCAATCAGAAATAAGAATTGCCTGTGGCGACCATGTTTGTTAACGGATCAGGAAGAAATGAGCAATCTTAATAGAGGACCTGCCATAGATGCTTCCTACCAAGTTTCGGTTCATTTGGCAAAGTGGTTTCAGATGAGAAGATTTTTAAGAAATTGACCAATCAGAAACAAGAATGGCCTGTGGCGGCCATATTTGTTAACAGATCGGAACCAAATGAGCACTCTTTATAGAGGATCTTCCATAGATGTTTCCAACCAAGTTTCGTTTCATTTGGCCAAGCGGTTTCAGATGAGAAGTTTTTTTTTAGAAATCAACCAATCAGAAATAAGAATTGCCTGTGGCGGCTATGTTTGTTAACGGATCTGGAAAAAATGAGCAATCTTTATAGAGGACCTTCCATAAATGCTTCCTACCAAGTTTCGGTTCATTTGGGAAAGTGGTTTCAGAGGAGAAGATTTGTTTAAATCGGCCAATCAGAAGCAAGAATTGCCTATGGTGGCCATGTTTGTTTATGGATCGGGACAAAATGAGCAATCTTTAGAGAGGACCTTCCATAGATGCATCCTACCAAATTTTAGTTCTTTTGGCCAAGTGGTTTCAGAGGAGAAGATTAAAATGTGAAAAGTTAACGAACGACAGATACCAAGTGATCGCAAAAGCTCACATTGCCTCACATACTATGACTAAGTGTATGACAGACTTTAGAAATCTAATATATAACCTTTAAATACATACTTGAGTAACCCTGGTACTGAGGAGCCAGTAAACTGACATACTATTGGTTTAGAATTAAACTGTGATATTGTTAATTGTATCTTCATTATAGCTGTCTGGAATTCAAACGGTGCAAATGTTACAGCTATATCAGCCTCACCTTGAGCTGGGATAATACCTGTCAAAATAATCAAATATATGGGTAAATATGTCATTCACTATTTACTAGTATTATCTGACATTGTAAACTGAGGCTATGTGATGCTGAGTGATATATGTTGTAGACTTCTGACTACAAGCTTTACACTACTGACATGAATTCACACCCTGATATATCAATCTCAAGAGATAAAGATTCACTATACATGTAGTATTAATCACAGAATCCTTTTCTGGAGAAAAATTTCATTTTTTAAAAACAAAAACACACTGGAAATTAGCTACACAATGTTGAGTGAGTTAGTGATTGTTGCTTAATGCCAACTCAGCAATTTTCAGTTATATCATGGAAGGAACAAGTTAATTTTCAATGAGATGATGATGAGGTCCGCTTTGTACTAGACTAATATGCTTAGGCCAAAAAAATTAATATGTGTGTTTTTGTTTTTAAAAAATGAAATTTTTCTCCAGAAAAGGATTCTGTGATTAATACTAATTTTTGCTAGCGACCTTATGAATTTTTACACAGAATTCGGATAACCATTTTTGGTGTTTAACCAGCAGCAATGTTTTATTTATTCAACTGCTAGCTCTTTGTCGAAATTGAGAGCAAAGAAGGTAGAAAAACTGCATAATTCGTCATAAAACAGCTTCAATAAATGACGGCTTAACATAGGGTCCAATGTTAAACTAAGTCCTGCCGTAGCCGCCATTTTGAATTTCATATCGGAACAAAAAACGTAAGATTGTAGAGGACCATCCAATGCACATTCATGTACAGTTTGGCTTTAATCATATTTGTAGTTTCTGAGAAGAAGGCATTTGAACATTTTCTCATAGGGTCCAATGCTAATCTATGTCCTGCGGTGGTGGCCATCTTGGATTTTCGATCAGCATAAAAAAACAGAAACTTTGTAGAGGACCTTCCAATGATCATTCCTGGGCAGTTTGGTTTCAATTGTCCAAGTGGTTTCAGAGAAGAAGCGTTTTGAAACATTTTTCCCATAGGGCCCAATGTTAAACTAAGTCCTGCCATAGCCGCCATTTTGAATTTCATATCGGAACAAAAAACGTCAAGTTTGTAGAGGACCATCCAATGAACATTCATGTACAGTTTGGCTTTAATCATATTTGTAGTTTCTGAGAAGAAGGCATTTGAACATTTTCCCATAGGGTCCAATGTTAAACTATGTATTGCGGTGGTGGCATTCTTGGATTTCCGATCGACATAAAAAACATAAACTTTGTAGAGGACCTTCCAATGATCATTCCTGGGAAGTTTGGTTTCAATTGTCCAAGTGGTTTCAGAGAAGAAGCGTTTTGAAACATTTTCCCCATAGGGTCCAATGTTAATCCAAGTTCTGCCGTAGCCGCCATTTTGAATTTCATATCGGAACAAAAAAACGTAAGATTGTAGAGGACCATCCAATGAACATTCATGTACAGTTTGGCTTTAATCATATTTGTAGTTTCTGAGAAGAAGGCATTTGAACATTTTCCCATAGGGTTCAATGTTAATCTATGTATTGTGGTGGTGGCCATCTTGGATTTCCGATCGGCATATAAAACATATACTTTGTAGAGGACCTTCCAATGATCATTCCTGGGCAGTTTGGTTTCAATTGTCCAAGTGGTTTCAGAGAAGAAGCGTTTTGAAACATTTTTCCCATAGGGTCCAATGTTAAACTAAGTCCTGCCGTAGCCGCCATCTTGAATTTCATATCGGAACAAAAAACCTTAAGATTGTAGAGGACCATCCAATGAACATTCATTTACAGTTTGGCTTTAATCATATTTGTAGTTTCTGAGAAGAAGGCATTTGAACATTTTCCCATAGGGTCCAATGTTAATCTATGTCCTGCGGTGGCGGCCATCTTGGATTTCCGATCGGCATAAAAAACAGAAACTTGGTAAAGGACATTCCAATGATCATTCATTTACAGTTTGGGTTCAGTAAGTTCATTAGTTTCAGAGAAGAAGGTCTTTGAAATTTCAGCCAATCAGAGCATATTATTGGCCCTGGCAGCCATGTTGAATATCCGACTGGAACGAAAAAAAGAAACTTTGTAGAGGACCATCCAAGGAACATTCCCGCTAAGTTTGGTTCCAATTGGCCCAGTGGTTTCAGAGAAGAAGCTTGAAATGTGAAAAGTTTACAGACGACAGACGCCAAGTGATGGCAATAGTTCACATGGACCTTTGGTCCAGGTGAACTAACAACAGTCCATGGATAGACATGTCGCCCCACTCGGACACATTATCCTGATTCCGAGTAAACCAGTTTTTGATCTTTCTCCTTATTGTTGTGTGTGTAGTGGAGAAGCAACAATATCAATTTTATAGTCTTTGGTTTGATACGATCGGACTCGAACCCATGATCTACCACATTCGAGGCATGCGCTCTAACCATTACACCACTGACAGGGTTGCATATTGTAGAGAACTGATAACAACCAGTGATCGCGCTACAACTTTTTGACAGGGCGCAATGCCCGCCTTCACTTTGATCACGCCTTGCCCTTTTCGTAACCATACCCTTGCCTTTTTTGTGTCCCATTCCCATTTATATCTGATTGTAGTGATTGTCGTGCATCCGGTTTTTTGATCGCCATTTTGTTTTATTTCTTTCTTGTTTATTGCGATGCTTGCGCCACCTATGATTCTTAACAATCAACTGATATATTCTATAAATACACCATTGGCAATCTATTTGATATGCTCCTTGTGGGTGGCTTGATTGGTAATAACAGAGCTCCAGATAATTTTCAAGTCCAAAGGGTAATTACCCCCTACTTTTGAAAATGATGCGTATTTGCATATTTCCTTTGCACTGTTGTACTCTCTACTTCAGAAAAGATTGCTTACATGTACACTTTTAAAATTATGTTGGACACAAGTGTTATTCAATAAACGCAGGATGCAAGTGAAATGTATATCTCTGTTTAATTTGACACGATTGTTTACATGTACACTTTTAAAATTATGTTGGACACAAGTGAAATGTATATCTCTGTTTTTGACACGATAGTGTCATGTTTATTAATAAAATGTTGTAAATATTTTGTTTTTTGCTCGTCGATTTCGGCAGTTTTCACAGGCGTGTTGATAATGTCATCAATGATTCCTTTAACTATACTGTCACTAGACACAGATGAAACTGTCAGGAACTTTTAAAAAAGTATATAATTTTCATTAGCGCACTTATTCATGTTCTTGCTCATTTTCAACGAACAACGTGTTCCCAAATTCACTTTCGTTTTAGTTCTTAACTAAACCGCATTTATTTGTAATATTGACCGCGATTGGATGACTTATCCTATACATCCAATCAGATCTCTTTTGACATCGATGCTTAGAAAGGCAAACATTCGGTACCCCTCGGATGTATACACTTTCTCTTTCGAAAAGTATAAAGAGAAGTAATTACGGGGAATTTCTCAAAGTCAAAAATGTATTGTCTATGTACACGATGTATTATCGTCAACAGCGTACAAGTACACTCCGAATTTGGAAAGTTTGCTTACACAGCAATATGTATATGCGTAAATGTACACTCTGATCTGATAATACATGCGTTTTTACTCATTTTCATGGCGTAAAAAACGCAAATACACAGCTTATCTGGAGCTCTGTAATAATAAAGCATTTGTTTGTTGTTAATGTAAATTACGATCAATGAATAAACTTATCGAGATATGTTAAATGAGTTGTTTTTATTTCTGAATTGCCACAATAAATAACAATTATAAAAATGACGACCCAGGAGAGACGTTTGAAAGAGAATAAAAAAAATTCTCAAGAAAGTAAAATATTGACATCGTAAGTTTTTACATCTAAATGTAGCCTACAGATTTTGAAAGTAAAAATCGTCATTAATTGACTTTCTTTATCTCAGATTTCTAATGATAAATGTGAGGGAAATGCAAAAGTATTCAAAATTTCTGAATTTTTTTTTAACTAGAAATGAACCTCTCAGATTTTTAATGATAAATGTGAGGGAAATGCAAAAGTATTCAAACTGATAAAGAATGACCATAGAAATAGATTTAACCAGAAAACCTTACAAAATCTTCTCCACATTAAGCTAAACTGTGATACTCTTTTATTCTATTCTATTTTAGAGAATGTTGTTGTAAAGTTTTGTTAAAGTAAAGCAGAGAAGATTGAGCCAGCTTTAAACCCTTCTTATGAGAAATATTTGTCCAGTTTTAACAAAGGAGTAGGGCCACGAAGGGTGGAATTCGGCCCTATCGTCAAAACATATTTTATCATCATATTCTGCTAATATATGCTTGTTACTATTGATAAATGTGATTTTTTAGCATATTTTAACATTATTTTCCATTTTGGGGCCAAAAAACTAACATTTGATGAAAAATCCCAAATTTCTGGACATTTTCAATAATAAATAAAAAGAACAACTAATAATGAAAATGCATAATGAATAAGGTTTATTTCCAAGTCATTTTTGTATTAATGATATATTTTTTGTAATATCAACATGTAATATGGCTTTTTTTGGGGTAAAAATAGTAATTTCTTTATGAAAATCACAGATTTCAGGTAAATATTTAAAAAAATTTCTAACATCGTTTTTCAACATTTAGAAATAAGCGGAACTCTTGATAATATGATTATGTTGACAAATATGTACACACATTTACAATCTAATTGTTAAAACACTGTATTTTTGGGGAGAAATTACATTTTTGAGTAAAAAAACACAGATTTTTGGAAAATATTTTTCATATTTTTTTTTTTTTTTAGCTCATTTTAACATTTCTCAATATTTCAAACTGATCATTATGAAGGTATATAGACATATGTTTCAGACTTCCCGAAACTTGCTGAGAAGTTGTCAGTCATTCGGACTGACAGACATGAAAATCTTGTCAGTCCGAAAAATATTTTGCCGGTCCGAAAAAAAAGTCCCCAGAAATTCACTGTCACATGCATAATGTTTAGTTTGGCCTTTTTAGAGTGATTTAACCTAGTATTAGCAATTGGGCACCTGATTAAGTAATTCAATTTTCAGTTTTCAGTGTTGTTCAAAATTGTATATGTTATGTCTTTTATAGTGTGTGTCTCGAGTTTTGTTGTTTTGATAACCTTGTACTATAGGTAAATGGTTGTATGAAAGACGTCTATATACAAATAACCAATCGTGTCGTGATCGTCTTCACAAATGGGTTTGATTGAAACCGGAAATGTATAAAAGGGGTGAAAACATTGAAAATTATGTAATTTAAAAATAAAATTAAACACTGATCAATGCCTTTCGGACAAAATCTGAGGTAACTATTATACCAAACATTCGGTATTACAGAGTTGGCGAAAACTTTTTTTTCTGTCTGACATTGGGTCAGTCAGGAACTGGGGTTCTGTCTTACCCATGGGCTTTGTGTCTGTCCCACCATTTTTTTGTAATATTGTATATAACCTGTCAAATTTTGTTTTTTTTATACAGAACTGAATGCAAGATTACCTATAGTCATGATCATTAAAAAACTCAATTAAATATTTTTCTGTATACATATTTTTATCTAAAAAGATAAGGCAGATATAGCCAACAATCCGTATCTAATGGTCCGATCACGTTCCGAATATTATACATCAATGTCAGTTTCCGGTTTACCTACATTTTTAATTTCAGTTAAGAATATGAATCTGCTGTCATCTTCAATATATAAGCATCGCAAAACATATTTAATCAAACACAAACAATCTTTGATACTTGGGGAGTGTGGAAGTCAACTTATTTCTGTGCTCAGTAATATATTTCAGTTTTAATGTTCCACGTTTTGCAGGTGCTGGTTGCTACTAAAAGGATGTTTACATTTACGTACATTTGCATAGGAGTTTCGATTACAAAGAGGAACGTGTCGGTCTGACAGAATAAATAAACAAATTTCAAGTCTCTGTCTGACATTTTAATAAAACTGAAAACGGAATTTAATGCCATTGGCAGTGAAAACTGGGAGGGAATAAATTTCAATTGCCGGTCCTTTCAAATATCTATGTTTTACCGGACATTTGGTCCGATATATATTTTGAAATCGTCGGTCCTACTGCATTTCTGTCGGTCAGGACCGACGGACCGACGGTTTTCGGGAAGTCTGTGTTTACTTTATTTACATTTTTTCAGATTATTTACAATATTTTAGGGTAAAAACACATTTTTATACAAAACTACATAATTTTTTAATTTAAAAAAAAAAAGTAATTAAGTTCATTTGATCATATTTTAACATTGACAACTGCCAAGTATGGTAAGATGTAAACGTTATTTATATCATTTACAATTTGTGTTCAATTTAAATACTACATTTTGGGATAAAAATACACTTTTTGATAAAAAAAAAAATACAATTTTATGAAAAATATTAAATAAGACTTATTTTTCAACATTATGGATGTATGTAGACAATTGTTTTCTTTATTTACAATTTACTCAGTTTAAATTCTTTTATTTGGAGTAATGAATAAATTACCACATTTATTCTAAAAGGCTGTTTAAATATGAAAAAATATAAAACCTTAACAGCAGTACTAATACTTGTGATGTGAATTATTACTAGAATTATTTCAACTGCAAAAAAAAACCCAACAAAAAACAAATAAATGTTATAGAATCGTTATTATATCATAAGGTGTTTCTAATAATATGGTAGGATCTCATTCCTCTATAACACTTTGGTCACTATCAGTGTCATCAATCATATGACTAGCATCTTCTAAGTGTTCCCCCCAATTCCTGACTCCGTAAGATATATGCGGTTTGTGCCTTGCATATCCAAGGTACCACAAGATGGACGCGATGTGAGAGCATACTCCAACAACTCGTGCTCCTGCTCGACATTTGCAGTACCATGCGGTAACTTCCGTTGGACTGTACTCGATCCATAACAAATATGTCCTGGATGATGTGTGGCGACTCTGTAACCGAACGCGTATCAAATGATCATCTTCTTGATGGACAAAGATCTCAGAATTGCCCTCTAAATATTCCTGCATGTAGCTAAAACTGAGTTTGAGCTGGTAAACCCCACATGTAATGTTACGCAGCTCAGTCTCGTCGAGATGTGGAAAGTCAGCTAAACAATTATCAGGGCTCTTCCAAATAATAGAACGCCTCTCCAGGTTTTCATCTTCCACCCTTTGCCTCAGTGTATTAATTTGCCTTGAGAGATATAACATTTTTGCTCCTAAAGCTTCATCATTATCATAACCTAAACATAAATAAAACAGTTCAGGATGGGGTCAAACCAAAGATTATGAAATTAGTATTTATTGCTTATCGGCTAAGCACACGACATTAAGGAGAAAGAGCAAAGGCTGGTTGCCTCGGAATCAGAATAATGTGTCCAAGTGGAGCGACATGTCTACCTGCGGACTGTTGTTTCAGTGAGCTAGCACTATAAAAATCCAACTCAACGTGTTGGTCTAGTACCAAGCGGACTTCATCATCATCTCATTGAAAAATAACTTGTTCTTGCCATGATATAGCTGACAAATTACTGAGTTAGGTTAGTTTTTAACTAGCAATCGCTCACTTTTCAGTATAAACGTTATGGGCCTCTTTTATTTTGTCTTTCAACTGTCTTTAGGCTTTTTACCTTCCCCTTGATTAAATATTTACATTTTATGTGTCTTACTGAATAGCACAAGCCATGTTTTATCTAGCTTCAAAAATTAAAATACTTATCAAGGTTCAAACCCCTGACGAACACAATGGTACACAATCATTCCAATGCAAATAAACGTACCGACTTTGAACATTCTTATCTATTATTATTTATTTATTTATTTATTTATTTATTTATTTATTTATTTATTTATTTATTTATTTTTAGATTTTTACTTGACGTCACCAATTCACATTTCTTTGGTTACTTATTCATGTTTACACACAAAAAAAAAACAACAAACAAACAAACAAAAACGGTGCAAAAATACACTTCATCAAGATTTGAACCCCCGACACCGAGATGACACCCTTTCTGATTTTAACAACTATATAAAGTTTTATATCATCATGTCGGCATCAAATGAATTTACAATTTTTGTTTTCTCGATTTATTGAAAAGGGACTGAGAAATTGTCGGCTATGCACACGCAATCCCTTATTACGAGGTCATGCTATATACAGACAATGGACAAAAGTATACGCACGCTTCCAATTTACCCTATATATTTCATACAAAACTAGTTTTTCAAAATATTATCTTGAAATCAATTCACGTCTGATTTTAATCATTATTTTATCAACGATAGTAGAAAGATATGTAGTTTATAGTAGTAATTTTGAAATAACTTTTTGAAGCATGTTTTTCATATCGCAATGATTTAAATAATTTGTCTACAAAGGTATTATCAAAGCATTGTATTTCGAAAGAAATTAATTCAGTTGCATGTTTAGCTTGTATATTCTCAAAATGTTTATCATAGAAAATTATTTTGAAATTATACAGTAAAACTACATAAAATTCTGTTTTTATTGATATAAAAATTATCGAAATCGGGTGTGAATTGACTTCAGGATAAGCTTCTGAAAAATTGTAGTTTTATATGAAATATATAGGGAAAATTGGAAGTGTGCAAATACTTTTGTCCATTGTCTGTGTGTATATGCAATTTATTCATACATTTTTTTTCACTTCAATATATTCCAAGTTGCAGACCTCTTCAGCCATTTTTATTTTTGAATTTTGAAAATCGGTAAACTTCGGTCGGAGCGGGTGTTAATTTTTCCGGATCGGCAAACTTCGGGCTCAGCGGGTGTTAATTTTAGGCATTAACACCCGTTGCTAGGGATGGGCGGGGCTTATGAAAGGTTAGTGAAAATGAACAAATGCCGCTTGTCCAATGAAATGAATGGATAATGTAAGAAATTTGCATAAAGAATAATAATATTATTTAATACGTATGCAACTTCTAGATATGATAACATCTTCATTTTAAACAATATGTCATGTGTACATGTATATGAACCCCCCCCCCCCCCCGTATATGTTTGAGCTAAATCCTTCATACTTTAGTCAGTAGTTTTCATGAGTTTGCCATGGCTCGATCGTTATTACTACAAGCAAGAGAAAATATTAATATACCCGGTCCCTGTTCACCGAGTGACGAACTAGAGGCTCCCAGGAGCCTGTATAGCTCACCTGGGTATAATAACAACATCAGTCAATAAAACTTGATAACTTCGTTAAAAAAAATTAACAAATGTAGCCTTCGTCATTGCAGACCCCTTCTACAAAAAAAATTGGGCAGGGGTTCCCCATTTAATGTAAGTTATACAAATTGTTGTAAAAAAACATTTATGTCAATGATTCTCAAAATTTAGCTTTTCCTACTTCACATTTTGTAATAGAGTTGCTTCCCTTTGATTATTTGAGTAACCAAAAGCAGTGAGTCAACAAAAAAATGCATTTCAAGAGGAATAACTCTTCACACAGTTGTCGCACATTTTTAAGTGCAGGAAATTTTTTTGTAGATCTTGACATGCTGAACATTTTTGCAGTTTAAACTTTCCCTCTATCTCTAATAGTTTTTGAGATATAAGATGATAGTATTAAAATTGAGAACATTTTGATGAAAAAAGGGCAATAACTCCAAAATGGGTAATGGGATTTACTTCAAAATTGCAGGGTAGGAAGATCTTGACATGCGGCAAATTTTGCAATTTAAACTTAACCTTTATCTCTTATAGTTTTTGAAATATAAGACGAAAAGTATTAATTTGTTTTTTAAATTTGATGAAAAAAGGGCAAGAACTCCAAGATGGGTAATCAGATTTACTTCAAAATTGCAGGGTAGGTAGATCTCGACATGGTGCAATTTAAACTTAACATCTATCTCTTATAGTTTTTGAAATATAACAAGAAAAGTATTAAAATTAAAAAAAAAAAAAATTGATCGAAGGGCCGAACCGCCGGACACATTTTTGTAAGAGAACCATCCAATGACTATTTCATCAAAATGTTGTTCTTATTGAGCAAATGGTTTCAGACAAGAAGATTTTTATGGGAATTTCCCATAGGGTCCTATGTTAAAATAAGTTCGCTGTGGCGGCCATCTTGGTCGGTGTTCTGAAATGCCGGACACAATTTTGGAAGAGAACCACCCAAGAATCATTTCAGCAAAGTTTGGTTGAGATTGGCTCAGTAGTTTTAGAGGAGAAGAATTTTTTTAAATTTCATCCCCCCTTTTTTCTAATTTGCATAATCGGTCAAAATAGGCAAAAGTTCAAAGTTCATAAAAAATCCCGTAATATATGTTAAAAAGCTCATCATTATGCTTATACAGTTCAAATTTGGGCACTTTCTGGCTTAAAATAGAGCAGTTTTGGCCATTTGAAGAAATTTCTATTTTTAGTCATGGCGGCCATCTTGGATACAGGACGGCACAGACGGACATAATATTGAAAGGGGACCACTCAAGGATCATTTCAGCAAAGTTTGGTTGTGATTGGCTCAGTAGTTTCAGAGGAGAAGATTTTTTTTTAATTTCATCCCCCCTTTTTTCTAATTTGCATAATCGGTCAAAATAGGCAAAAGTTCAAAGTTCATAAAAAATCCCATAATACATGTTTAAAAGCTCATCATTGTGCTTATACAGTTCAAATTTGGGCACTTTCTGGCTTAAAATAGAGCAGTTTTGGCCATTTGAAGAAATTTCTATTTTTAGTCATGGCGTCCATCTTGGATACAGGACGGCACAGACGGACACAATATTGAAAGGGGACCATCCAAGGATCATTTCAGCAAAGTTTGGTTGAGATTGGCACAATAGTTTCAGAGGAGAAGATTTTTTTTTAATTTCATCCCCCCTTTTTTCTAATTTGCATAATCGGTCAAAATAGGCAAAAGTTCAAAGTTCATAAAAAATCACATAATATATGTTAAAAAGCTCATCATTATGCTTATACAGTTCAAATTTGGGCACTTTCTGGCTTAAAATAGAGCAGTTTTGGCCATTTGAAGAAATTTCTATTTTTAGTCATGGCGGCCATCTTGGATACAGGACGGCACAGACGGACACAATATTGAAAGGGGACCACCCAAGGATCATTTCAGCAAAGTTTGGTTGAGATTGGCACAGTAGTTTCAGAGGAGAAGATTTTTTTTAAATTTCATCCCCCCTTTTTTCTAATTTGCATAATCGGTCAAAATAGGCAAAAGTTCAAAGTTCATAAAAAATCCCGTAATATATGTTAAAAAGCTCATCATTATGCTTATACGGTTCAAATTTGGGCACTTTCTGGCTTAAAATAGAGCAGTTTTGGCCATTTGAAGAAATGTCTATTTTTAGTCATGACGGCCATCTTGGATACAGGACGGCGCTGACGGACACAATTTTCAAAGGGGACCACCCAATGATCATTTCAGCAAAGTTTGGTTGAGATTGGCACAGTAGTTTCAGAGGAGAAGAATTTTTTAAAATTTCATCCCCCCTTTTTTCTAATTTGCATAATCGGTAAAATAGGCAAAAGTTCAAAGTTCATAAAAAATCCCGTAATATATGTTAAAAAGCTCATCATTGTGCTTATACAGTTCAAATTTGGGCACTTTCTGGCTTAAAATAGAGCAGTTTTGGCCATTTGAAGAAATTTCTATTTTTAGTCATGGCGGCCATCTTGGATACAGGACGGCACAGACGGACATAATATTGAAAGGGGACCACCCAAGGATCATTTCAGCAAAGTTTGGTTGAGATTGGCACAGTAGTTTCAGAGGAGAAGATTTTTTTTAAATTTCATCCCCCCTTTTTTCTAATTTGCATAATCGGTCAAAATAGGCAAAAGTTCAAAGTTCATAAAAAATCCCGTAATATATGTTAAAAAGCTCATCATTATGCTTATACGGTTCAAATTTGGGCACTTTCTGGCTTAAAATAGAGCAGTTTTGGCCATTTGAAGAAATGTCTATTTTTAGTCATGACGGCCATCTTGGATACAGGACGGCGCTGACGGACACAATTTTGAAAGGGGACCACCCAATGATCATTTCAGCAAAGTTTGGTTGAGATTGGCACAGTAGTTTCAGAGGAGAAGAATTTTTTAAAATTTCATCCCCCCTTTTTTCTAATTTGCATAATCGGTAAAATAGGCAAAAGTTCAAAGTTCATAAAAAATCCCGTAATATATGTTAAAAAGCTCATCATTGTGCTTATACAGTTCAAATTTGGGCACTTTCTGGCTTAAAATAGAGCAGTTTTGGCCATTTGAAGAAATTTCTATTTTTGGTCATGGCGGCCATCTTGGATACAGGACGGCGCTGACGGACACAATTTTGAAAGGGGACCACCCAAGGTTCATTTCAGCAAAGTTTGGTTGAGATTGGCTCAGTAGTTTCAGAGGAGAAGAAATTTTTTAAATTTCATCCCCCCTTTTTTCTAATTTGCATAATCGGTAAAATAGGCAAAATTTCAAAGTTCATAAAAAATCCCGTAATATATGTTAAAAAGCTCATCATTGTGCTTATACAGTTCAAATTTGGGCACTTTCTGGCTTAAAATAGAGCAGTTTTGGCCATTTGAAGAAATTTCTATTTTTAGTCATGGCGGCCATCTTGGATACAGGATGGCACAGACGGACACAATATTGAAAGGGGACCACCCAAGGATCATTTCAGCAAAGTTTGGTTGAGATTGGCTCAGTAGTTTCAGAGGAGAAGAATTTTTTTTAATTTCTTCCCCCCTTTTTTCTAATTTGCATAATCGGTCAAAATAGGCAAAAGTTCAAAGTTCATAAAAAATCCCGTAATATAGGTTAAAAAGCTCATCATTATGCTTATACAGTTCAAATTTGGGCACTTTCTGGCTTTAAATAGAGCAGTTTTGGCCATTTGAAGAAATTTCTATTTTTGGTCATGACGGCCATCTTGGATACAGGACGGCGCTGACGGCCACAATTTTGAAAGGGGACCACCCAAGGTTCATTTCAGCAAAGTTTGGTTGAGATTGGCACAGTAGTTTCAGAGGAGAAGACCTTTTTTTAATTTCATCCCCCCTTTTTTCTAATTTGCATAATCGGTCAAAATAGGCAAAAGTTCAAAGTTCATAAAAAATCCCGTAATAAATGTTAAAAAGCTCATCATTGTGCTTATACAGTTCAAATTTGGGCACTTTCTGGCTTAAAATAGAGCAGTTTTGGCCATTTGAAGAAATTTCTATTTTTAGTCATGGCGGCCATCTTGGATACAGGACGGCACAGACGGACACAATATTGAAAGGGGACCACCCAAGGATCATTTTAGCAAAGTTTGGTTGAGATTGGCACAGTAGTTTCAGAGGAGAAGATTTTTTTTAAATTTCATCCCCCCTTTTTTCTAATTTGCATAATCGGTCAAAATAGGCAAAAGTTCAAAGTTCATAAAAAATCCCGTAATATATGTTAAAAAGCTCATCATTATGCTTATACGGTTCAAATTTGGGCACTTTCTGGCTTTATTTTAAGCAGTTTTGGCCATTTGAAGAAATTTCTATTTTTAGTCATGACGGCCATCTTGGATACAGGACGGCGCTGACGGACACAAATTTGAAAGGGGACCACCCAAGGATCATTTCAGCAAAGTTTGGTTGAGATTGGCATAGTAGTTTCAGAGGAGAAGAATGTTTTAAAATTTCATCCCCCCTTTTTTCTAATTTGCATAATCGGTAAAATAGGCAAAAGTTCAAAGTTCATAAAAAATCCCGTAATATATGTTAAAAAGCTCATCATTGTGCTTATACAGTTCAAATTTGGGCACTTTCTGGCTTAAAATAGAGCAGTTTTGGCCATTTGAAGAAATTTCTATTTTTGGTCATGGCGGCCATCTTGGATACAGGACGGCGCTGACGGACACAATTTTGAAAGGGGACCACCCAAGGTTCATTTCAGCAAAGTTTGGTTGAGATTGGCACAGTAGTTTCAGAGGAGAAGAATTTTTTAAAATTTCATCCCCCCTTTTTTCTAATTTGCATAATCGGTAAAATAGGCAAAAGTTCAAAGTTCATAAAAAATCCCGTAATATATGTTAAAAAGCTCATCATTGTGCTTATACAGTTCAAATTTGGGCACTTTCTGGCTTAAAATAGAGCAGTTTTGGCCATTTGAAGAAATTTCTATTTTTAGTCATGGCTGCCATCTTGGATACAGGACGGCACAGACGGACACAATATTGAAAGGGGACCACCCAAGGATCATTTCAGCAAAGTTTGGTTGAGATTGGCACAGTAGTTTCAGAGGAGAAGATTTTTTTTAAATTTCATCCCCCCTTTTTTCTAATTTGCATAATCGGTCAAAATAGGCAAAAGTTCAAAGTTCATAAAAAATCCCGTAATATATGTTAAAAAGCTCATCATTATGTTTATACGGTTCAAATTTGGGCACTTTCTGGCTTTAAAATAGAGCAGTTTTGGCCATTTGAAGAAATTTCTATTTTTAGTCATGACGGCCATCTTGGATACAGGACGGCGCTGACGGACTAAATTTTGAAAGGGGACCACCCAAGGATCATTTCAGCAAAGTTTGGTTGAGATTGGCACAGTAGTTTCAGAGGAGAAGAATTTTTTTAAATTTCATCCCCCCTTTTTTCTAATTTGCATAATCGGTAAAATAGGCAAAAGTTCAAAGTTCATAAAAAATCCCGTAATATATGTTAAAAAGCTCATCATTGTGCTTATACAGTTCAAATTTGGGCACTTTCTGGCTTAAAATAGAGCAGTTTTGGTCATTTGAAGAAATTTCTATTTTTGGTCATGGCGGCCATCTTGGATACAGGACGGCGCTGACGGACACAATTTTGAAAGGGGACCACCCAAGGTTCATTTCAGCAAAGTTTGGTTGAGATTGGCTCAGTAGTTTCAGAGGAGAAGAATTTTTTTAAATTTCATCCCCCCTTTTTTCTAATTTGCATAATCGGTCAAAATAGGCAAAAGTTCAAAGTTCATAAAAAATCCCGTAATAAATGTTAAAAAGCTCATCATTGTGCTTATACAGTTCAAATTTGGGCACTTTCTGGCTTAAAATAGAGCAGTTTTGGTCATTTGAAGAAATTTCTATTTTTGGTCATGGCGGCCATCTTGGATACAGGACGGCGCTGACGGACACAATTTTGAAAGGGGACCACCCAAGGTTCATTTCAGCAAAGTTTGGTTGAGATTGGCTCAGTAGTTTCAGAGGAGAAGAATTTTTTTAAATTTCATCCCCCCTTTTTTCTAATTTGCATAATCGGTCAAAATAGGCAAAAGTTCAAAGTTCATAAAAAATCCCGTAATAAATGTTAAAAAGCTCATCATTATGCTTATACAGTTCAAATTTGGGCACTTTCTGGCTTTAAATAGAGCAGTTTTGGCCATTTGAAGAAATTTCTATTTTTGGTCATGACGGCCATCTTGGATACAGGACGGCGCTGACGGCCACAATTTTAAAAGGGGACCACCCAAGGTTCATTTCAGCAAAGTTTGGTTGAGATTGGCACAGTAGTTTCAGAGGAGAAGAATTTTTTAAAATTTCATCCCCCCTTTTTTCTAATTTGCATAATCGGTCAAAATAGGCAAAAGTTCAAAGTTCATAAAAAATCCCGTAATAAATGTTAAAAAGCTCATCATTGTGCTTATACAGTTCAAATTTGGGCACTTTCTGGCTTAAAATAGAGCAGTTTTGGCCATTTGAAGAAATTTCTATTTTTAGTCATGGCGGCCATCTTGGATACAGGACGGCACAGACGGACACAATATTGAAAGGGGACCACCCAAGGATCATTTTAGCAAAGTTTGGTTGAGATTGGCACAGTAGTTTCAGAGGAGAAGATTTTTTTTAAATTTCATCCGCCCTTTTTTCTAATTTGCATAATCGGTCAAAATAGGCAAAAGTTCAAAGTTCATAAAAAATCCCGTAATATATGTTAAAAAGCTCATCATTATGCTTATACGGTTCAAATTTGGGCACTTTCTGGCTTAAAATAGAGCAGTTTTGGCCATTTGAAGAAATTTCTATTTTTAGTCATGACGGCCATCTTGGATACAGGACGGCGCTGACGGAAACAAATTTGAAAGGGGACCACCCAAGGATCATTTCAGCAAAGTTTGATTGAGATTGGCATAGTAGTTTCAGAGGAGAAGAATTTTTTAAAATTTCATCCCCCCTTTTTTCTAATTTGCATAATCGGTAAAATAGGCAAAAGTTCAAAGTTCATAAAAAATCCCGTAATAAATGTTAAAAAGCTCATCATTGTGCTTATACAGTTCAAATTTGGGCACTTTCTGGCTTAAAATAGAGCAGTTTTGGCCATTTGAAGAAATTTCTATTTTTGGTCATGGCGGCCATCTTGGATACAGGACGGCGCTGACGGACACAATTTTCAAAGGGGACCACCCAAGGTTCATTTCAGCAAAGTTTGGTTGAGATTGGCACAGTAGTTTCAGAGGAGAAGAATTTTTTTTAATTTCATCCCCCCTTTTTTCTAATTTGCATAATCGGTCAAAATAGGCAAAAGTTCAAAGTTCATAAAAAATCCCGTAATATAGGTTAAAAAGCTCATCATTATGCTTATACGGTTCAAATTTGGGCACTTTCTGGCTTAAAATAGAGCAGTTTTGGCCATTTGAAGAAATTTCTATTTTTAGTCATGACGGCCATCTTGGATACAGGACGGCGCTGACGGATACAATTTTCAAAGGGGACCACCCAAGGATCATTTCAGCAAAGTTTGGTTGAGATTGGCACAGTAGTTTCAGAGGAGAAGAATTTTTTTAAATTTCATCCCCCCTTTTTTCTAATTTGCATAATCGGTAAAATAGGCAAAAGTTCAAAGTTCATAAAAAATACCGTAATATATGTTAAAAAGCTCATCATTGTGCTTATACAGTTCAAATTTGGGCACTTTCTGGCTTAAAATAGAGCAGTTTTGGCCATTTGAAGAAATTTCTATTTTTAGTCAAGGCTGCCATCTTGGATACAGGACGGCACAGACGGACACAATTTTGAAAGGGGACCACCCAAGGATCATTTCAGCAAAGTTTGGTTGAGATTGGCACAGTAGTTTTAGAGGAGAAGAATTTTTTTAAATTTCATCCCCCCTTTTTTCTAATTTGCATAATCGGTAAAATAGGCAAAAGTTCAAAGTTCATAAAAAATACCGTAATATATGTTAAAAAGCTCATCATTGTGCTTATACAGTTCAAATTTGGGCACTTTCTGGCTTAAAATAGAGCAGTTTTGGTCATTTGAAGAAATTTCTATTTTTGGTCATGGCGGCCATCTTGGATACATGACGGCGCTGACGGACACAATTTTGAAAGGGGACCACCCAAGGTTCATTTCAGCAAAGTTTGGTTGAGATTGGCATAGTAGTTTCAGAGGAGAAGAAATTTTTTTAATTTCATCCCCCCTTTTTTCTAATTTGCATAATCGGTCAAAATAGGCAAAAGTTCAAAGTTCATAAAAAATCCCGTAATAAATGTTAAAAAGCTCATCATTGTGCTTATACAGTTCAAATTTGGGCACTTTCTGGCTTAAAATAGAGCAGTTTTGGCCATTTGAAGAAATTTCTATTTTTAGTCATGGCTGCCATCTTGGATACAGGACGGCACAGACGGACACAATATTGAAAGGGGACCACCCAAGGATCATTTCAGCAAAGTTTGGTTGAGATTGGCACAGTAGTTTCAGAGGAGAAGATTTTTTTTAAATTTCATCCCCCCTTTTTTCTAATTTGCATAATCGGTCAAAATAGGCAAAAGTTCAAAGTTCATAAAAAATCCCGTAATATAGGTTAAAAAGCTCATCATTATGCTTATACGGTTCAAATTTGGGCACTTTCTGGCTTAAAATAGAGCAGTTTTGGCCATTTGAAGAAATTTCTATTTTTAGTCATGACGGCCATCTTGGATACAGGACGGCGCTGACGGACACAATTTTCAAAGGGGACCACCCAAGGATCATTTCAGCAAAGTTTGGTTGAGATTGGCACAGTAGTTTCAGAGGAGAAGAATTTTTTTAAATTTCATCCCCCCTTTTTTCTAATTTGCATAATCGGTAAAATAGGCAAAAGTTCAAAGTTCATAAAAAATCCCGTAATATATGTTAAAAAGCTCATCATTGTGCTTATACAGTTCAAATTTGGGCACTTTCTGGCTTAAAATAGAGCAGTTTTGGCCATTTGAAGAAATTTCTATTTTTAGTCATGGCTGCCATCTTGGATACAGGACGGCACAGACGGACACAATATTGAAAGGGGACCACCCAAGGATCATTTCAGCAAAGTTTGGTTGAGATTGGCACAGTAGTTTCAGAGGAGAAGATTTTTTTTAAATTTCATCCCCCCTTTTTTCTAATTTGCATAATCGGTCAAAATAGGCAAAAGTTCAAAGTTCATAAAAAATCCCGTAATATATGTTAAAAAGCTCATCATTATGCTTATACGGTTCAAATTTGGGCACTTTTTGGCTTTAAAATAGAGCAGTTTTGGCCATTTGAAGAAATTTCTATTTTTAGTCATGACGGCCATCTTGGATACAGGACGGCGCTGACGGACTAAATTTTGAAAGGGGACCACCCAAGGATCATTTCAGCAAAGTTTGGTTGAGATTGGCACAGTAGTTTCAGAGGAGAAGAATTTTTTTAAATTTCATCCCCCCTTTTTTCTAATTTGCATAATCGGTAAAATAGGCAAAAGTTCAAAGTTCATAAAAAATCCCGTAATATATGTTAAAAAGCTCATCATTGTGCTTATACAGTTCAAATTTGGGCACTTTCTGGCTTAAAATAGAGCAGTTTTGGTCATTTGAAGAAATTTCTATTTTTGGTCATGGCGGCCATCTTGGATACAGGACGGCGCTGACGGACACAATTTTGAAAGGGGACCACCCAAGGTTCATTTCAGCAAAGTTTGGTTGAGATTGGCTCAGTAGTTTCAGAGGAGAAGAATTTTTTTAAATTTCATCCCCCCTTTTTTCTAATTTGCGTAATCGGTCAAAATATGCAAAAGTTCAAAGTTCATAAAAAATCCCGTAATAAATGTTAAAAAGCTCATCATTGTGCTTATACAGTTCAAATTTGGGCACTTTCTGGCTTAAAATAGAGCAGTTTTGGCCATTTGAAGAAATTTCTATTTTTAGTCATGGCTGCCATCTTGGATACAGGACGGCACAGACGGACACAATATTGAAAGGGGACCACCCAAGGATCATTTCAGCAAAGTTTGGTTGAGATTGGCACAGTAGTTTCAGAGGAGAAGATTTTTTTTAAATTTCATCCCCCCTTTTTTCTAATTTGCATAATCGGTCAAAATAGGCAAAAGTTCAAAGTTCATAAAAAAATCCCGTAATATAGGTTAAAAAACTCATCATTATGCTTATACGGTTCAAATTTGGGCACTTTCTGGCTTAAAATAGAGCAGTTTTGGCCATTTGAAGAAATTTCTATTTTTAGTCATGACGGCCATCTTGGATACAGGACGGCGCTGACGGACACAATTTTCAAAGGGGACCACCCAAGGATCATTTCAGCAAAGTTTGGTTGAGATTGGCACAGTAGTTTCAGAGGAGAAGAATTTTTTTAAATTTCATCCCCCCTTTTTTCTAATTTGCATATTCGGTAAAATAGGCAAAAGTTCAAAGTTCATAAAAAATCCCGTAATATATGTTAAAAAGCTCATCATTGTGCTTATACAGTTCAAATTTTGGCACTTTCTGGCTTAAAATAGAGCAGTTTTGGCCATTTGAAGAAATTTCTATTTTTAGTCATGGCTGCCATCTTGGATACAGGACGGCACAGACGGACACAATATTGAAAGGGGACCACCCAAGGATCATTTCAGCAAAGTTTGGTTGAGATTGGCACAGTAGTTTCAGAGGAGAAGATTTTTTTTAAATTTCATCCCCCCTTTTTTCTAATTTGCATAATCGGTCAAAATAGGCAAAAGTTCAAAGTTCATAAAAAATCCCGTAATATATGTTAAAAAGCTCATCATTATGCTTATACGGTTCAAATTTGGGCACTTTCTGGCTTTAAAATAGAGCAGTTTTGGCCATTTGAAGAAATTTCTATTTTTAGTCATGACGGCCATCTTGGATACAGGACGGCGCTGACGGACTAAATTTTGAAAGGGGACCACCCAAGGATCATTTCAGCAAAGTTTGGTTGAGATTGGCACAGTAGTTTCAGAGGAGAAGAATTTTTTTAAATTTCATCCCCCCTTTTTTCTAATTTGCATAATCGGTAAAATAGGCAAAAGTTCAAAGTTCATAAAAAATCCCGTAATATATGTTAAAAAGCTCATCATTGTGCTTATACAGTTCACATTTGGGCACTTTCTGGCTTAAAATAGAGCAGTTTTGGTCATTTGAAGAAATTTCTATTTTTGGTCATGGCGGCCATCTTGGATACAGGACGGCGCTGACGGACACAATTTTGAAAGGGGACCACCCAAGGTTCATTTCAGCAAAGTTTGGTTGAGATTGGCTCAGTAGTTTCAGAGGAGAAGATTTTTTTTAAATTTCATCCCCCCTTTTTTCTAATTTGCATAATCGGTCAAAATAGGCAAAAGTTCAAAGTTCATAAAAAATCCCGTAATAAATGTTAAAAAGCTCATCATTGTGCTTATACAGTTCAAATTTGGGCACTTTCTGGCTTAAAATAGAGCAGTTTTGGCCATTTGAAGAAATTTCTATTTTTAGTCATGGCTGCCATCTTGGATACAGAACGGCACAGACGGACACAATATGGAAAGGGGACCACCCAAGGATCATTTCAGCAAAGTTTGGTTGAGATTGGCACAGTAGTTTCAGAGGAGAAGATTTTTTTTAAATTTCATCCCCCCTTTTTTCTAATTTGCATAATCGGTCAAAATAGGCAAAAGTTCAAAGTTCATAAAAAATCCCGTAATATAGGTTAAAAAGCTCATCATTATGCTTATACGGTTCAAATTTGGGCACTTTCTGGATTAAAATAGAGCAGTTTTGGCCATTTGAAGAAATTTCTATTTTTAGTCATGACGGCCATCTTGGATACAGGACGGCGCTGACGGACACAATTTTCAAAGGGGACCACCCAAGGATCATTTCAGCAAAGTTTGGTTGAGATTGGCACAGTAGTTTCAGAGGAGAAGAATTTTTTTTAATTTCATCCCCCCTTTTTTCTAATTTGCATAATCGGTAAAATAGGCAAAAGTTCAAAGTTCATAAAAAATCCCGTAATATATGTTAAAAAGCTCATCATTGTGCTTATACAGTTCAAATTTGGGCACTTTCTGGCTTAAAATAGAGCAGTTTTGGCCATTTGAAGAAATTTCTATTTTTAGTCATGGCTGCCATCTTGGATACATGACGGCACAGACGGACACAATATTGAAAGGGGACCACCCAAGGATCATTTCAGCAAAGTTTGGTTGAGATTGGCACAGTAGTTTCAGAGGAGAAGATTTTTTTTAAATTTCATCCCCCCTTTTTTCTAATTTGCATAATCGGTCAAAATAGGCAAAAGTTCAAAGTTCATAAAAAATCCCGTAATATATGTTAAAAAGCTCATCATTATGCTTATACGGTTCAAATTTGGGCACTTTCTGGCTTTAAAATAGAGCAGTTTTGGCCATTTGAAGAAATTTCTATTTTTAGTCATGACGGCCATCTTGGATACAGGACGGCGCTGACGGACTAAATTTTGAAAGGGGACCACCCAAGGATCATTTCAGCAAAGTTTGGTTGAGATTGGCACAGTAGTTTCAGAGGAGAAGATTTTTTTTAAATTTCATCCCCCCTTTTTTCTAATTTGCATAATCGGTCAAAATAGGCAAAAGTTCAAAGTTCATAAAAAATCCCGTAATATAGGTTAAAAAACTCATCATTATGCTTATACGGTTCAAATTTGGGCACTTTCTGGCTTAAAATAGAGCAGTTTTGGCCATTTGAAGAAATTTCTATTTTTAGTCATGACGGCCATCTTGGATACAGGACGGCGCTGACGGACACAATTTTCAAAGGGGACCACCCAAGGATCATTTCAGCAAAGTTTGGTTGAGATTGGCACAGTAGTTTCAGAGGAGAAGAATTTTTTAAAATTTCATCCCCCCTTTTTTCTAATTTGCATAATCGGTAAAATAGGCAAAAGTTCAAAGTTCATAAAAAATCCCGTAATATATGTTAAAAAGCTCATCATTGTGCTTATACAGTTCAAATTTGGGCACTTTCTGGCTTAAAATAGAGCAGTTTTGGCCATTTGAAGAAATTTCTATTTTTGGTCATGGCGGCCATCTTGGATACAGGACGGCACAGACGGACACAATATTGAAAGGGGACCACCCAAGGATCATTTCAGCAAAGTTTGGTTGAGATTGGCACAGTAGTTTCAGAGGAGAAGATTTTTTTTAAATTTCATCCCCCCTTTTTTCTAATTTGCATAATCGGTCAAAATAGGCAAAAGTTCAAAGTTCATAAAAAATCCCGTAATATATGTTAAAAAGCTCATCATTATGCTTATACGGTTCAAATTTGGGCACCTTCTGGCTTAAAATAGAGCCGTTTTGGTCATTTGAAGAAATTTCTATTTTTAGTCATGACGGCCATCTTGGATACAGGACGGCGCTGACGGACACAATTTTGAAAGGGGACCACCCAAGGATCATTTCAGCAAAGTTTGGTTGAGATTGGCTCAGTAGTTTCAGAGGAGAAGAATTTTTTTAAATTTCATCCCCCCTTTTTTCTAATTTGCGTAATCGGTCAAAATATGCAAAAGTTCAAAGTTCATAAAAAATCCCGTAATAAATGTTAAAAAGCTCATCATTGTGCTTATACAGTTCAAATTTGGGCACTTTCTGGCTTAAAATAGAGCAGTTTTGGCCATTTGAAGAAATTTCTATTTTTAGTCATGGCTGCCATCTTGGATACAGGACGGCACAGACGGACACAATATTGAAAGGGGACCACCCAAGGATCATTTCAGCAAAGTTTGGTTGAGATTGGCACAGTAGTTTCAGAGGAGAAGATTTTTTTTAAATTTCATCCCCCCTTTTTTCTAATTTGCATAATCGGTCAAAATAGGCAAAAGTTCAAAGTTCATAAAAAAATCCCGTAATATAGGTTAAAAAACTCATCATTATGCTTATACGGTTCAAATTTGGGCACTTTCTGGCTTAAAATAGAGCAGTTTTGGCCATTTGAAGAAATTTCTATTTTTAGTCATGACGGCCATCTTGGATACAGGACGGCGCTGACGGACACAATTTTCAAAGGGGACCACCCAAGGATCATTTCAGCAAAGTTTGGTTGAGATTGGCACAGTAGTTTCAGAGGAGAAGAATTTTTTTTAATTTCATCCCCCCTTTTTTCTAATTTGCATATTCGGTAAAATAGGCAAAAGTTCAAAGTTCATAAAAAATCCCGTAATATATGTTAAAAAGCTCATCATTGTGCTTATACAGTTCAAATTTTGGCACTTTCTGGCTTAAAATAGAGCAGTTTTGGCCATTTGAAGAAATTTCTATTTTTAGTCATGGCTGCCATCTTGGATACAGGACGGCACAGACGGACACAATATTGAAAGGGGACCACCCAAGGATCATTTCAGCAAAGTTTGGTTGAGATTGGCACAGTAGTTTCAGAGGAGAAGATTTTTTTTAAATTTCATCCCCCCTTTTTTCTAATTTGCATAATCGGTCAAAATAGGCAAAAGTTCAAAGTTCATAAAAAATCCCGTAATATATGTTAAAAAGCTCATCATTATGCTTATACGGTTCAAATTTGGGCACTTTCTGGCTTTAAAATAGAGCAGTTTTGGCCATTTGAAGAAATTTCTATTTTTAGTCATGACGGCCATCTTGGATACAGGACGGCGCTGACGGACTAAATTTTGAAAGGGGACCACCCAAGGATCATTTCAGCAAAGTTTGGTTGAGATTGGCACAGTAGTTTCAGAGGAGAAGAATTTTTTTAAATTTCATCCCCCCTTTTTTCTAATTTGCATAATCGGTAAAATAGGCAAAAGTTCAAAGTTCATAAAAAATCCCGTAATATATGTTAAAAAGCTCATCATTGTGCTTATACAGTTCACATTTGGGCACTTTCTGGCTTAAAATAGAGCAGTTTTGGTCATTTGAAGAAATTTCTATTTTTGGTCATGGCGGCCATCTTGGATACAGGACGGCGCTGACGGACACAATTTTGAAAGGGGACCACCCAAGGTTCATTTCAGCAAAGTTTGGTTGAGATTGGCTCAGTAGTTTCAGAGGAGAAGATTTTTTTTAAATTTCATCCCCCCTTTTTTCTAATTTGCATAATCGGTCAAAATAGGCAAAAGTTCAAAGTTCATAAAAAATCCCGTAATAAATGTTAAAAAGCTCATCATTGTGCTTATACAGTTCAAATTTGGGCACTTTCTGGCTTAAAATAGAGCAGTTTTGGCCATTTGAAGAAATTTCTATTTTTAGTCATGGCTGCCATCTTGGATACAGAACGGCACAGACGGACACAATATGGAAAGGGGACCACCCAAGGATCATTTCAGCAAAGTTTGGTTGAGATTGGCACAGTAGTTTCAGAGGAGAAGATTTTTTTTAAATTTCATCCCCCCTTTTTTCTAATTTGCATAATCGGTCAAAATAGGCAAAAGTTCAAAGTTCATAAAAAATCCCGTAATATAGGTTAAAAAGCTCATCATTATGCTTATACGGTTCAAATTTGGGCACTTTCTGGATTAAAATAGAGCAGTTTTGGCCATTTGAAGAAATTTCTATTTTTAGTCATGACGGCCATCTTGGATACAGGACGGCGCTGACGGACACAATTTTCAAAGGGGACCACCCAAGGATCATTTCAGCAAAGTTTGGTTGAGATTGGCACAGTAGTTTCAGAGGAGAAGAATTTTTTTTAATTTCATCCCCCCTTTTTTCTAATTTGCATAATCGGTAAAATAGGCAAAAGTTCAAAGTTCATAAAAAATCCCGTAATATATGTTAAAAAGCTCATCATTGTGCTTATACAGTTCAAATTTGGGCACTTTCTGGCTTAAAATAGAGCAGTTTTGGCCATTTGAAGAAATTTCTATTTTTAGTCATGGCTGCCATCTTGGATACATGACGGCACAGACGGACACAATATTGAAAGGGGACCACCCAAGGATCATTTCAGCAAAGTTTGGTTGAGATTGGCACAGTAGTTTCAGAGGAGAAGATTTTTTTTAAATTTCATCCCCCCTTTTTTCTAATTTGCATAATCGGTCAAAATAGGCAAAAGTTCAAAGTTCATAAAAAATCCCGTAATATATGTTAAAAAGCTCATCATTATGCTTATACGGTTCAAATTTGGGCACTTTCTGGCTTTAAAATAGAGCAGTTTTGGCCATTTGAAGAAATTTCTATTTTTAGTCATGACGGCCATCTTGGATACAGGACGGCGCTGACGGACTAAATTTTGAAAGGGGACCACCCAAGGATCATTTCAGCAAAGTTTGGTTGAGATTGGCACAGTAGTTTCAGAGGAGAAGATTTTTTTTAAATTTCATCCCCCCTTTTTTCTAATTTGCATAATCGGTCAAAATAGGCAAAAGTTCAAAGTTCATAAAAAATCCCGTAATATAGGTTAAAAAACTCATCATTATGCTTATACGGTTCAAATTTGGGCACTTTCTGGCTTAAAATAGAGCAGTTTTGGCCATTTGAAGAAATTTCTATTTTTAGTCATGACGGCCATCTTGGATACAGGACGGCGCTGACGGACACAATTTTCAAAGGGGACCACCCAAGGATCATTTCAGCAAAGTTTGGTTGAGATTGGCACAGTAGTTTCAGAGGAGAAGAATTTTTTAAAATTTCATCCCCCCTTTTTTCTAATTTGCATAATCGGTAAAATAGGCAAAAGTTCAAAGTTCATAAAAAATCCCGTAATATATGTTAAAAAGCTCATCATTGTGCTTATACAGTTCAAATTTGGGCACTTTCTGGCTTAAAATAGAGCAGTTTTGGCCATTTGAAGAAATTTCTATTTTTGGTCATGGCGGCCATCTTGGATACAGGACGGCACAGACGGACACAATATTGAAAGGGGACCACCCAAGGATCATTTCAGCAAAGTTTGGTTGAGATTGGCACAGTAGTTTCAGAGGAGAAGATTTTTTTTAAATTTCATCCCCCCTTTTTTCTAATTTGCATAATCGGTCAAAATAGGCAAAAGTTCAAAGTTCATAAAAAATCCCGTAATATATGTTAAAAAGCTCATCATTATGCTTATACGGTTCAAATTTGGGCACCTTCTGGCTTAAAATAGAGCCGTTTTGGTCATTTGAAGAAATTTCTATTTTTAGTCATGACGGCCATCTTGGATACAGGACGGCGCTGACGGACACAATTTTGAAAGGGGACCACCCAAGGATCATTTCAGCAAAGTTTGGTTGAGATTGGCACAGTAGTTTCAGAGGAGAAGATTTTTTTTAAATTTCATCCCCCCTTTTTTCTAATTTGCATAATCGGTCAAAATAGGTAAAAGTTCAAAGTTCATAAAAAATCCCGTAATATATGTTAAAAAGCTCATCATTATGCTTATACGGTTCAAATTTGGGCACTTTCTGGCTTAAAATAGAGCAGTTTTGGCCATTTGAAGAAATTTCTATTTTTAGTCATGACGGCCATCTTGGATACAGGACGGCGCTGACGGACACAATTTTGAAAGGGGACCACCCAAGGATCATTTCAGCAAAGTTTGGTTGAGATTGGCACAGTAGTTTCAGAGGAGAAAATTTTTTTTTAATTTCATCCCCCCTTTTTTCTAATTTGCATAATCGGTCAAAATAGGCAAAAGTTCAAAGTTCATAAATAATCCCGTAATATATGTTAAAAAGCTCATCATTATGCTTATACAGTTCAAATTTGGGCACTTTCTGGCTTAAAATAGAGCAGTTTTGGCCATTTGAAGAAATTTCTATTTTTAGTCATGGCTGCCATCTTGGATACAGGACGGCACAGACGGACACAATATTGAAAGGGGACCACCCAAGGATCATTTCAGCAAAGTTTGGTTGAGATTGGCACAGTAGTTTCAGAGGAGAAGATTTTTTTTAAATTTCATCCCCCCTTTTTTCTAATTTGCATAATCGGTCAAAATAGGCAAAAGTTCAAAGTTCATAAAAAATCCCGTAATATATGTTAAAAAGCTCATCATTATGCTTATACGGTTCAAATTTGGGCACTTTCTGGCTTAAAATAGAGCAGTTTTGGCCATTTGAAGAAATTTCTATTTTTAGTCATGACGGCCATCTTGGATACAGGACGGCGCTGACGGACACAATTTTGAAAGGGGACCACCCAAGGATCATTTCAGCAAAGTTTGGTTGAGATTGGCACAGTAGTTTCAGAGGAGAAGATTTTTTTTTAATTTCATCCCCCCTTTTTTCTAATTTGCATAATCGGTCAAAATAGGCAAAAGTTCAAAGTTCATAAAAAATCCCGTAATATATGTTAAAAAGCTCATCATTATCCTTATACGGTTCAAATTTGGGCACTTTCTGGCTTAAAATAGAGCAGTTTTGGCCATTTGAAGAAATTTCTATTTTTAGTCATGACGGCCATCTTGGATACAGGACGGCGCTGACGGACACAATTTTGAAAGGGGACCACCCAAGGATCATTTCAGCAAAGTTTGGTTGAGATTGGCACAGTAGTTTCAGAGGAGAAGAATTTTTTTTAATTTCATCCCCCCTTTTTTCTAATTTGCATAATCGGTCAAAATAGGCAAAAGTTCAAAGTTCATAAATAATCCCGTAATATAGGTTAAAAAGCTCATCATTATGCTTATACAGTTCAAATTTGGGCACTTTCTGGCTTAAAATAGAGCAGTTTTGGCCATTTGAAGAAATTTCTATTTTTAGTCATGGCTGCCATCTTGGATACAGGACGGCACAGACGGACACAATATTGAAAGGGGACCACCCAAGGATCATTTCAGCAAAGTTTGGTTGAGATTGGCACAGTAGTTTCAGAGGAGAAGATTTTTTTTAAATTTCATCCCCCCTTTTTTCTAATTTGCATAATCGGTCAAAATAGGCAAAAGTTCAAAGTTCATAAAAAATCCCGTAATATATGTTAAAAAGCTCATCATTATGCTTATACGGTTCAAATTTGGGCACTCTCTGGCTTAAAATAGAGCAGTTTTGGCCATTTGAAGAAATTTCTATTTTTAGTCATGACGGCCATCTTGGATACAGGACGGCGCTGACGGACACAATTTTGAAAGGGGACCACCCAAGGATCATTTCAGCAAAGTTTGGTTGAGATTGGCACAGTAGTTTCAGAGGAGAAGATTTTTTTTAAATTTCATCCCCCCTTTTTTCTAATTTGCATAATCGGTCAAAATAGGCAAAAGTTCAAAGTTCATAAAAAATCCCGTAATATATGTTAAAAAGCTCATCATTATGCTTATACGGTTCAAATTTGGGCACTTTCTGGCTTAAAATAGAGCAGTTTTGGCCATTTGAAGAAATTTCTATTTTTAGTCATGACGGCCATCTTGGATACAGGACGGCGCTGACGGACACAATTTTGAAAGGGGACCACCCAAGGATCATTTCAGCAAAGTTTGGTTGAGATTGGCACAGTAGTTTCAGAGGAGAAGAATTTTTTTTAATTTCATCCCCCCTTTTTTCTAATTTGCATAATCGGTCAAAATAGGCAAAAGTTCAAAGTTCATAAATAATCCCGTAATATAGGTTAAAAAGCTCATCATTATGCTTATACAGTTCAAATTTGGGCACTTTCTGGCTTAAAATAGAGCAGTTTTGGCCATTTGAAGAAATTTCTATTTTTAGTCATGGCTGCCATCTTGGATACAGGACGGCACAGACGGACACAATATTGAAAGGGGACCACCCAAGGATCATTTCAGCAAAGTTTGGTTGAGATTGGCACAGTAGTTTCAGAGGAGAAGAATTTTTTTAAATTTCATCCCCCCTTTTTTCTAATTTGCATAATCGGTCAAAATAGGCAAAAGTTCAAAGTTCATAAAAAATCCCGTAATATATGTTAAAAAGCTCATCATTATGTTTATACGGTTCAAATTTGGGCACTTTCTGGCTTTAAAATAGAGCAGTTTTGGCCATTTGAAGAAATTTCTATTTTTAGTCATGACGGCCATCTTGGATACAGGACGGCGCTGACGGACTAAATTTTGAAAGGGGACCACCCAAGGATCATTTCAGCAAAGTTTGGTTGAGATTGGCACAGTAGTTTCAGAGGAGAAGAATTTTTTTAAATTTCATCCCCCCTTTTTTCTAATTTGCATAATCGGTAAAATAGGCAAAAGTTCAAAGTTCATAAAAAATCCCGAAATAAATGTTAAAAAGCTCATCATTGTGCTTATACAGTTCAAATTTGGGCACTTTCTGGCTTAAAATAGAGCAGTTTTGGTCATTTGAAGAAATTTCTATTTTTGGTCATGGCGGCCATCTTGGATACAGGACGGCGCTGACGGACACAATTTTGAAAGGGGACCACCCAAGGTTCATTTCAGCAAAGTTTGGTTGAGATTGGCTCAGTAGTTTCAGAGGAGAAGAATTTTTTTAAATTTCATCCCCCCTTTTTTCTAATTTGCATAATCGGTCAAAATAGGCAAAAGTTCAAAGTTCATAAAAAATCCCGTAATAAATGTTAAAAAGCTCATCATTATGCTTATACAGTTCAAATTTGGGCACTTTCTGGCTTTAAATAGAGCAGTTTTGGCCATTTGAAGAAATTTCTATTTTTGGTCATGACGGCCATCTTGGATACAGGACGGCGCTGACGGCCACAATTTTGAAAGGGGACCACCCAAGGTTCATTTCAGCAAAGTTTGGTTGAGATTGGCACAGTAGTTTCAGAGGAGAAGAATTTTTTTTAATTTCATCCCCCCTTTTTTCTAATTTGCATAATCGGTCAAAATAGGCAAAAGTTCAAAGTTCATAAAAAATCCCGTAATAAATGTTAAAAAGCTCATCATTGTGCTTATACAGTTCAAATTTGGGCACTTTCTGGCTTAAAATAGAGCAGTTTTGGCCATTTGAAGAAATTTCTATTTTTAGTCATGGCGGCCATCTTGGATACAGGACGGCACAGACGGACACAATATTGAAAGGGGACCACACAAGGATCATTTTAGCAAAGTTTGGTTGAGATTGGCACAGTAGTTTCAGAGGAGAAGATTTTTTTTAAATTTCATCCGCCCTTTTTTCTAATTTGCATAATCGGTCAAAATAGGCAAAAGTTCAAAGTTCATAAAAAATCCCGTAATATATGTTAAAAAGCTCATCATTATGCTTATACGGTTCAAATTTGGGCACTTTCTGGCTTAAAATAGAGCAGTTTTGGCCATTTGAAGAAATTTCTATTTTTAGTCATGACGGCCATCTTGGATACAGGACAGCGCTGACGGACACAAATTTGAAAGGGGACCACCCAAGGTTCATTTCAGCAAAGTTTGGTTGAGATTGGCACAGTAGTTTCAGAGGAGAAGAATTTTTTTAAATTTCATCCCCCCTTTTTTCTAATTTGCATAATCGGTCAAAATAGGCAAAAGTTCAAAGTTCATAAAAAATCCCGTAATATAGGTTAAAAAGCTCATCATTATGCTTATACGGTTCAAATTTGGGCACTTTCTGGCTTAAAATAGAGCAGTTTTGGCCATTTGAAGAAATTTCTATTTTTAGTCATGACGGCCATCTTGGATACAGGACGGCGCTGACGGACACAATTTTCAAAGGGGACCACCCAAGGATCATTTCAGCAAAGTTTGGTTGAGATTGGCACAGTAGTTTCAGAGGAGAAGAATTTTTTTAAATTTCATCCCCCCTTTTTTCTAATTTGCATAATCGGTAAAATAGGCAAAAGTTCAAAGTTCATAAAAAATCCCGTAATATATGTTAAAAAGCTCATCATTGTGCTTATACAGTTCAAATTTGGGCACTTTCTGGCTTAAAATAGAGCAGTTTTGGCCATTTGAAGAAATTTCTATTTTTAGTCATGGCTGCCATCTTGGATACAGGACGGCACAGACGGACACAATATTGAAAGGGGACCACCCAAGGATCATTTCAGCAAAGTTTGGTTGAGATTGGCACAGTAGTTTCAGAGGAAAAGATTTTTTTTAAATTTCATCCCCCCTTTTTTCTAATTTGCATAATCGGTCAAAATAGGCAAAAGTTCAAAGTTCATAAAAAATCCCGTAATATATGTTAAAAAGCTCATCATTATGCTTATACGGTTCAAATTTGGGCACTTTCTGGCTTTAAAATAGAGCAGTTTTGGCCATTTGAAGAAATTTCTATTTTTAGTCATGACGGCCATCTTGGATACAGGACGGCGCTGACGGACTAAATTTTGAAAGGGGACCACCCAAGGATCATTTCAGCAAAGTTTGGTTGAGATTGGCACAGTAGTTTCAGAGGAGAAGAATTTTTTTAAATTTCATCCCCCCTTTTTTCTAATTTGCATAATCGGTAAAATAGGCAAAAGTTCAAAGTTCATAAAAAATACCGTAATATATGTTAAAAAGCTCATCATTGTGCTTATACAGTTCAAATTTGGGCACTTTCTGGCTTAAAATAGAGCAGTTTTGGTCATTTGAAGAAATTTCTATTTTTAGTCATGGCGGCCATCTTGGATACAGGACGGCGCTGACGGACACAATTTTGAAAGGGGACCACCCAAGGTTCATTTCAGCAAAGTTTGGTTGAGATTGGCACAGTAGTTTCAGAGGAGAAGAATTTTTTTAAATTTCATCCCCCCTTTTTTCTAATTTGCATAATCGGTCAAAATAGGCAAAAGTTCAAAGTTCATAAAAAATCCCGTAATAAATGTTAAAAAGCTCATCATTGTGCTTATACAGTTCAAATTTGGGCACTTTCTGGCTTAAAATAGAGCAGTTTTGGCCATTTGAAGAAATTTCTATTTTTAGTCATGGCTGCCATCTTGGATACAGGACGGCACAGACGGACACAATATTGAAAGGGGACCACCCAAGGATCATTTCAGCAAAGTTTGGTTGAGATTGGCACAGTAGTTTCAGAGGAGAAGATTTTTTTTAAATTTCATCCCCCCTTTTTTCTAATTTGCATAATCGGTCAAAATAGGCAAAAGTTCAAAGTTCATAAAAAATCCCGTAATATAGCTTAAAAAGCTCATCATTATGCTTATACGGTTCAAATTTGGGCACTTTCTGGCTTTAAAATAGAGCAGTTTTGGCCATTTGAAGAAATTTCTATTTTTGGTCATGGCGGCCATCTTGGATACAGGACGGCGCTGACGGACACAATTTTGAAAGGGGACCACCCAAGGTTCATTTCAGCAAAGTTTGGTTGAGATTGGCACAGTAGTTTCAGAGGAAAAGATTTTTTTTAAATTTCATCCCCCCTTTTTTCTAATTTGCATAATCGGTCAAAATAGGCAAAAGTTCAAAGTTCATAAAAAATCCCGTAATATATGTTAAAAAGCTCATCATTATGCTTATACGGTTCAAATTTGGGCACTTTCTGGCTTTAAAATAGAGCAGTTTTGGCCATTTGAAGAAATTTCTATTTTTAGTCATGACGGCCATCTTGGATACAGGACGGCGCTGACGGACTAAATTTTGAAAGGGGACCACCCAAGGATCATTTCAGCAAAGTTTGGTTGAGATTGGCACAGTAGTTTCAGAGGAGAAGAATTTTTTTAAATTTCATCCCCCCTTTTTTCTAATTTGCATAATCGGTAAAATAGGCAAAAGTTCAAAGTTCATAAAAAATACCGTAATATATGTTAAAAAGCTCATCATTGTGCTTATACAGTTCAAATTTGGGCACTTTCTGGCTTAAAATAGAGCAGTTTTGGTCATTTGAAGAAATTTCTATTTTTGGTCATGGCGGCCATCTTGGATACAGGACGGCGCTGACGGACACAATTTTGAAAGGGGACCACCCAAGGTTCATTTCAGCAAAGTTTGGTTGAGATTGGCACAGTAGTTTCAGAGGAGAAGAATTTTTTTAAATTTCATCCCCCCTTTTTTCTAATTTGCATAATCGGTCAAAATAGGCAAAAGTTCAAAGTTCATAAAAAATCCCGTAATAAATGTTAAAAAGCTCATCATTGTGCTTATACAGTTCAAATTTGGGCACTTTCTGGCTTAAAATAGAGCAGTTTTGGCCATTTGAAGAAATTTCTATTTTTAGTCATGGCTGCCATCTTGGATACAGGACGGCACAGACGGACACAATATTGAAAGGGGACCACCCAAGGATCATTTCAGCAAAGTTTGGTTGAGATTGGCACAGTAGTTTCAGAGGAGAAGATTTTTTTAAAATTTCATCCCCCCTTTTTTCTAATTTGCATAATCGGTCAAAATAGGCAAAAGTTCAAAGTTCATAAAAAATCCCGTAATATAGCTTAAAAAGCTCATCATTATGCTTATACGGTTCAAATTTGGGCACTTTCTGGCTTTAAAATAGAGCAGTTTTGGCCATTTGAAGAAATTTCTATTTTTGGTCATGGCGGCCATCTTGGATACAGGACGGCGCTGACGGACACAATTTTGAAAGGGGACCACCCAAGGTTCATTTCAGCAAAGTTTGGTTGAGATTGGCACAGTAGTTTCAGAGGAAAAGATTTTTTTTAAATTTCATCCCCCCTTTTTTCTAATTTGCATAATCGGTCAAAATAGGCAAAAGTTCAAAGTTCATAAAAAATCCCGTAATATATGTTAAAAAGCTCATCATTGTGCTTATACAGTTCAAATTTGGGCACTTTCTGGCTTAAAATAGAGCAGTTTTGGTCATTTGAAGAAATTTCTATTTTTGGTCATGGCGGCCATCTTGGATACAGGACGGCGCTGACGGACACAATTTTGAAAGGGGACCACCCAAGGTTCATTTCAGCAAAGTTTGGTTGAGATTGGCACAGTAGTTTCAGAGGAGAAGAATTTTTTTAAATTTCATCCCCCCTTTTTTCTAATTTGCATAATCGGTCAAAATAGGCAAAAGTTCAAAGTTCATAAAAAATCCCGTAATAAATGTTAAAAAGCTCATCATTGTGCTTATACAGTTCAAATTTGGGCACTTTCTGGCTTAAAATAGAGCAGTTTTGGCCATTTGAAGAAATTTCTATTTTTAGTCATGGCTGCCATCTTGGATACAGGACGGCACAGACGGACACAATATTGAAAGGGGACCACCCAAGGATCATTTCAGCAAAGTTTGGTTGAGATTGGCACAGTAGTTTCAGAGGAGAAGATTTTTTTTAAATTTCATCCCCCCTTTTTTCTAATTTGCATAATCGGTCAAAATAGGCAAAAGTTCAAAGTTCATAAAAAATCCTGTAATATAGCTTAAAAAGCTCATCATTATGCTTATACGGTTCAAATTTGGGCACTTTCTGGCTTTAAAATAGAGCAGTTTTGGCCATTTGAAGAAATTTCTATTTTTGGTCATGGCGGCCATCTTGGATACAGGACGGCGCTGACGGACACAATTTTGAAAGGGGACCACCCAAGGTTCATTTCAGCAAAGTTTGGTTGAGATTGGCACAGTAGTTTCAGAGGAAAAGATTTTTTTAAAATTTCATCCCCCCTTTTTTCTAATTTGCATAATCGGTCAAAATAGGCAAAAGTTCAAAGTTCATAAAAAATCCCGTAATATATGTTAAAAAGCTCATCATTATGCTTATACGGTTCAAATTTGGGCACTTTCTGGCTTTAAAATAGAGCAGTTTTGGCCATTTGAAGAAATTTCTATTTTTAGTCATGACGGCCATCTTGGATACAGGACGGCGCTGACGGACTAAATTTTGAAAGGGGACCACCCAAGGATCATTTCAGCAAAGTTTGGTTGAGATTGGCACAGTAGTTTCAGAGGAGAAGAATTTTTTTAAATTTCATCCCCCCTTTTTTCTAATTTGCATAATCGGTAAAATAGGCAAAAGTTCAAAGTTCATAAAAAATCCCGTAATATATGTTAAAAAGCTCATCATTGTGCTTATACAGTTCAAATTTGGGCACTTTCTGGCTTAAAATAGAGCAGTTTTGGTCATTTGAAGAAATTTCTATTTTTGGTCATGGCGGCCATCTTGGATACAGGACGGCGCTGACGGACACAATTTTGAAAGGGGACCACCCAAGGTTCATTTCAGCAAAGTTTGGTTGAGATTGGCACAGTAGTTTCAGAGGAGAAGAATTTTTTTAAATTTCATCCCCCCTTTTTTCTAATTTGCATAATCGGTCAAAATAGGCAAAAGTTCAAAGTTCATAAAAAATCCCGTAATAAATGTTAAAAAGCTCATCATTGTGCTTATACAGTTCAAATTTGGGCACTTTCTGGCTTAAAATAGAGCAGTTTTGGCCATTTGAAGAAATTTCTATTTTTAGTCATGGCTGCCATCTTGGATACAGGACGGCACAGACGGACACAATATTGAAAGGGGACCACCCAAGGATCATTTCAGCAAAGTTTGGTTGAGATTGGCACAGTAGTTTCAGAGGAGAAGATTTTTTTAAAATTTCATCCCCCCTTTTTTCTAATTTGCATAATCGGTCAAAATAGGCAAAAGTTCAAAGTTCATAAAAAATCCCGTAATATAGCTTAAAAAGCTCATCATTATGCTTATACGGTTCAAATTTGGGCACTTTCTGGCTTTAAAATAGAGCAGTTTTGGCCATTTGAAGAAATTTCTATTTTTGGTCATGGCGGCCATCTTGGATACAGGACGGCGCTGACGGACACAATTTTGAAAGGGGACCACCCAAGGTTCATTTCAGCAAAGTTTGGTTGAGATTGGCACAGTAGTTTCAGAGGAAAAGATTTTTTTTAAATTTCATCCCCCCTTTTTTCTAATTTGCATAATCGGTCAAAATAGGCAAAAGTTCAAAGTTCATAAAAAATCCCGTAATATATGTTAAAAAGCTCATCATTGTGCTTATACAGTTCAAATTTGGGCACTTTCTGGCTTAAAATAGAGCAGTTTTGGTCATTTGAAGAAATTTCTATTTTTGGTCATGGCGGCCATCTTGGATACAGGACGGCGCTGACGGACACAATTTTGAAAGGGGACCACCCAAGGATCATTTCAGCAAAGTTTGGTTGAGATTGGCACAGTAGTTTCAGAGGAGAAGAAATTTTTTTAATTTCATCCCCCCTTTTTTCTAATTTGCATAATCGGTCAAAATAGGCAAAAGTTCAAAGTTCATAAAAAATCCTGTAATATAGGTTAAAAAGCTCATCATTATGCTTATACAGTTCAAATTTGGGCACTTTCTGGCTTAAAATAGAGCAGTTTTGGCCATTTGAAGAAATTTCTATTTTTGGTCATGACGGCCATCTTGGATACAGGACGGCGCTGACAGACACAATTTTGAAAGGGGACCACCCAAGGTTCATTTCAGCAAAGTTTGGTTGAGATTGGCACAGTAGTTTCAGAGGAGAAGAATTTTTTTAAATTTCATCCCCCCTTTTTTCTAATTTGCATAATCGGTCAAAATAGGCAAAAGTTCAAAGTTCATAAAAAATCCCGTAATAAATGTTAAAAAGCTCATCATTGTGCTTATACAGTTCAAATTTGGGCACTTTCTGGCTTAAAAAAGAGCAGTTTTGGCCATTTGAAGAAATTTCTATTTTTAGTCATGGCGGCCATCTTGGATACAGGACGGCACTGACGGACACAATTTTCAAAGGGGACCACCCAAGGTTCATTTCAGCAAAGTTTGGTTGAGATTGGCACAGTAGTTTCAGAGGAGAAGAATTTTTTTTAATTTCATCCCCCCTTTTTTCTAATTTGCATAATCGGTCAAAATAGGAAAAAGTTCAAAGTTCATAAAAAATCCCGTAATATAGGTTAAAAAGCTCATCATTATGCTTATACAGTTCAAATTTTGGCACTTTCTGGCTTAAAATAGAGCAGTTTTGGCCATTTGAAGAAATTTCTATTTTTAGTCATGGCGGCCATCTTGGATACAGGACGGCGCTGACGGACACAATTTTGAAAGGGGACCACCCAAGGATCATTTCAGCAAAGTTTGGTTGAGATTGGCACAGTAGTTTCAGAGGAGAAGAATTTTTTTTAATTTCATCCCCCCTTTTTTCTAATTTGCATAATCGGTCAAAATAGGCAAAAGTTCAAAGTTCATAAATAATCCCGTAATATAGGTTAAAAAGCTCATCATTATGCTTATACAGTTCAAATTTGGGCACTTTCTGGCTTAAAATAGAGCAGTTTTGGCCATTTGAAGAAATTTCTATTTTTGGTCATGGCGGCAATCTTGGATACAGGACGGCGCTGACGGACACAATTTTGAAAGGGGACCACCCAAGGTTCATTTCAGCAAAGTTTGGTTGAGATTGGCACAGTAGTTTCAGAGGAGAAGAATTTTTTTTAATTTCATCCCCCCTTTTTTCAAATTTGCATAATCGGTCAAAATAGGCAAAAGTTCAAAGTTCATAAAAAATCCCGTAATATATGTTAAAAAGCTCATCATTGTGCTTATACAGTTCAAATTTGGGCACTTTCTGGCTTAAAATAGAGCAGTTTTGGCCATTTGAAGAAATTTCTATTTTTAGTCATGGCGGCCATCTTGGATACAGGATGGCACAGATGGACACAATATTGAAAGGGGACCACCCAAGGATCATTTCAGCAAAGTTTGGTTGAGATTGGCACAGTAGTTTCAGAGGAGAAGAATTTTTTTTAATTTCATCCCCCCTTTTTTCTAATTTGCATAATCGGCAAAAGTTCAAAGTTCATAAAAAATCCCATAATATAGGTTAAAAAGCACATCATTATGCTTATACAGTTCAAATTTGGGCACTTTCTGGCTTAAAATAGAGCAGTTTTGGCCATTTGAAGAAATTTCTATTTTTGGTCATGACGGCCATCTTGGATACAGGACGGCGCTGACGGACACAATTTTGAAAGGGGACCACCTAAGGTTCATTTCAGCAAAGTTTGGTTGAGATTGGCACAGTAGTTTCAGAGGAGAAGAATTTTTTAAAATTTCATCCCCCCTTTTTTCTAATTTGCATAATCGGTCAAAATAGGCAAAAGTTCAAAGTTCATAAAAAATCCCGTAATAAATGTTAAAAAGCTCATCATTGTGCTTATACAGTTCAAATTTTGGCACTTTCTGGCTTAAAATAGAGCAGTTTTGGCCATTTGAAGAAATTTCTATTTTTAGTCATGGCGGCCATCTTGGATACAGGACGGCACAGACGGACACAATATTGAAAGGGGACCACCCAAGGATCATTTCAGCAAAGTTTGGTTGAGATTGGCACAGTAGTTTCAGAGGAGAAGATTTTTTTTAAATTTCATCCCCCCTTTTTTCTAATTTGCATAATCGGTCAAAATAGGCAAAAGTTCAAAGTTCATAAAAAATCCTGTAATATAGGTTAAAAAGCTCATCATTATGCTTATACAGTTCAAATTTGGGCACTTTCTGGCTTAAAATAGAGCAGTTTTGGCCATTTGAAGAAATTTCTATTTTTGGTCATGACGGCCATCTTGGATACAGGACGGCGCTGACGGACACAATTTTCAAAGGGGACCACCCAAGGTTCATTTCAGCAAAGTTTGGTTGAGATTGGCACAGTAGTTTCAGAGGAGAAGAATTTTTTTAAATTTCATCCCCCCTTTTTTCTAATTTGCATAATCGGTCAAAATAGGCAAAAGTTCAAAGTTCATAAAAAACCCCGTAATAAATGTTAAAAAGCTCATCATTGTGCTTATACAGTTCAAATTTGGGCACTTTCTGGCTTAAAAAAGAGCAGTTTTGGCCATTTGAAGAAATTTCTATTTTTAGTCATGGCGGCCATCTTGGATACAGGACGGCACTGACGGACACAATTTTCAAAGGGGACCACCCAAGGTTCATTTCAGCAAAGTTTGGTTGAGATTGGCACAGTAGTTTCAGAGGAGAAGAATTTTTTTTAATTTCATCCCCCCTTTTTTCTAATTTGCATAATCGGTCAAAATAGGCAAAAGTTCAAAGTTCATAAAAAATCCCGTAATATAGGTTAAAAAGCTCATCATTATGCTTATACAGTTCAAATTTGGGCACTTTCTGGCTTAAAATAGAGCAGTTTTGGCCATTTGAAGAAATTTCTATTTTTAGTCATGGTGGCCATCTTGGATACAGGACGGCACTGACGGACACAATTTTCAAAGGGGACCACCCAAGGTTCATTTCAGCAAAGTTTGGTTGAGATTGGCACAGTAGTTTCAGAGGAGAAGATTTTTTTTAAATTTCATCCCCCCTTTTTTCTAATTTGCATAATCGGTCAAAATAGGCAAAAGTTCAAAGTTCATAAAAAATCCCGTAATATATGTTAAAAAGCTCATCATTATGCTTATACGGTTCAAATTTGGGCACTTTCTGGCTTAAAATAGAGCAGTTTTGGCCATTTGAAGAAATTTCTATTTTTAGTCATGACGGCCATCTTGGATACAGGACGGCGCTGACGGACACAATTTTGAAAGGGGACCACCCAAGGATCATTTCAGCAAAGTTTGGTTGAGATTGGCACAGTAGTTTCAGAGGAGAAGAATTTTTTTTAATTTCATCCCCCCTTTTTTCTAATTTGCATAATCGGTCAAAATAGGCAAAAGTTCAAAGTTCATAAAAAATCCCGTAATATAGGTTAAAAAGCTCATCATTATGCTTATACAGTTCAAATTTGGGCATTTCTGGCTTAAAATAGAGCAGTTTTGGCCATTTGAAGAAATTTCTATTTTTGGTCATGACGGCCATCTTGGATACAGGACGGCGCTGACGGACACAATTTTGAAAGGGGACCACCCAAGGTTCATTTCAGCAAAGTTTGGTTGAGATTGGCACAGTAGTTTCAGAGGAGAAGAATTTTTTTAAATTTCATCCTCCCTTTTTTCTAATTTGCATAATCGGTCAAAATAGGCAAAAGTTCAAAGTTCATAAAAAATCCCATTATAAATGTTAAAAAGCTCATCATTGTGCTTATACAGTTCAAATTTGGGCACTTTCTGGCTTAAAAAAGAGCAGTTTTGGCCATTTGAAGAAATTTCTATTTTTAGTCATGGCGGCCATCTTGGATACAGGACGGCACTGACGGACACAATTTTCAAAGGGGACCACCCAAGGTTCAATTCAGCAAAGTTTGGTTGAGATTGGCACAGTAGTTTCAGAGGAGAAGAATTTTTTTTAATTTCATCCCCCCTTTTTTCTAATTTGCATAATCGGTCAAAATAGGCAAAAGTTCAAAGTTCATAAAAAATCCCGTAATATAGATTAAAAAGCTCATCATTATGCTTATACAGTTCAAATTTGGGCACTTTCTGGCTTAAAATAGAGCAGTTTTGGCCATTTGAAGAAATTTCTATTTTTAGTCATGGTGGCCATCTTGGATACAGGACGGCACTGACGGACACAGTTTTCAAAGGGGACCACCCAAGGTTCATTTCAGCAAAGTTTGGTTGAGATTGGCACAGTAGTTTCAGAGGAGAAGAATTTTTTTAAATTTCATCCCCCCTTTTTTCTAATTTGCATAATCGGTCAAAGCGGGTAATGGGATTTACTTCAAAATTGCAGGGTAGGTAGATCTTGACATGCTGCACATTTTTGCAATTTAAACTTAACATCTATCTCTAAATAGTTTTTGAAATATAAGACGAAAAGTATTAAAATTAAAAAAAAATTGATGAAAAAAGGGCAATAACTCCAAGATGGGTAATCAAATTTACTTCAAAATTGCAGGGTAGGTAGATCTTGACATGCTGAACATGTTTGCAGTTTCAACTTACCACCTGTCTCTTATAGTTTTTGAAATAAAGGATGAAAAGTATTAAAATTTTGAAAATTTGATGAAAAAAGGGAAATAACTCCAAAATGGGTACTGGGATTTACTTCAAAATTGCAGGGTGTGTAGATCTTGATATGCCGCACATTTTTGCAATTTAAAGTTAACCTTTATCTCTTATAGTTTTTGAAATATAAGACGAAAAGTATTAAAATTTTACAAATTTGATGAAAAAAGGGCAATAACTCCAAGATGGGTAATCAGATTTACTTCAAAATTGCAGGACAGGTAGATCTTGATGTGCTGATCATTTTTACCACATGTCAGATTTTTGATATTATTAACGGTTTTTGAGTTATTACCCAAAACCTGCAATTTTACCATATGTTCTATTTTTAGTAACAGCGGCTATGTTGGTTGGTGCACGGCATCACCGGACACAATTTTGGAACTAGACACCCTAGTGATGATTCGGACCAAGTTTGGTTTCCATTGGTCTAGTACTTTCAGAGGAGACGACGGACGCCAAGTGATGGCAATAGCTCACCTGACCCTTTGGGTCAGGTGAGCTAAAAATGGGATAGAAACTATATATATTTCTAGCATGAATAATATTCATGATATAATTTTTAATGTTTTCACAGAAAAAAAGTATGTAGACAAAAAACACAAAATGGAGATCTATCATAATGATATTTACTTCAACTAAGAATTATCTGGTATTAATCAGTTTTCAAGTTCGGTATTCATGGTATAACACAAGCACACAAACATTTTACTGAAGAAAATTCACTCGAGAAGCAGACTTTTTTTCAAACATTAGTTGACGATGAAACCATCTCCATGCGTTGGAAGTCAACTTGCATATGCTAGCTGCGTATAAACGTGAAACATGCGTACATGCATCCCAGACATGCGTGCATGCGACTCTTCCCCTTCTTTTTTAAGAAAAAAAATACGAGAATGAAATAAAAAAAAAACTGTCCACATTAAGAGACCAGAGCAGACATGTAGAGTACATTGTTTGAATATGTATTCTGACGATGGTCCTGGTTTGATAATTTTGTCATTTGGGAGCCGCAATCGGATTGCAGAGTCATACTATTTTATATATACATGTACTAGGTTTACAATAAAAAATGTGTCGTACTTCACATTTTATAGAAGCTTAATTATGCTAAAGGAAATCTCCAACATGTTTATTTAATTTTAGTTACGAATTTCATTTTAATCGTTGGACCGCGGAAAACGTTGGCTCAAATCCACGTAATATGTAACTACAATTTTCTAAATTTCGAAGTGGCCGCATTCGTCGATCAAAATAAATTTGAGTGACAACGATTTAATATTAAAATAACTTTATTTTTAGCACTTTTTTATTTTGATCAACGCATGCGGCCACATCAAATTTTTACAAAATAGCTAGAAATTTTGACAAAAGTGGTCCGTTTTCGGCTTTCCGGGTGTTAGAATTCCGGAATACTTTGTCAAATTATATAATTTGATCATACTCGATAAACTTCAATACCAGAAGGAAACTTTTGGGAGTAAGCACGCTTCTGCGTTCATTTTGAAAAAATGTCATTTTACAGGGCCGATATCGACCATTTGTGGCCTTTGTCCTTTAAATCAGATTTGTTTTACCACTTGATTTATAGAACATTTTATTGTACTGTATGTATTTGATGTAATAATAGTATATTCTTATAATAAACATTATACATAGTATTCCAGCTTCTATAACATGTAAATGAGGTGCCCTTTTTGGTACAGATAGTCACTCATAAAAATGCCCTTTTCTGAGTTAGCACCCTGCCATGACAAAATCCTGGCTAGAACACTGTCAACCTCAAAGAGGACAATACAAAATCCCCTTGACAAAGATAAAGTCAGCCTTATTTTGGCCATTTAATCCAATCTGATATACCAAAGGGGTATTCAGAAGCCATAATTCGTAAGGAAAAAAAAATAAAAAAATTAAAAATAAAGACATGACAATGGCCAGACAACCAATGGTCGACAAAATGCAAATTACAAAACTAAAGATTAAAGATTGAGCAACACAAACCCCACTAAAAATAGGGGTGAACTCAAGTGCCCCGGAAGGGTGAGCAGTTCCTGCTCTACTAGTGGCAACTGTCATGCTACTGTTAAAGGACATGATGAAGCGAAGTTATGCTCAATGTCAAACTTACCATTCATAGGATTAACTGTAAATGCTGGGTGTGGTTGTATATAAGCTAACTGGAATTCAAAATCTATCGGAGCATCACATCTTAAAGGGAACATCTGTGTCATTCTGTGTCCGACGGGTACATTAGGAAACGTAAAGTTTGTTGGAAATTCTTTTGTACTCATTACAGGATAGGCATGTATAGGAATCACCAAGTTTTGCTCCCCCTAAAATAAAACAATAATAATTAATGATATTTCGTGATAATACTACAAGTATATGTACAGCTTTATACAGTGAAACCTGTTTAAACAGAACCACTATTGAGACCAACTTTTGTCTTCAGAATAGAAAGATGTTCAGTTAATACAAGATTCCAGCTAAAATAAGATGTTCAGTTTATACAAGATTCCAGCTAAAATAAGATGTTCAGTTTATACAAGATTCCAGCTAAAATAGGTTTTACTGTAATAAGTTTGGTTACCTTATCATTGTAACTGAATTTCTTCAGATATGTGCAGTTAATTTTCATAGAACTAAATGCATGTTTTTTCTGTTATTTTTATATGTTACTAAATGTATTTGTGTGCAGAAGAATTTTCACATAATCATACAAAATGAAAGGGATTTTTGTCAAATGCAAAATCAAGTTAAACTAGAACTGTGAGTGACTTCACTGAGTGATCCCCCCCCCCTTGCAATACTAAGATGTTCAAACTTTGGAATACAGGTATATTAGCAAGTTACCTATGAAAAATGAACGGATATGGAGTTATGTCAAGGAGACAACATCCCATCTCCAAAATAAACTAACCAAGAACATACATCTAGGGGTCGCCACAAGGTACACAACCCCCCTTTTCGTGAAAGTATAAGTTGAATTATCTCCCCTTCTAAATTTTAGACAGCAACGGTATTCCTTCATGCACATCTACAGGTTGTGTACTACAACTGTGTAAAGTTTCATAAAAATTCAATAAGCAGTTTAGTAGGAGTTGTGCTTACAAGGTACATGGACGGACGGACGGACAGGGTGATTCTTATATATTCCCCCAAACTTTGTTTGTGGGGGGTATAATTAATCCCACATGCATATACATAAAATAAATAAATAAAATTTTCAGGTCCATGAGTTCATTCTAAGACTGCATTAATTACAGACTCCTGTGGAAATGTATATCAAACTATGTTCTACAATGGTAGCCATCTTGGATTTCCTATCAGCACAAAATTGACAAAGGAAAGAAAGGATCTTCAAATTATCCTACTTTGGCTTCTGTGAGAAATTTCAGAACATGCAATAAAACGATTCTTATGTGACCTTCCAGGGGAACATTGAAATTCGGTCACAGAAGACAAATAATCGCATCATACAGGTTTAACTAAAATGAAATGCACTCAGGGGTTTCAAAGCTTTTTATAATAGGAGGTACTTCTTAAATTTTAGGAGGTACCTAAAACAATTAGGCTGAGGGCCATAAGGGGTCCAGGGGGCGGAAGCTCCTGAAATCTAGCATATTGTGGACCAAAAAATGTACTTCAGAGACTGCAAAACATTAAGTGTTTTTGAAAGAAAAATCCCATTAACTTTAGAGTTCAGATTTCACCAAGAGTGAAGACCATGCATAATGCCTGGATTTTCCCCCCAATTTCTTTATTGAATATTTCAGTTTACAGACTTCAGCCAACATTATTCATAGATAGTCTGCCATATCTTAAAAAAACCCAAAAGGACCATAAAGAGCTATGGTTCCGCAGCTAGGCTTGACCAAGCCATTGTTATCAAAGCTTAAACTTCTCAAAATTCTTTTGTTGGCTTTGTCCTTTTCTTTTTCACAATACCTTGGCTTGTGTGTTTTTTTTACTTTATTACCAGTAATTAAACTCATCAAAGACCATTGGCATGGATCAAGACATATAAGTGTCATAATTAATGAAACCAAGGACCTATATAGAATACGTCCTTGATGAAACATATAAATTTAATTTGCAATCATCAATCTTTAATAAAATTAAACAGAAACAATATATAGTTACTTTCACGACTTATGTGCAAAAAAATGTTCGAACAAAAACGATTCGCGGGAAGACATTTATTAACATTTGAATCACAAAAGTTAAATTATTTTGGAAAAAAGGGGGGCCGGCGTTTTGACATTACAATGTAATTCGTATTTGAGCCATGTCCGGTCCTTTTTCAAAATTTCTAGTAATTTTCTATCCCTTATCTCCTCGTACCCCCTTTTAAAAATGTTTTTCAGCACACTTTCATTTCTGTGAACAACCGCGGTAGGGCACGGTCAAAATATGTAAATAAATTAGCCATAAATTTTTATTTTTTTATACCGGAAGTTAAACAATATGGACGGAGTTAAGCAACAAGACAGTACGCCCCAGAATGATTCGACCCTGGGTTTTAAATGGATACAAAAAATCGCACAAAATATTGTGTAGTCATATATTCATAATACATAATGATCATACTTATATTACTGGAGATTACACTAAATTGTGTTTGAACATAATTTGTAATCAGTCTTTTTTTTATTTTGAAATGATGTCAGCTTTGTTCCGGTCCGAGTTTTACACAAGGATGAAAAGATATTGGGGCGAAAACATATCTATTTACCGCATGCACAAACTGCTATTTACGATTCTAAGGTAAAGTTATTTTTAAAACAGGGAATATCCCATCAACTTAGTCGTGACGCAGTTGTTCGATTTGAATGCGAGAATTCAGCAATTGACGTGATCATTAATTTTTTATGAAAAATATTCCACAAGCCTGTCGACCATCGTACTTGTGGTTTTGACCACCGCTAATTTTGGGGGGTTCAGTAATTTCTGCCGGTACTATACACGATCTCAGGCGGGTAAAAGTACCGGGTACCGGCCCACTTTGAAACCCCTGTGCACTACAAATGGAAATAAAACTTAATGTCACACAATACAAAATGTTTTCTTTAAACTTTCTTTTCATAATATTGCTTAATAGAGTTGGTAGCTAAAGCAAGTTTGACTGTTTCATGATCAACAAAATGTTTGTTTTCTAAGCCAATTTATCCAACAATTGATTCTAATACAGTCATGACTAATAAGCAAAAAACACTTGTTTTCCAAGACAACTTACTGGACAGTTAATTCTAATACAGTCATAGTAATATCTCCATTCATCTGGTGTAAACTCTATTGTACACTCAATTGTCAGGCCTGGCACTAATCTTTCCTGAAAAGATTGCAGAAACATGATTTGAAATAAAATACATCAAGAGCCTTATTGAAGTCTGAAAACATTGCAGAACAAGATTTGAAATCAAATAAAATACATCAAAGCCTTACTGAAGTCTGAAAACATTTAAAAATGGAAAATAAAATGATTTTTCAAATCAACAATATCCTTTAACTGTATATTATTATAGAGTAGGTTTTATACAATTATTGACTGAATGTGGCATTTCATTGGCACATAGTTGAATTATTTGCAAAATTAAATGTGAATACAAAATGTACCTACATTTGTATTTGTTTTAATGTTACGAAATGTATTTAACAGCCTATTTGATGATCTTTGTCAATATGAAAGATTACAGGATAAACAGATTATATAGACAATATACAATACATACCGAGTTGCAGATAAAAAAAAATTCCTGTCAGACATTGGGTCCTGCAAGTAAGAGAGTTTTGCCAGACCTATCAACTTTTTGCCAGACCTACTTTTTTTTTTAAGAAATTTTTTAATATTTCACTTTCAATACAGTATGATTAAAGGGACAATCTTAAGCCTTGACACAGCTAACGACTACTACGACCAGAATCAGATTAAGGATATTGCCAAAGGGGGGTTAGTGACTGAGACCACATTCAATTTAGATAGCCCTGCAACATCGAATAATCAACACTTCATATTAGTAAGATTTTATTATTCCTCTAATGAGTATTATGTCTCCCCCCCCCCCCCCCTCCCACTTTTGTGGGGAGACATTGTTTTTGTCCTGTCCATCACACAGTTTGTCAGCGCAACTCCTCTGAAACTACTGAACAGAATTTCATGAAACTTGGTAGGTAGTAAGGACACCATCTGTAGTTGTGCATATTACCAGGAAATGTTGATCCCCTAAATTTTGTGGGAGTTAGGCCCCTTTGAACTTGAAATTTCCCGAAATATACTTCTGAAGCAGCTTGTCAGCACAACTCCTCTGAAACTACTGAACAGAATTTCATGAAACTTGGTAGGTAGTAAGGACACCATATGTAGTTGTGCATATTATCAGGAAATGTTGATCCCCTAAATTTTGTGGAAGTTATTTGCAAACACTCTAGTGTAATATCCCTTACTGAAACTTGTATATATATATATATATATATATATATATATATATATGTACAAGAGTCTATCATAATGTCACTATTTCCCCGAAAAAGTTTTCATCTCCAATCCATTGATTTTAGAAGAACAAAACTCCTTTAAAATCATTGGAACATGGGCTGAGCAATTTTCTGGAATGGGGAACTTTGCCATGACAATATGGAATAGTACCTGTAACCCTTGCTTTAGCACTTTTGATCAAATTTTTTTTGTGTTTCATGGATTAAAAAGGTTTTTTTTTGTTATTCATTGAAGATTAATTTTATTTGTTACCCAAATAGATTTTTTACCTATGACTAGTTTGTGGGACGGGGGGAGACATACGTTTTTGCGGGCAAAAACAAACTTTAATTTTGATATCAAGTCGTCATTTGTTTGTTCATTTTGTCCTTCCATTTTCGATTAAAGGACCGCTCCAGATTTAGACCCCTCCGTAAACTTACTTGGCCATGCAGCCATAACGGAAATGATCAAATTACAATTTACAACGATTACCGATAGGATACGAAATAAAATCCGGAATGGGAACTGGTTCCCGAAATTTAGCATAAACAGAAAGGGACAGAAATTTTTACCGATTTGTTTACGACTTTTGACTTTATTAACGATAATCAAAGATCCTTCGCTTAGGGGTCTAAGAGGTAACCAGGACCGACAGAAATTTTATTTTTGACAGCCCCAAGCAGTAAAAATGTTTGCCGGTCATTAGGTCTGACACAAAGACGTCATTTGCCGGACCCTCTAAAATTCTGCCCCCTCGGTCCGACAGGGCCGACGGTTAGCTGCATCTCTGTACATACATTTTGTATGAGCCTACAAGACAGGAAGATCAGTGAGCCTTGGCAAGCTTTTCTGGTCTGTTTCGCAGTGAGTGCAAGTAAATTTGATATTTACTGACAATACATGTATATTATGTTATTCCTGCAATGCCAGAAAGCCCAAAACAACTACCAATTATCTGAGTCCGCACTTTTACTGTTACTGTTTCTTACAGTCGTTCTACATGAATCAGTGTACCAGAACAACTATATCTTGGTCAGTGACCATATATAACTAGAACTGTGAATGACCTCACTGAGCGATATCCCCCGCTTGCAATACTATGATGTTCAAACTTTGGAATACAGGTATATTAGCAAGTTACCTATGAAAAATGAACGGATATGCAGTTATGTCAAGCAGACAACATCCCATCTCCAAAATAAACTAACCAAGAACATACATCTAGGGGTCGCCACAAGTACACGACCCCCCTTTTCGTGAAAGTATAAGATGAATTATCTCCCCTTCTAAATTTTAGACAGCAACGGTATTCCTTCATGCACATCTGCAGGTTGTGTACTACAACTGTGTAAAGTTTCATAAAAATTCAATAAGCAGTTTAGTAGGAGTTGTGCTTACAAGGTACATGCCCCCCCCCCCTTTTCATGAAAGTATAAGTTGAATTATCTCCCCTTCTAAAAATCCAATAAGTCGCTTAGGAGGAGTTGCACTTACAAGGTACACGACCCCCCCTTTTTGTGAAAGTATAAGATGAATTATCTCCCCTTCTAAATTTTAGACAGCAACAGTATTCCTTCATGCACATCTGCAGGTTGTGTACTACAACTGTGTAAAGTTTCATAAAAATTCAATAAGCAGTTTAGTAGGAGTTGCGCTTACAAGGTGCACAACACCCCTTTCCGTGAAAGTATAAGTTGAATTATCTCCCCTTTTAAATTTTGGACAGCAATCACATTCCTTCATGAACATCTGCAGGTCGTGTACTACAAATGTGTAAAGTTTCATAAAAATCCAATGAGCGGTTTAGGAGGAGTTGGGCTTACAAGGTACATGGACGGACGGACAGGGTGATTCCTATATACAACTAAAAATGTATCCAAACAAAGCAATTTGACTGTTGAAATAGAAACCTCATAAATTTATTTTTAAAAATTGTACCGGTACTTGTACTACTGTATCAAATAAATACTTATGATTGGACATTTAGACATTGGAGTATAAGTACGAAAATTGTACTAGAAAGTTTTATTACAGTACGGTCTAGTTGAAAATACCTACACTCTTATTATATTTGATGTAGAAATATTTTGTCTGTGGTGGTATAATATGCATCCTAATGACGTCTGTTGATGCATTAACAATACTAAGTTTCTGAATATGCTTTTTGTCTGCTTCAAACCCACCAAAATGGACCACAGATGGCTTTGCCAAGACCATAGCATTTTGACCAACTTTCGAATAGATTTCTGAAAAAAAAAAAATTAATCACATGTATTTAAATGCGAACTTCATTTGCTACTGTTTATTCAATGAAATTTCTTTGTAACAGAAATCTGTAATTTTGCAAAAAATTGGATCCATGAAACATTATTATAATACCGTATAACCGGTAATTTCTGCGGTCAACTCCGGACTGCAGAAATTAAAATCACGGAATATTATGTAAAATAAATGTTCCGTACAAAATACGTTTTCAAACTCCAACCGTAAGTGTCAAATATTTAATTAGTCATAATTACTATATCCAGATAAACAAAACCTGGTACTATAGAAATGTTTACACAACAATTAAAGGTTATTTAGCTGTGGCATGATGATTTTTACCTGTTAATTACAATTACGCCAGATCAAGAAATATGATTGTACCAAGCTGACACCGACACTAATTGAAACAATCGCCCGATTAAATGTTTACAATCATAATAAAGTTTATTAAAGCAATATTTAAAATTGTTATTTCATAAATTAACATTAGTTTTTTTTTTTTTTTTAATTGTTGTAGTAGCTTCGATTGAATAATATCAAACTGTGTGATCTCAGGATTCATCTAAAAACCAAACAAATAGAAATGTACTGGTAGTAGAATTCCGGTTAACCTGAGTTTTTATGTCTACATTATACTAAAAGAATTGAATACAATTGCTTCTAATCCTAATTCTTTTTAAAAAATTGTTTTATGATAAAGTATGAAAATTTGACATTAAAAATATATATCCGAAATATATCAAAGTTTATACTGATATCTATCTGTTGACTTTGTATTTCCTGTCAACAAAATTGATCGCGAAAACAGTGAAAAATTAGGTTCTCAAGACAAATTTGAAGTTAACCAAATGCGTATTCAGAAGTTGTAACATTTGAAAATTTTCTAAAGAACTAAATATGTTTTTACTTTTAAGGATCACTGTAATGTGCACCAGTTGTTTATCGTAACATCGTTTCACTTGTTGCTTCCTGTAATACAAACAATTTTTTTTTCGGTGCCAAGATTTACAATCCGCAGAAAAAAAAATCCGCAAAATTTAAATGTCTTCTTTTTAGACCAAAACCCCAGAAATTTCACACCACAGAAATTACCGGTTATACGGTATACTGATCATATACATTTTGTATCTTTCTCAATAACTATTTTATAAGTTTACGAATTACATGTACATAAGATTTATTTGATAATTTTGATTTCTCATCGAAATATATACCTGATATTATTTCGTGAATAGTCTGCGGTTTGCCTTATTCTAATAAATCTTAAGATTCACGAAATAATTACAAAATAAACTAACTTTTCCTTTACACCTTATATGTTATACGTTTTTTATAAGACGGGCAAAATGGTATTCCTTCTAACAAGAACAAAGAATTTGAGATCATTTTGAAAAATTCACTAGTTAATATAACATTAAAATATTGAGCAGATTATACATTTTGTGTGTATGAAAAATATGTTATTTTCATATGAACACTGCCTGAAAAGTGGGGCACTTTTGCATACATTAAAGGGAAATAACTGTAATATTGTAATAATCAATGCGCATGACCCATAACCTTTCATTTCGCTACTATGCGAATATGACAACAAAAGGGTTAGTGTTATGGTCCGCTAAAGTAGAATTACTCAGAGGAGGAAACGTGAGTACCCGGGGAAAAGCACTGACCTGTTGCAAGTCATTGACAAACTTTATCACATAATGTTGCAGGATTTGAACTCACAAGTAGTGGCGATAGGTACCATTTGCAGAGGTAGTTGTAAATCCAACTACCATACGATCACGACCACAACATCCCCCTCAAAATCATATAGTTTTAGAATCAAGTCGGAAATGTCAGCAAATGGTCTCAGGGATGTCATTAGAAGCCGGCAACCGACGAAAATCTCCGGTAACTCTAGCTGTCACCACCGGTTACTTTTTCTCTTTAAAAAAAATAATGAGAGAAAATTTATCTAGTATCAGCAATACAACATACAGTGCGTGTATCTACTGATCAGCATGTTTACGCTTGCAGATCTTTACAAATAAACATTGCTATATATCCTCTAACCCAAATAATATTAGTCGTTATTTTCCGCTCATCGGAGATGAAATCGTAGACGGAGAGGCATACATGTGAACCTTCCGGTGGGAGCATTTTTTCACCCGATTTTGAGGGTCCCTTCCGTCAACTTTCAAAATCTTCCGCCCGTGAAAAAAATCAAGTACAAAAAAATCTTGACCTACATTTTGCAATCAATATTTCTGGGAATTCCCCATTTGGAACTCCCACGCTGACGAAAAACACAGAGAGATACGAATGGTAAAGGTGAATGTCATATTCAGGGATTGGGAAGGCCACTCGCCATGTGCAGTTGGCGCTTCCAAGTCGATTGTGGCGCATTGAGGTCCGTTATCTATGCGCCCTGTAAATTCTGATTAATTATTTTATTATTTCATGTGTCCATTAAAGTCGTTTTCTATTTTGTGTTGTGATTTTGTCACTGTCTTCACTCGTCGTTAATTACCCTTTAATGGCGGTTCCTTGATTTTCCCTTTCTATGTTTAGAACAGTTATTTGTGTCAACCAATCAGACAAAAGGATTCTAAATTTAGCATATTTAAAACACATTTGTCCTGGCGTTTCGTTCTCTTTTCTGAATAATTGATCGGTTTTAGTGGAGTGTATTCTACTTTTTGGTTGAATAGAATCTAATTACAATTAATTGGTACAAGTATACCGCGCCAATCTTTTTATTTGAGTGAAAATTGTATCTATCAATAAAAATCGTAAACCGAAACCATGTGCTTGGTATAACTAATAACCGAAAAGTATCAGGGAGTGTGATACACTATTTCCAATCCAAAATGGACTTTTATGATCGTACTTATTTTTTCTTTGGATACATTTTGATAAATTCTAGTAAAAATAGAATTATAAAATTATATTGTAGTGGCAGGCGTGCATGTACACTTCTATTTTCCAGCAGGTGTGGCGTATTTAAGTATGACCGGCATCGAGGTGTTCCAAAAAAAAAATACGTCGATAAAAAATCTCCAGTTATGAGACCAAATCTCCAGCCAAAAATTTACAAATCTCCAGTTGTAGCATAGCAACTCTATCACATGTATGGAAAGGGACTGAATTACCCGGGTTACATAATTTCGTTTTTTTTCTAAATTTTTTTAGGAATATTGCAATGAGTTCCAAATGACGCTTTTACAAAATTATAAACGTTTCTCCTATACAGGAGTACCTTTATCAAACACGCTATGGCGGGGCCAAGCAAAAAAAGATGTAAACAAGGTTCACTGGACGGCTTTTTCAAAAAGCAAAGAATAGACAGTGATGCAATGAAATTTTGAACTAAAACTTCAGAATCATTTTCATCACCATACTGAATTAAACTACATTTATAGTTTGTTAACTGTTTTGTTTTTCAAGTAGAATTGCATTGAAGAAATAAAATCTTAATACATCTTTGTAGTCAACAAATTGAAGTGCCTGAATCACTGCCACAATATAATCAAAAGTAGTAAAAAAGGGTCTTTTATCTTGAACAATTGCTGAAAACATGAGAAAAATAGTACAAAAAAATGAAGTTTCAATAACGAAATTAAGCGGCAGGAGAGGCCTAGAATGCAAGATTTTGCACCATTTATCCCAGAACCCCGCCCATAATGGGCCTTGCTCGACACGGCGGAAGGCTCCGCATCAATTTGCCTGCTACTTTTAAATTTTCTCCTGCTACTTCAAAATCTATTGACATCCCTGGGTCTATTAATCTTTCATTCGTTTATTTGGAGAATATCCTTTCGTCTTTTAAACATTGTTTAAAGTATTTTTTCTTTGGACATGATTCTCATATAACTGACATGAAAGTATAATTTTTGACATGCATACTTGTCTCAAGTAAATGATTCGGCACTGTTTTAGAACGTTTTGGTTCCACCAACTGCATGGTGTCTATCAGCAATCCATTCGAACCATCATTTTGGAAACCAAGGGGGCCAGTAACGGCCCTGGTCATTGAGCTCACAGATGGCATTGCTAAATTGTTGGTGAATACTACATCCGTAAAAATTTCACATTTTTGAAAATTTTAGTTGTTTTTACAGGTGCCCGCCATATTGTTGATTAGTAAATTGGTTTATGCATGCTCAAATAAAATAGTTCAAATACAATTATTATATTTTATTCTTATTTAACCACAATTAAATTAATTAATTTTTCATTGTTTAATATTATATTTTAAATAATCATAATAAGGTTTTTATATATCAGTAATGTACATATTTGATTATTTTAGTTAAATATGGCACTATTTCCGTTTCTAAGGAGATTAATTCGCGAAAAGCGGAAGTTCTGAATATTTGTCAGTTCGCCCTATATCATATTCGCCCCACTTCCTGTTCGCTGTAATATTTGTTCGCCCTAGGCCCGTTCGAAATTATTTAGTAGTAAATGTGTTTAATTTTAGTAGTTTCCGGTGTCAGTTGGGGATTTGAGGGTCAGATTTACTTAACGACAAGTAGTGGAGCCAGTAAAGCGGATATTGCAGACCGTAGGAGTCGATTAAAAAAAAAACCCATAAATTAAATCAAAGTATCCTCTCATTCTATTTGACTAAAGATTTTTCGTCGTATTTCAAGATTATATAGGATTAAACACTGTTTTCTTAGGAAATTATTTATGTATAAACATAATTTCCTAAAAACATAGTGTTTAATCCTTATAATTCTTATTCTTGGACATCGTGTTTGTTTTCGACGCTAAATACTATTAAAGAAATACCCAAGGAGAGCCTCAAACAATGGACATACAATACACATACGATTGCCAATCGTAACTACTCGGCCATTCTCGCTACCCTGCAAATATATATTTTTTTTTTTTTATTATTTTTTTTATTTTATTTGCAGGGTAGCGAGAATGGCCGAGTAGTTACGATTGATACGATTGCGAGTAAACTGAAAAAAATCCGCGAAATGTTATTGACGACTTTGGAACATAACCAACATGCCGTCATTGACGTCATATGAAGACTTCCAGTTCGAAACGTAAAGATTAGACGTTATTTGGCTTCATGTACGCTTCAAGTTTGATTCAATTTAACTAAAATAAAATTTCAAGGTAAGCTTTTTAATTATTTTTGTGTATTATTGTAAATATGACATGTAGGGTTTCACTTGGTAAATACCAGTTACAATTAATTTCCGGCAATGTGTTCACATAGCCAGAAATGATGGGTACTTTGCTCATTTGCATATCTAAGATGGCGACGCCGGGACGTCTGCAATTTTCATATGATCTATATAGACGATATCATTCATAATTGCATGTGTGTCATTTTCTGAACTTGAAAATGATACATTGAATCAAGCTGAATTAAATGAAATAAAAATTAATGAAAACAATTAAATATTCGAGGTTCCTGGACTAAATGAAAATCCGAGGCGACGAACCCTTTTTTGGCCTTAAAGGGAAACTTCGCGATTTTTTACATGTCAGCTAAATATGTTCCTGGTGATATAAAATACATATTCACAAAGTTTTATCGACATATTTCCACAAATAACGAAGCAAATCGCAAATTTGTAATTTTAATTTCTAATTTTTCAACTAGATTGTGACGTTTTAAGCTAAAAATGCATTGTGGGATTGAAATTTAAAGTCTGGGTCGCTGATGTTAAATTCGCTTTCATTTAAAGCGCTCAGAGGACTGTAATTTAAATCTAATAACTGTTGGAAAATTAAATACTGAAGTGCTTTTTTGACAAACAACTATTTTAAATGAACAAAATGTTTCATTTCCTTTATATTTACAACGGAAAGAGTGGTTTATAACAGTCACCTATATTCGCTATATATCGGATCCCTTTTACAATTATGTTCATTTTGTTTTACTGCTAATGTGCTGAAAAATATAATGGATAATTTTGACAACGCGTAACTTGTGTATTGATTGCTAGATTCTGTTTTAATCCCATTTTTATAATCATTATCCGGCATGCTGTTTACTGTTATTTTGATCTCCGCATGTAGATGTCCGCTTGTGTGTTTTCTAGCCGGAGGGTAAAATAATACAGGTGTAAAATTCAAGGTGACCGGATTAGTAAAATGGGAATTTGAATACACACTATTTGCTTTCCAAGACGAGTTGGTAGATCGTTTATTATCTATTAAAGATAAAATATTCTTAAAACATTAGAATAAATATAATGTTTTAATAACAGGAACTGTATTCTGTATTCTTCGTGTCATAGACACTGGATTGTCTCTCTTGTAATTTTTGGTATCGTCTACGCGCATGTACAATTTACACTCGGTAACTTCAACACACTTGTACTTTTGATAGGTGGACGGACACTGACATATAAAATAAAATAAAATAAATAAAATAATTACGGTAGAAATAATAAATAAATTATAAATCGAAGCGTTCGGTTTCCTGTATATAATCCGCAAGAAGTCGAATCCGTTCCGTTTCCGTTAGTGAAATTTCTTCATCGGCTCCTACTGTAAGGAGCACCTCCAGACTGAGGTGCATTGAGCCAGACAATAAAAACATGTCATGAATCAGTTTTTCTCTTGCTTCTTCATATTTGTCACAATGAAGAATATAATGTTCTACGGTTTCCCTTTCACCACATTGACAGTTTGCACTTTCTGTGATGTTTAATTTGTGGCAGTAATCATTAAGTTTGGCATATCCTGATCTGTGGTCCCTTGCTGCTTTTTTCACATCTTGTTTAGAACAAATTATGTTTTAGATGATAAAAAAAGTATACACCATACTTGAAATTATAAGTGTTCATTATGAGAGGCGCCAAATTGGCCTAACTATATATAGCTGTCTCATCATAATAATTTAACGATCGATGTTCATAAAAGATGTTTTAATTTTAATATTAAATAAAATGATTTAGGCCTAAACGTTTAGAAATGAATTTTTCTTTTTAACATTAAAAAAAAATGATTATGATTTTACTCAATCATTATTTTAACAGTCGGTGTTCATAAAAGATGTTTTAATTAATTTAATTTAATCAAATGATTTTACTCAATCAATATTTCTTTACTTTTCTTTTGTTCAACGCGTGTTGTTTGTTTGGGAACATTTCTATATAAAGCCCCAAACTTAACGTTTTAGTTATAGCTTAAATATGTCGAGCTCAGGTACGGAAAGTGACTAGCGCCTCAAGTGATGTAGATTTCGACGACTATGGGGTGTTTGGTTACCAACTTGAACCAGAATATACGGAAGAAGAACTCAGACAAATGGAAGAGGCAGCGAGTGCCCAACGTCGGGAAATCGAGAACAACCCACGTCAGAACGACACAAATTTGATATCCACTGATATTCATTTAGACAAAGTTCGGAAGAGATCATGATCATGAGCGGTATAAACAGATGAAGGGCAGTCAAAAATTAAAAAGAGATTAGGCCACACCAGATTTACTTCTTGTTCTTCGGATTTTGTGCTAAAAACGTTGTCCAGAGCGAGCAAGTGATTTAAAAATGTTAATTTCTTTTCCTTTTTTTGCTTGTCATTTTTGATGAGCGAAACGTAAAATATTATGCGAAAAATATATTTCTTATATTTTTCATATATTTTCAGAAGCGAGAGACCATATTTTAATTTTAAATATTTTATTCTTCAATAAATTAAGGCAAATAATTCCTGAAGTAAGAAGTGAAATGCGGGATTTACTTATTTTTATCTTCATTCTGAAAACGACAGGTACATTCACACCGGTTCACTCAGCAGGGTACCTAATATTGCGTAATGAGTTTAGGTCCACACAGGAAATCGCCAGGCAGAATATACAAGTGTCATTTTACATCCGGTCGACGGGCCTCTGATCGAATACCTGAATACATGTGTCACAATATTTGGCAATAATCAGAAACGCAATGCACATTTTGTGACCCGTTAACTAACTAAAATTTTACCCCTAAGGGTTGAAGGCATGTACAAGGAATATATACAAACAACGTACACAAGTCAAATAGACAAAAACATATTAAGAACAGAAAATAAAATGAAAACAAATTACGCTACCCGTGAGTAGAATAGCAGATGCAATACACATTTTAAAGGTTTTAATAGGTGATCAAAATACACGACCCTAATCACGTTGAAGTATACATTAGGAATGGGTGCATATTAATGCACACTGCCGGATCAAGGGGGTGTTCGACAATTTAGTAAAATTCGTGTATAAATTTGGTAAAAATTGGCAAACAAGAGCCTGGCACCCCGTTCTCAAAACTGCTGGATCCGCACCTAATAGGCTATTTTTTGACAAATCTAATAAACGATCCATCAAGCTTGAAACTGCAGTCACGTGATCAAAATCTAATTTAAATATTGTAATAAGATGACCGCTTATAATACCCTCAATAAACTACATAGATTCAACATGCGTAAAGGGACAACTTAAAGAAACTTTCATATTGTAAACAAATAACTCAAACAAGATGCAGAGATAACATCATTTATAGACATTCATTATTGTCGTGAATTTCAAGAATATCATCATTATTTCATTCAGAAGATTGTGACTGGACATTTTAGTGACATTAGAATACTTATATCGTGGGTTACATGTAATTTGCTTCATACAAATTGATATTTATTAGGTAGGTCGGGTGATTTTTTTTGCTTCAGTAAACCAGAGCAAATTGTATATCATTGGATAGGGCTTTAAAAAAGAAGTACTATGCACTTTATTTCAGGTCAATATCTTAAAGATTGACAGAGTTATGACATTTTTAGATATCAAGGGGTTTGTTCCGGCTGATGCCAAAATTTCAAACTAGCAGGCAAGCAAAAAAATAAGCTACAAATGCTATTTATGATAGCAAAAATAAGACATTACACCTACATATTAGACATGAATGCCATGTACTAGAGTGTGATATATCAATATCTCTCTTTTTAGCAAAACTATTAGTATATTAATATACATACATGTACATGCATACGTTGATTTATTCGGAAAAGTATTATTAGTAGTCATTTCCTTCATCTCTTCAACAGAATACTAAGTTGCTACATGTTAATTTATTTCAACACTTTTTAGTGCTTATTCATTAATAATTGCAAAGAACATCAAATATCTAAATGAAAATGTTTTATACCTTAAACAATAACTTCTAAATCTTTATTTTTCCAGTCGTCCAGCAATTTATATGTGTAAACTGTCTCTGCGTCGCTTTCATAAAAGATGTTGTACCATTGTGCAAATCCTGGTACCTGAAATAATTGAATACATTAAATTACATACAATATAATTCTAATTATAATTTGATTTTAAGTGACTTTATATTAAACATTGTGCATAATTTGTCAAAAACAGCTTGAAAGTTATTCAGTAAAATTAACGGAAAAAAATACATTCCATATTAAACTGAGTTTCATAGTATAAGTATTACCATATAAAAGATTATAGAAAGCAGTGCTCTAAGATATCATGCCAGATTTTCAGACTATTAGACATTCAATTCATTCATTCATTCATTCATTCATTGACTGTGTGGTAATTTTTCCTCGAGTGCAGCCCGGATCATTTATATACATGTCAGCCAGCTAGGATTTGTATCATGCTAGGATTATTTACATACATGTTAAAATTATTGTCCTGCAAGAAATATACATATGTCAGATATCTATATCATATGGAGTCATTGTTGCTAAACATGTGTACCAAGTTTCATGACAGTTGGTGGGGCATAATTATTGATTTCTTACAAACGAAAAGACTACTGTACTGGTTTAGATACTGGATCTCCTTAAATTTACCTGTGATATAACTCGTCCAGTGTACCATTCAGTTGTTCCTTCTGACGTGAATTTATGCTTTACACTTTTGCCAACTAATATGGGGTCCACTTCTTTATCTAGTGTTAGTTTTGGTAGTGTAAACGAGTGTTGCACCAAAACTTTCAGATTTTCTGTCAGCTCTTCAACTGAAAGTTGCTTGTTTTTATTGTCCACAGACTTTGAAAACAAAAATACCTTGGGGTTGTCTGGCTTCTGTTTTAAGACATGCTGTCTGAAATTCAACTGGCATTTCAAAGCTTTTTTCTTTTCAGTAATCAAAGGTATGTCTGACAGTTTTAGATCCACTTGGTCTACAGATTGCCACAGCTGATAATAAACAATATCGGATGTGTAATTTTCCAACTTCTGAATCCGGTTTTCTTCCTGTTTTTTCGTCTTCGCAAATGCATCTGCTAAAGCCTGTTTTCTCTTCCTTGCAATTTCAGCTTTACGCTTCTGAAATGTGCATTTAAAATTCGCCATGTCCTTTTGTGCAGCTGCTATCATCTCTTTCCTTTCAATTTCAGTTTTAGATTTCAGCCATTCACCTGTTTTGTTTGCAGTAAACATAATATAAGCTTCGGAAGCTAAGGACGAAATATTAGGACTTCTCCTTAAAAGCATGTCAAGGTAACCAAATACTGACTCTGCAAACTTATTATGCTTATGCATGCCAATCGTTTTATCCATCATTGGCTGGGTAACATTACTCCAATTTCCACCAGGCAACTGGTCTTTGAAGATATGTTTAGCAAGCTTTGTTAATGCAGGCAATATAACTGCTAAATGAATTTGAACCAAATCATCATGCTTCCAATCTTCAATGAGTTTTTTATAAATTGCATCCTTTTTCACTGGTGCTGATTCATTAAAAGAATGTGCCTTTCCTTTCATAAAATCTGACAGATTTTCAGTTGAATATTCAAGGAAATCTAGTAGTTTGGAATAAATCAAGTTCATTTCCAATATATGAATCTGTTTATCCTCTATCAAGCACCACAGTGGGACAGTGATTAGTCTGCTTACCAGGCCAAGGGCCTTAGTACCCGCAACAAACAAAGGCACCTTTAAATCAAATAACACTGATTTTAAGAGCGTATTGGTATGCAAACCAGTCATATAATTATAATAATTTTTAAGGAAATAACAGACAGTGTCTTAGCATCAACTACATACATGTATGTAATTTCACATATTTATAAGCTTACACTTGAAGAACTATCACTTTCAGCCTTATGCGTATCGCTGTATTCCTCTATTTCCGCTACCAATGATGGAGGCAGTCTCTCAATTCCCCAGCTGCTTGATATAGAAGAACTATCACTTTCAGCCTTATACGTATCGCTGTATTTTTCTATTTCCTCAACCAAAGATGGAGGCAGTCGCTCTATCCCCCAGCTGCTTGATGAGTCCCCGAAATCACCACACTGCGAGGTGAGAGCCCAACTGTGGTTAAAGCGGCTTCCACAATCACAAAGTTCAACTGAACTGTCTGATGGATCATATACTGGTGATGAACTGAAAAAGGACAATTTTACATGTACATGTTGGAATGTTTGTGTATTCACTACTGTGCATAAATTTTAGAAATTGTACCCAAATTGCAACAAAATTTGTATATTCTTATCTCTAAAACGTCTCTAAAAATGAAACAAATATCAGCAAATGTCTACATGAAAGTTTCATAAACAGGTTGCTAGTTTCCATACAAAATAGCAGATTAATATGTTTCTTTCTAATTATATAAAAACAGGTTTGAGATTTTAAACTGCATACCAACTTTGAAAACAATCCCATCACTCAGATAAAACAGAGATATTGGTGACACAAATTTTGTTTCCAACGGACAGAATGACAGGGCTATTTCTGTATACCTATCACCCACTCGTCGAGTACAATTGGTTAAATAATGGGATATAATATTTTTCTTAATAATTTACATCTCTTCATTACCTCAGATTTATGGGAAAACGATCAGACAAATGTAATTTACATCATTTGCAAAATTGACCGAGTCTCCCCCCTTTGTTTGTTGTCCCAAAAAAAATTGCAGATGCAATGCAACATTTTACAAGTTTGGGCAGATCTATTAGACTATTTTGTTTCGTTATTAAGCACTCTTGGTAGTAATAAACAACACTAAGAACTACTACTTCGTTTATTTGTTGAAACTCTCCAGCACAAGAAAAAAAATTACAACCGGAAGTCACAAAGGGGAGGTAATTGAAAATAAATCAATGGAATTATGTGATACCACCTCCATAACGTGCGACCGCGCTTTTTAGCGCCAAACAATGCTTGGACCATTCGGACATTAAAAGGTAGAAAAATGTGTCTTCTATCAAAAAAACATATGCCATTCTATGCCAATGCTAAAGAAATATATAAAACATTGGTCTGAATATGTCCCTATTTGACTATGAAAATATTCAACCAAAATTTTCAAAATATAGACCGCAACCTGTTTGCTTCTGCTGCTGCATCCATTTTCTATCATATTGTGCCATGCGCATGTTCATGACTCTTCAATGTAGAGGTAAAAGAGAAAAAAAATAACGTGACCGTTCAGCTGTTCAAAATGGCGACCTCCATATTTCTTTAAAAATAACTTCAGTGTTCAAAGTTGAACGCCAATTTCGAACCTAGAGCTACGCTACCAGGAATTTCCCGAGAAGGTATTTACTTGCAAGATATTATTTGATTGTTTTAATTTGTTGTCGTACGGAAATAGATGAACATAACTCAGAAATCGAATTACAAAAATACCGATATTTACATTGCCGACTCATAGCTAAGCTTACTGGAAACGAGGCTCTGACCTGTCTATATTTATGTGTGGTCCCAAAGCATGTTTACCAAGTCCGTATACGTAATTTAAACCCTCCCGGTCCTTCTAAGTAATCTATATCATGACAGGTCTACCTTTTACTCAATTATTGCGATATAACTTCTATATAATTTCAGATTAGAGAGAAATCGATCCTTTTCGTCTGTACCAAAACATGTTTTCACTACGTAGTCCGCCATTTTGTTGGTCATATGACCATAAAAAGTTTTTGTCAGTTTGTGTCCTAAAAGTAATGTCCTATGAGAAATAAGGCAAATTTTGTTAAAAGGAAACTAGATAAGTTTTCTTGCCATATTTAATAAGTATTGGCAGAAGTTTTATATATATTAAGATAGGAACTTTATCTTAACCATATTACCCAAAATGTTATAATTATTACGCGCGTCGTCTGCAATACTTGCGGCACCGCCTAACGATGGGAAATGTTCTAGTTCAGAGAAATTTACGTTTGTTTTGTTAAATAAATTAAAGCATAAGGTGGAACTTACCCCCTTTTAATTATATTTTTATATCACAGGCATTTTTTTAGCCTTCATCTTTGTATATTATAATGATAAAGTTTCGGCGACCGGAATCCTGTTGGTATTCCTACAATTTTCTGAGAGGTTCCAGGATCCTGCAATGCTCTCATTGGCTGACAGGATTTCTGAGAGTAATTCTCAAATCCCATTGGTTCTCAGGGGAACCGAAAATCTATAAAAGGGCAAGCTTTCAGTTATATAAAAATAACTTGCTAGTCTAAGCAACCAGCTAGATCAAGCCACATAGCTACTAGAAGCATACTAGATCCATTGATAGACCTTCGTTAATAAAAACTAGTACCAGAGTTTTACAGTAAAGAGCTGAGAATAACAGGTTAATATAAGATAAAGATTAACATTATCATAACTTAGCGGCAGTTATTCCCCACCACACTGAGCGACCCAAAGTATACCAAGCCCAGGTATTACTTTTCCTCTATTGGCCCTTAATAATGAAGTCCGATGTTTATTGAGTATTGTGTATTTGATATAATATATGTATGTTTATTGAGTATTGTGTATTTGATATAATATATGTATGTTTATTGAGTATTGTGTATTTGATATAATATATGTATGTTTATTGAGTATTGTGTATTTGATATACTATATATATGTTTATTGAGTATTGTGTATTTGATATACTATATATATGTTTATTGAGTATTGTGTATTTGATATAATATATATATGTTTATTGAGTATTGTGTATTTGATATACTATATATATGTTTATTGAGTATTGTGTATTTGATATACTATATATATGTTTATTGAGTATTGTGTATTTGATATAATATATATATGTTTATTGAGTATTGTGTATTTGATATACTATATATATGTTTATTGAGTATTGTGTATTTGATATAATATATATATGTTTATTGAGTATTGTGTATTTGATATAATATATGTATGTTTATTGAGTATTGTGTATTTGATATACTATATATATGTTTATTGAGTATTGTGTATTTGATATAATATATATATGTTTATTGAGTATTGTGTATTTGATATAATATATGTATGTTTATTGAGTATTGTGTATTTGATATACTATGCATATGTTTATTGAGTATTGTGTATTTGATATACTATATATATGTTTATTGAGTATTGTGTATTTGATATAATATATATATGTTTATTGAGTATTGTGTATTTGATATACTATATATATGTTTATTGAGTATTGTGTATTTGATATACTATATATATGTTTATTGAGTATTGTGTATTTGATATAATATATATATGTTTATTGAGTATTGTGTATTTGATATAATATATGTATGTTTATTGAGTATTGTGTATTTGATATACTATGTATATGTTTATTGAGTATTGTGTATTTGATATACTATATATATGTTTATTGAGTATTGTGTATTTGATATAATATATATATGTTTATTGAGTATTGTGTATTTGATATACTATATATATGTTTATTGAGTATTGTGTATTTGATATACTATATATATGTTTATTGAGTATTGTGTATTTGATATACTATATATATGTTTATTGAGTATTGTGTATTTGATATACTATATATATGTTTATTGAGTATTGTGTATTTGATATAATATATATATGTTTATTGAGTATTGTGTATTTGATATAATATATGTATGTTTATTGAGTATTGTGTATTTGATATACTATGTATATGTTTATTGAGTATTGTGTATTTGATATACTATATATATGTTTATTGAGTATTGTGTATTTGATATAATATATATATGTTTATTGAGTATTGTGTATTTGATATACTATATATATGTTTATTGAGTATTGTGTATTTGATATACTATATATATGTTTATTGAGTATTGTGTATTTGATATAATATATATATGTTTATTGAGTATTGTGTATTTGATATAATATATGTATGTTTATTGAGTATTGTGTATTTGATATACTATGTATATGTTTATTGAGTATTGTGTATTTGATATACTATATATATGTTTATTGAGTATTGTGTATTTGATATAATATATATATGTTTATTGAGTATTGTGTATTTGATATACTATATATATGTTTATTGAGTATTGTGTATTTGATATACTATATATATGTTTATTGAGTATTGTGTATTTGATATACTATATATATGTTTATTGAGTATTGTGTATTTGATATACTATATATATGTTTATTGAGTATTGTGTATTTAATATACTATATATATGTTTATTGAGTATTGTGTATTTGATATAATATATATATGTTTATTGAGTATTGTGTATTTGATATACTATATATATGTTTATTGAGTATTGTGTATTTGATATACTATATATATGTTTATTGAGTATTGTGTATTTAATATACTATATATATGTTTATTGAGTATTGTGTATTTGATATACTATATATATGTTTATTGAGTATTGTGTATTTATTATACTATATATATGTTTATTTGTACACTGAGACAAGACAAAGAAAGAATAGAACAACACAAATAAATATTTGTTCTAAACTGTTTTGAGTTTTATGCTTGAGTATATATAGACCCAAAACTTTAGTATATCACAATCCTGACCAGGGCAACATTACCGTCAACAAACCCTCCCAACACACTCGGCCTACGGGAGCAGTTTGTTACAATATGATGAATATTTATGAGGAAAGTACCCTCAATTTCTGGATATGTGCCATGGGATCCATTCCGACTATTCTGTTTTCGTGCCTTAGGCACGAAGACTTTTGAAATTTTCTCGTAATGGTCGTGCCTTCGGCACGACTAGTAAATTAATTTTATTATATCAATATAAGATATGCCTTCGGTACGAAAACTTAATGTTTCTTTGTCTATGAAAATAAAGGGCGAATCAACTTCCGTCAAGGTGTTGCCATGGGACCCATTTGCAACATTTAATGTGGCCGTGCTGATTCATTCTTTTGTTCATATCGGGCACGACGATTTTATTTCTTTATTCGTAGTGTTCGTGCCTTCGGCACGACACAAAGTTTATTATTTATTTCATTTACGAAACCTTCAATGACAACTCTGCCTTCTTCAAGTTCGAAAGTAAAACTCTGTTTTCTATTTGAATGATATAGTCGTGCCCAAGGCACGAAAACGTAAGTTTTAATTCTCAATACAATTTTATAAAGTCATTATTTTATTTTATTTGTTTCATGTTTCGTGTTGGTCGCGCCTTCGGCCCGACAAAGATATTCAATTACAAAAACAGACAAATGTCTTAAGCTCCTCACACTTCCGCTTCCGATTTCAAAGTGTTTACAAGTATCAACCATGTTCGCTTCGCTCACAGCTGGGTTGATAAAAAAAAACATGCATGCATAGACATTAGTATAAAACATAAGCTCATGTATACAATAAGGAATTGAATTCATGTCAAACAAATACATGGTGCAACCTGAAACGCTCCCGAAGAACAGTAATGGTTCTTCCTGTTTACAAAATATCAAGCTTAAAAATAACACCACCTAAAACTCCAAACTGCGGACAGTTTTCGTATCCGCTACCGAACATTGTTTCATTTTTATTTCGACTAGAGTTCCGGTTTAGGTCACGTGATTTTTTCTTTTAATTTATTTCCGGTTTGGCAGCCATATTGTTGAAGATTTTGAAGTGCCATAGTAGTACATATTCATACTTCTACCATTAACGCTCCCGAACTTCGGGAGCGTATTAAATAAGATGAATATATCAAATGTTAATGTCTATGTAGGCACTCTATGTAACAATGTGAAAAAAAAATATGTGATAGTTTTCTTAGTAATTGGTATAATTTAAAAAAATGTATAAATGAAGACAAAAATGGAAATCTCCGTACATATTTTACATTCAAGGAACATTTTATTAGAGAAAAATATACATTTCTTAATGATTTCAAAGTAAGACAGGCAATTTGTAAAATCAGAATTGGTGCACATCCTCTTATGATTGAAATTGGTAGATATAAAAACTTGGAAACCGAAGAACGATTATGTAAACTGTGCATAACACAAAAAATATTTTTGGAAACTGTATAATAGAGTGCCTTGAGACAAGAAAACTGAAACAGGGTTTATGATACTGAAATATTTTTTCTCTTTCTGTTTATATTATTAATTATTTTTTAAGGCTCTGAACCCGACAAGAAACATTGTATTAATTTATATATATATGCATAATTGCCTCCAATGACAATAATCAATGTATGCAATTTGTTTGCCCCTATTGGGGGCCCATTGATTGGAATAATAAATATTCTTATTCTTATTCTATATAGTTGAAATAATAAAATGTAGTATATCAAAAATATAAAACTACATGTACCTCGATATCCTGCACGTGGCTAGGGATATCATAAGTAGTCCGCGAAAGAAATTATTTAGATTTTATATTAAAAGTTTCTCTTTTATGTTCACTATATTGAAACCATATCCTCATTTCAACGGAAATAATATATGACCATCTGACATTTATAGACTACCAGAATTTAATACAACAATAGAAATCAGGTGACACCTTTTCAAAGGTATGCTACCTTTCAATATATCAATATGGTTTCCTTGTCCTAAAGGACAGTAAAGTGGGGTGTCAAACAATAAATATTATCTGCACATTTAACATAGATAAAAGTAAAAAAAAAACTAAAAGAAACAGACAAAAAATTAAAAAAAATAAAACACAAATTCACTTATTGATTTAATCATTAGAATTATATGTTAATTCATTAATCATAAATAATAACAAACATCTACTTATCTTTACAATTGCTACAAACGAACGAACAGTCAGAAAAACTTTCTTTTGTGGTGTCTGTTGCACAGCGGTAGTGGAACCAGTTATCACACTCTGGACAGCTAACCATGTTGTCATAAATGTTAGGTAAATCACATTTTGCGTTGCAGACTTTCACTATGTTGATGTAAACACTAATATTTTTGTGTAAATTTAAAGTTTTCTTTGGTTGGACTTTTGGAAATGGCTGCAGTTGCTTATCACTGAGGCACTGTAGTAAATGGTCACGCATTACACTTGTATTAAAGGTTAAACCTTTTCCACCTGTGTACTGGTTGAAGCAAAATTCGGTTGCATATGCTATTGCAAACACACCGCAGTCTATGCTGTTTGTCTGTTGTTGAACTGTCGGTAAGTTGACTGGTATCACATTCCCATTTGAACTATAAATGCGGCTCATCTGAATTTGTGTTGAAGCAGATACGGTTTGTCGCGGGTTTTTGCTGTCTAATAGGAAAACAGTTCCACCGGTGTCTTGGATTGAAAGAACCCAGTGGTCGTGTCCGGTATGGTGGATCTGCACGGAAGGCGGTGTCTCTCGTGTCATCTGAAGTGAATATGTCCATTTTCCAGAATTTTCCAGTATTGGTGCGTAACCTGTAAATTGGAATCCATTCACTGAGGGGAACTGTTGCTTCAGGAGCTGTTGAGCAAAGTATATGATGTTGCAGCATATTTTTTTGTCATTTTGAATGTCATTTTTCTCTTTGAATGATAACATTACTCTGTCTGATAAGTTCACCCAATTACGTTTCGTTGTGGGTTGAACACTGGAGGAAGGTTGTGATTTACTGGGACTGATTTGTGTAACTGTAGGTTCTTTTGATGTCCCAGCAACCGGCACCTCGAAAGTGAGTCCACAACAAAGAACAAGAGTCCAGATGAGTCCAGAAGCACAAAATGATATTAAAATGCATTTTTATTATTTCTATCAAATAAATTGATATGTTTTTGATAAATTTCAAATATATTTCATAAATTACAGTGGCTTTTAAAATCCTTACAGTGGAAATTGGGGTGAGAGCAGAAATATTCGTAATCGGGCGATTGTAAAAGGAAAGTCAATTACGAATCGCGCATGAGAAATTCCGGATGAATAAGTAGTTTAGCGATAACTTTTAAAAAAGAAAGTTAAGAAAATGAAAATAAATGGTTATTTCATATATATTATATTCTTGTTAAAAAATGTGTAAATTTTATAAAAAAAAGAAAAATAACAAACAAACAAAAACAAAATTCAAAAACAAAAAAACTATATCAATGTTCTTACTTATTTTTTTCTTTTTCTCTCTTTTTGTTAGTTTTTTCAGCAGCAGTAATCAAAGCAATTACTGCCTGTTTTCCACAGGCAACAAGGCACCTTAAAGAGAATGCGAGAGAACATCTCCGTAAAAATTACACACAACCCATTGTGTCCGAAATTCTTAGCAAAATTGTTGATGCTGGTGGGCTTCTCAATGCAAAAGGACTCATCGTGTACAATGAGTTGGAGGCTGAGCTTCAGCAAGCATTTAATGCTTCACCATACCTCCTGAACAAACTGTTGCCAAAGCTTAAATCTAAAGGAAAAGACCACTTAATGCTAAAACAACCACCATAACTACTGAAAAACTTAAGGTGACAGGCTAAAGTGAAGTTTAAAGACTAATGCTTCTGTACGTTGCGTTGCATATATTTGTATTTACTGTTCACAAAAAAAAAATACAAAATAAAAAGACCCCGAAGTTGAGCCACGTCCACGTCGTGGGGTCTGGAAACATTCGTAAGAATGGCTAGGATCTCTACATAAGTAATTCATAAAATTTGTATATTTGTATAGAACAAACGTCTTTTATTAATAAAAAAAGCTTTATGTTATTTTTATTAACAAAAGACATCTGTTTTATAAAAATATAAAAAAAAATTCTTTCTTTCTTGTTAATTTTTTATACCTATCAGGGGCGGATCCAGAATTTGTGGTTAGGGGGGGCGTGAGTAGGCGAGGGGTCTGGGGACCGCTTACGGTCCACAGCTGGTCTAGGGCTGAACCCTGGTAGGGGGCCAGGGGGACAAAGCCCCCCCTTAAGCTCTGGGGATTTTAGGAATTACAGACATTCATTTGAACGACAATTTTGAACCAACCACACCATTTTTATCAGACCAAAAAAACTTGATTTTGAGTCTTAATTTTGTTGGATAATTGTTAACAGTATATTTTTGTCAGATTATAAGAACCTAAAGTAAAACTTTTTTTGAACAACCGTGATGCGAATTGTTCAACTCATGACTGATCGATCACGATATTTTAACCCTTCAAAGGACAATTGGTTTAGTTTTAACGCATTCCTCATTTCACTAATTGGTCTGTACTTTCGGTGCTTGTCCTTTCGGGTGGTTCTAGTTAATACTGCCCGTTCGGATGGAGCTTTTCTTTTCATCGCTTGATTCATTCATTGAAAACATAATAATTATGATTCGACCGTTCTTGTTTTCTTTTCAGAATTGAGCGAGGCGTTGTTGGTGTCCTTGGTGCTGGAGATTGAAGTGACTTGCCGGTTTGCGGCGTTGAACACATCAATGAAGTTTGAAGTGTTGAGTCTGGAGCTGGAATAATAGAAATGTCCCTATCACACGGTCTTGGTTGTTTTCTTCCAACTCTTTTATTCGGGCGTTTCCTTGTATTTTTTCGCAGCTGTGTTAAATTGTAAATGCGTTTTTCGCTCAGTTCTTCTACTCCAATACTCATTTGTACCGCTAAGATATGGTAACATGTGGCTAGAGATGGACATGAACAGGATTCCTTCGGATAGAGTTGGACACTGTATATGGCTTCGTTCTTCCTTTCAAGACATTTTTATCAAAACAATGAAACCATCTAGATATGCATTTAATTAGTAATCACCTTAATTAATACAAAATAATATGCACATAGACTATTAATCATCGTGCTAAGCGCAAGTTCAAGACAATATAATTTGACACGGAAACAAAAATAATAATAACAAGACATGTTAGTTTTTGTATATTATTGGACACTGATAAAAAGGTTGATATTCTTATTTTTGTTAAATTGTATTAAATTTCAATCATTACTTTACAAACTGATTTTTATGGTCAAAATATTTAATTTTTATTTAAAGTGAGACAATTAGTTCAGCCATGATAATTTTCTTTAGATTTTGATCAGAATTTCAATTAAATAAAGAGCTACATTTTTACTGAGCATATGATGACCTTCCCATAGATAAGATGTACATTTTGTAAATTTAAAAAAAGAAGAGAGAAAAAAAACCAGAATAAACAATTTTCTTGATATTAAATTGAAATTATTTGAAAATTCTATTACAATTTACTTATAATACAACAAGTATGAATCTAACACCATAAAAATTCTACAGATAAATAGGTGCACCAGATAAATATCTTTAATAAAAGTAAGTTATCGGTTTTGTAAATTGACCAAAACAGATAGATAAAAAAATGTTCCTGAAATCAAAATAAAACTAAATATTTTATTATAATTTTCTAATAAAATACAAGTAATTCGCAGATAAATATCTTAAATAAAAAGAAGATATACATGATGTAAATTGACAAAAAAAAAAAAGAGGATAAATTCATTCAAAATTTTCCCGAAATTAAAATAAATAAATATTTATTATAATTTTCTAATAAATTACAACAAGTATGATTTTAACACACTTAAATTCTGCAGATGAATATATTTGAAATGAACTATTACTTGTTTATTAAAATTTATTTGCACAGTGAACTTATCAATTTAATAATTGTACGTAATGAAAATTTCTGGTTCGGGAAGAACAGAGTTATCTTCCTCTGCGTTTCGGCTTTTCGAGTTCCCCTGAAAAAAAAGATTAACTAAATGAATAAAGATTAATATACACCCCTTTTCAACAAAAAAAAAGGAAAGAAATAATGAAATAATAAACACATAGCTTGTCAGCTATCATTTTTGAAACTTTTTATCATGCTATCAATTCACAAGATGAATACATTCAACTGTCAAGATTAATTGACCTGTTGACTTGGGCGCCTTCATGTCTCGTATATTCTAACTGTCATAATAGTGCATTGAATTACAATATATATTTATTAAATTCCAGTAAGGTAAAACAAAAGGTATTAATAGAAATTATTATGATTTACACGTTTTAAGTGTAAAAATGTACGGTTTTCCAATAAAATTCTCGTAATAAAAGAAAAGATTTCCGGTTTGGGAAGAACAGAGTTATCTACCTTTGTGGCTCGGGTTACACATTTTACCGACCTTGAAATCAGAAAACTGCATTTTTCAACTTTTTGAATATATTTCGGCATCTTATTATAATCTATGTGTTTCAAGTATATAAAAATGCACAATAAATGAAAAAGTTTTTGTAAAACATCGTAAAATTAAAGAAGATATCAACAATAAAAGATTTCCAATTCGGGACATTTCCGTCAATTACCGTTCGGGTTCGGGTTAAACTTTTTACCGACCACCCTATATAATCATCATTTAATTTAACCCGAATAATCCAGTCGTTATATTACTCTCCCGCTAGTCGCTGCATTAACGCCTGGATGCATTTAACTTGAATAATACTGCGCCCTCTATCGGCACTTTCGCTGGATGTTAATGCATGTTAATGCAGCGACTAGCGGGAGAGTAATATAACGACTGGATTATTCGGGTTAGGATTAACTTGAATAATACTGCGCCCTCTATCGGCACTTTCGCTGGACGAGGGCTTGAACGCTCTTAGTGGTAACAATCTGTCAGGCTGCTGGCTGGTACAGCCGACCAATCAAATGTCAGATATTAGCGCGTATGCGCATTAGTGAATCCCTTTACTTCCGTTTGTAAATATTGACAAAACAAACACGGAGAATGATTGTGCACGTGCCTTTGCATATTTAGAAAACAAATACACCTTTATTCTCATAATTATGATTTAAATTGCCATAGATTCACAAATCTTTAAAGATTTAAAAAAATAAAACACCGTGTAATCATTTTTTGAAGTTTTTATGTTTTAATCTAAATTTGCTAAAATGTCGCAATACACATCTAACATGTATTTTTGTAATGTAAGTGGGACAATAAAAGTGAATTTATTGTGGATAATAGGGTCGATACACGTAACTTGCCGTTAACATAAGATTGTATAAATATGGATATGCACAAGTTAAATTAAGGAAAATGGGATGAAATAATAAAGAAATTTTATTGAAAATAAATATGTAAACAGAAAGTTGATTATTTCATAAATTAAAATGATTTTTAATACAATTTATAAAGAAATACTCATCACAATATCGTTATTTAGGTAAATACTTATTAGACTGATTTTTTTAAACACATTTTTGTCTTTAATTGATAACTGACTCAAGCCTAAATAAATGAAATGTGACTTAATGTGTTAATTATATAAATCCTTGCCTTCTATCAATTTTAATTTCTTATCTAATTCTTATTCTTATTATGTAACAATATGGTCAGGCTGTTATTTTCATTGAATGGCATCTCAAAATAGATGGCTTCACGGTAGGTGCTCTTCCTGTATATTGGTTACATCCTGTATATTACAACTGACAGCTAATGCATGGCAAACAATTTTAATCAGCCATCAGTATCATAAAATACATTTTTTTTAAATCTTTATTTTAAATGAAATTAAAAAATCATTATAAGAGTGAATTCAATTCAAGCTTTTATTTACTTTCCAACTTTGAAATAAAAATCATTATATTTTAATATTTAAAAAATAGTAATTATTCATTTAAGTTTTATTTCATGTTTGGTTGTATTTATCCGGATATGTGTATTGCATACAACATTACATCATCTGATCGCACCATTCAGTCGGAGAGCAGACTCGATAATGGCGTCATTTCAATTAATTTGTCACGTACATTTTTTACCGGAATCGGACACGTTTTAGAATACATCGACCAAGTGTTGAAAATTCACTCGTTTTAATCGTTGCGAGCGTCAAATATAACCGAAGAAGCGAGAAAAACATAGAACATTGTTTCTTTCATATAAATTTGAGGCCCCGTGCTTGAACTTCTTGTAACAAAGGAGTAATGCAGAAATTAAAACGACAAGGAAATGGCGGAAGTTGTTTCAAAAAACACGAAAAATTAAAAATTAAAATATTTGCCGAAAGGGTGATGGAAAATCATATATATAGTTCCATAGATTTCTATATTAGTATTTCAAAGAAACATTTTCTGTAATTAAACATACAATAGAACTTTTTTCTGTCAGATGGATCGTAACACATTTTGGTTGGATTCAAGGGAGATAACTAGAATCATCACATAATTTTTAACATTCTATTTATAGAACGAGTGTAAGTAAATGCGTTTTCTCAATAAAACAAATATTATTTTGTATTAAAAATGTTGAAATTAGTCAGAATAATTGTTTATTATATCTACAGCTATTAAATTGATCAAATATAATTTAACAGATGAGTCCAAATTTGAGATTTTATGGAACCACAACAGTATTAAGTAAGGAGCAATTATATTACTGTAAAAGTAATCCTGGTAAGCTGACTTTTCGGTCGAAATACATGTAAAGTTGTTCCATGAAGGTATAACAAAACAAGAATCAACTGTAATGGTCTACTAAATTTATCGAATGAACTTGAGAAAAAAAAACCAGTCATATTTTCATATGCAATGGTAAATCTTGGAATATTAAAAATTACTTTCAACTGTTTTTTAACATATAAGGCTATTCAAACACGTCCACCGGTTTTATTGGTGGATTCACCATACAAATCATGTATAGCGCCCCCTAGCAACCCACCACGAGCATGTTGATGTCAATGTACTTGATACAAGTGATTCTTTTTTCAATGTAAATGATCTTATAAAAGACAAATGAAAGAAAATGATGATAATGAAAAAAATATAAAATTTTATCACATGCATAGTACATCCTCGTAATGACTCTTGAGCAGAACTCGTGTTATATTTTATAGATGTTTCTTTATAAAAAGGGGCGAGGGGTGTAATGTTTTTAACCTTTTGTTTTTAAACAAAAGCAGATCATACTGTACTAAGATCCATTATTTGATAACTTTTTACAAAATAAAATTCACAAAAACTTCAACTAAATTTATTTATTAAAAATAATAAAACATGTGAATAATAGGAGAAAACCGGATGGGGCTCTAATTTAAATTCTAACTGAATATGCTGATGCCATTACCATAGAAAATTTGCATACACAAATGCATCAGAATTTAAAATTTATTCTTTCTAGAAGATCCTTTCCCTTAAATTAAATGGTCTTTCTTTGACTGTATATACTTTTGTCACAAAAGCAACATTCTAGTTGGGGTTTGAAATTTCTATATTTCTTGTAGTGATCAATAGAGAAAAAATTGATTAGATGTACATGCTTCGTTGTTATTCTGATCTATCTAAATCTGAAAGCATGACTTGCATAAGTCAACATTAACTGATGTCGAATGGTCACCATTTTTTTCACACATGTTCATGTGTTGCAAAAAGCATACAAGTTTTTTACTACAGTCATTATTTTCTGCATTAGCCGCAGTATGGAGTGTAAATTCACATGGGTCAAATGACACATTACCATAGCTGTCAAAGTTTGCTGTTGTTAAATTTAAATCATTTGTTTCAAATGCACAGCTTGTATCTATGGCTGAATCATATTTTCTTTTGCTTGATGTTGCTTCTGTATCGTGGGACATTTCGAGTGATTTTCTAAATCAAGCCTCACACATTCTACAAATACAGTCATCATCTTTGAATGCATATGCATTTTTGACAAAAGTATAAAACAGTGGTTGATTTCGCCCCTGTGAGAGGTGCCAGTAGCACTTAGTCACATCTTCTCGTTTACAGTTTATGCAAGGGCTTGGTGGACTGGCTTCATGCACCCTGCAGGGCTTTCAAAATTTTTCAAATGTACCAGTACTTCACTATTTACAGGCAGTACTTTTTCTTAAAAATTGAACATTTTTCATGAATATCTTATACAGCATGTGGCCAAAAATATTGCCACATGTAAAAAAAAATCCCTATATAATCAACCAAAACCATATTTTGAATTTTCAAAATATTATTGTGAAGTCATTTCTGGATAGATTTTAACAAATTTTACACCAAAACATTCAGAATTGTCTATTTTGACTGTTTATTTGCTCATTATGTTTATATGAGTGGTTTTTATTTGTACATAATTTAAATATAACAAATAAAAATTGACTTTGATTTTCCTATATATTTCAACTAAAAATAAAACCTAAAAATTAACAACCTGGTTAAATTATCTACAAATAAAAACCACTCAGTCATATAAACAAATGAGCAAATAAACATGCTGTACAACATTCTTTGAAATTAGGAGGTACCAATTACCATTTTAAGTGGGTACCTGGTACCGTCCCTTATTAAAACTAAAAGGCCTGCACCCGTTGACAGTTTGACTTTGGTGCCAATGGTGGCATATTTCAGAAAAGGGGGGTGCATATAACCAAATTCGGGTTGTAGTTGTGAACCCACGAGATTGACAGAATGGGATAAATGCATCGAATTTCTAGACAATTTGCATTGTACATCAAAACAGTGTGTTTTACCTCACATGCCTACCGTTATTCCATTGTTTACATGTGTAAATATTGATTGTACGAGTAAAATGGGAGGAGCAAATTGTTCAACCTTGACTCTGTTTGGGTGACGTTGGAATATGGACTATTTTTCTTAAACTGTTACGAGTGATGTAAATTCCCTTTTACCCGATGAAGTGTAGATATTATTCTGTCCAAGGAACCAGTTTTTTAATTTTTCACTCCACGGGAACTTTATTCTGTCAGATGCAAAAAGTGTAAACATACGCGTCAAAAAAAAATTACGATTTTCCGAGGTAAAGAAAAAAACCGTTATTTTTACATTCATCGCAGACCGATTTTATACCAGACTGAAAATCATGACCATTAATAAATATAAATGTGATTTTTAATCATATTTCAATCATTTTCATTGGTTTAATAGAACAAAAACGTAGTTTTCCAAGTATGTATAATTGTTTGCGTTTGTGAAGCGCCATCTAGCGGAAAATATTTACGATTATCTCCCTTGGATTTTTGCGAGTCTGCTCTTCAACTGATTGGACATTATTTACAAACACTTTAGCTCCTCCTATTTTATGTCGTAATACCCATAAGTCATAGCGATTTACTATTTCCGGTTTGACGGATTTTTTCAATGAATGCATCCAGGCGTTAATGCAGCGACTAGCGGGAGAGTAATATAACGACTGGATTATTCGGGTTAGTTAGGTTAGGATGTATTCATTGAAAAAATCCGTCAAACCGGAAATAGTAAATCGCTATGACTTATGGGTATTACGACATACAATTGGAGGAGCTAAAGTGTTTGTAAATAATGTCCAATGGAGCGATCAAATGATGTAATGTTGTATGCAATACACATATCCAGATAAATACAACCAAACATGAAATAAAACATAAATGAATAATTACTATTTTTTAAATATTAAAACATAATGATTTTTATTTCAAAGTTGGAAAGTAAATAAAAGCTTGAATTGAATTCACTCTTATAATGATTTTTTAATTTCATTTAAAATAAAGATTTAAAATAATGTATTTTATGATACTGATGGCTGATTAAAATTGTTTGTCATGCATTAGCTGTCAGTTGGAATATACAGGATGTGACCAATATACAGGAAGAGCACCTACCGTGAAGCCATCTATTTTGAGATGCCATTCAATGAAAATAACAACCTGACCGTATTGTTACATAATTAGAATAAGAATTAGATAAGAAATTAAAATTGATAGAAGGCAAGGATCTATATAATTAACACATTAAGTCACATTTCATTTATTTAGGCTTGAGTCAGTTATCAATTAAAGACAAAATGGGTTTAAAAAAATCAGTCTAATAAGTATTTACCTAAATAACGATATTGTGATGGGTATTTCTTTATAAATTGTATTAAAAATCATTTTAATTTATGAAATAATCAACTTTCTGTTTACATATTTATTTTCAATAAAATTGCTTTATTATTTCATCCCATTTTCCTTAAATTAACTTGTGCATATCCATATTTATACAATCTTATGTTAACGGCAAGTTACGTGTATCGACCCTATTATCCACAATAAATTCACATTTATTGTCCCACATACATTACAAAAATACAAGTTAGATGTGTATTGCGACATTTTAGCAAATTTAGATTAACATAAAAACTTCAAAAAATGATTACACGGTGTTTTATTTTTTTAAATCTTTAAAGATTTGTGAATCTATGGCAATTTAAATCATAATTATGAGAATAAAGTTGTATTTGTTTTCTAAATATGCAAAGGCACGTGCACAATCATTCTCCGTGTTTGTTTTGTCAATATTTACAAACGGAAGTAAAGGGATTCACTAATGCGCATACGCGCTAATATCTGACATTTGATTGGTCGGCTGTACCAGCCAGCAGCCTGACGGATTTTTACCACTAAGATAACCCGAATAATCCAGTCGTTATATTACGCTTTGCTATATTAACGCCTGAACGACTTTCTCGATAAAAAGCGTCAATCGGAACCTTCAAATTAGCAATGCATTATGGGTATAAACTGCGCGTGGTGACTTTTGGCACTAAAAGAAGGAGGAGCTTAGGAAATGTTTGTAAACATTGGTCAATGGAGCGTTCAGGTGTCAAATGTTTTCATTGTACCCACGTGTTTGACCTTACTAATCTAAAAGGTGAAAAGAGAAGAAATGTAGGAAAACTAAATAATGAATTAAACATCGTTAATCAACTTGTCGATCTCCATTTCTTGTTGTTTGTAAACATTACCGGAAATTGAAAGAACCACCTTGCGCATACTCGGCAAATAATCATCGCTGATTGGCTCTCTCTTTCAGAGAGCAGCTGACGCGTTTTTATCACAAGGAGATAATACTGCGCCCTCTATCGGCACTATCGCTGGATGAGGGCTTGAAAAAGCCCTCATCCAGCGATAGTGCCGATAGAGGGCGCAGTATTATTCAAGTTAGCAGCCTGGCTGATTTTTACCACTAAGAGCGTTCAAGCCCTCATCCAGAGAAAGTGCCGATAGAGGGCGCAGTATTATTCAAGTTACATTTAATTGTAATAAATATATTTATTTAACGAGTATCTCTACATTGATTTCTTGATTACACACACAAAATTCTAATGTTTGAATTTTTAATATTGAAATCGATCAAAAACATTTTGAAATGATAAACACTTGTGTATTTCAGTTCAAAAGTATTTAATTTCGAATGGGGCCGAATCGACTTTTAATTTAGGACCGGATCGACTTGGGCCGGAACGACCTAGGCCGAAACGAAAAATCAAAAAATAAAATGTAATGAACCCACAGGCACTTGTTTCATTCAAAAAATGTATATGCCCCCCTCCTCTTCCTTACTTCAAGGTAAACATCTGCCCATTTCCCCTTTCCCACTTCGCCTCAATATTTTTCGCTTATTTGTGATCCTTTCGCTGACCCATTGGGGTTCACCTATCCCATTCCCGACAGGTGGCGCATGTGTACTATCAGTTATTCGATTCCAAAATGGCGGACGGCGATCAGCTATCAATCGTAACTACTTGGCCATTCTCGCTACCCTGCAAATAACCTCGTACGTACATAGTAGAAATTCTTCTTAAATTGTTTGCCGGAAGTTAAGTTAAGTTAAACCGCACAAAAATATAGTCCACCAAAATCCAATATGGAAGACATACTAAGTAAAATCTAATCATGCAAAACTAATTAAAACTTTAATTGAAATATAGGAAATTGTTTAAAATATTACTTTATCAAACTTTCATGTAACTGACATGTGAAAAGTAGTGCGATTTATACGCCTAATGCATACGAGGTTATTTGCAGGGTAGCGAGAATGGCCTAGTAGTTACGATTGATCAGCTATGGCAGCTTTATGAAACCGGAAGAGAGGCCATATTTATTTCAGGAAGCCTTGTGCGTGAGATATATTTGTATCGCTGAATTGAACATGATCTGGTGAAATTATTGACTTGAAATTCAGTAGTTGGATTTAAATTAGGATTTTATATTTATTTATATCACAATTGAAAAGTTTCGATGTAAAATCAGTTAAACATTCTACATGCAAGTTCGTCTTCATTGATCAACCCATATTGTGGTATAGCAGTGGATTTGCGACTATAGAAAAAAAAATAAAGGTGTCATTACAAGGATTTTAAAATGACCGATTGCTTAATTTATTATATAATTCAGATGTTTTAACATTGTTTTATTTGATTATTATTTTTTAGAATAAAAAATAATGCTTAAATTGCATTTGTTTACAAACCAACATGTCACATGACTCACAATACTTCTGGTTAAAAATAGCCACAATTTTTGGTTGAAAGGTTAATGCTATGCATATATGTATATATCCATATCACCAATAACACTTGGTCATTAGCTGCCTGTAATATCACTCGTAGTCCAAATAACTCCAGGAATTTTCATTAGCAATTTTTAGATCAGCTTCCTCCTGTTAATACAGAAATTAATGCGACCTAAAAAATACAAATCTCTGGATTGCTGGAAGATTCATTATTTTGACTAAAAATAACACTATGATCATGGAAAAAAGGAATATAACAATGCAGATCAAAGAGATGGCTAACTTCATCATTTATGTACTTGTAGAATTAGTTTTCTCAGATAGCTACATGTATTTTGATTTAAACTTGAATGCAATAATTATAAAACTGCATGATGAAGCTATCTATATATACATTCCTTTTAGCATCGTCCCCTGGTGTCTTCTGCTGAAGGGCAACCTATGTGCTTGCCTTTCTGCTTTAGACACAGGGAGGATATAAATGGCTCATACCTCAAAATTAAGGGTTGACTATCATCCTTTTAGCACCGTCACCTGGTGTATCCAGCAGAAAGGTTATCATTGTGTTTGCCTCTCTGTTTCAGACATGGGTAGGATACAAATACATTTTTTTTGTAGTCGGCTCTATCTATTTATTTATCATCGTATTTATATGATACATATATCATAGCTGGATGTATTAAAACATATCAACCACACTGAGCATATAAAATGTTATAAGTATATGTAATTGTATCTTTGTCTTTGTTAAACATATGTTATGTTTTAAATAATTATATATGTGAATATTCATGCCCCTCATTTGGTAAATAAAGTATCTTCTTCTTCTTCTTCTTCTTCTTCTTCTTCTTCTTCTTCTTCTTCTTCTTCTTCTTCTTCTTCTTCTTCTTCTTCTTCTTCTTCTTCTTCTTCTATACATGTATAGACGACGCCTAAGAAACTGGTGCCAGTTTGTTGGACGTTCATTCTGTCAAAATATAAATCAAAATCTTTCAATACTCAATCTTGCTATTCACTCGATGAATGTTGAAATAAATAGTTTGTTTAACTTATTTTTAGTTTCTGAAACCATAAAATCAATTTGCCCTTATAATTGCAATGAAAAGAATCTTAAAAATCGAAATGAGAGCGAAATTTTGATGTAACGCGTAACAAACAATATTCAGTGGATTTCACATTTTTACATTATGTATGAAAAATACAAGAGTAACTTGACGTCATTCAAAGGGAAAAATATGTAATGGTGCATTGAATTTTCGACTTTGTGAACGAAATCTATTGAAGATGTCCAGGTAATTGAAATATTTCCTAAAGCTATGAGTAATTGATGTTATTTTTGAAAATTGCATATAGTTTAAAGAAAATATATACCATGATGAAAAGAATTCGTAAAGAAACAATGAAATGGTGCAGAATTTAAAATGTCAGAAAAAATGTCCCAGTAAGCGTTTTTTAAAAAGATGCAATACGAAATTGAAATTTGAAGCTGTACAGCGATACAACGTCTAATATTTAGTTATTTATCAGCTTATGAACAAAAATTATACAACTTAATATTTTAAAAAGTCTAACTAGATAGTGTGTATTCCTCAGCACAACTGAGTAGCATCAAAAAGTAAATATCAGAACGAATGTCCCAGACGTCATTTTTGTGCGGAAATCACAGCTAAAAATTTTGGAAGGATAATCGTTACACAGCTATAAAGTTGTTAGAATATCGCGAAGCAGCACACACACACACAAAACAAAAAAAAAACAAAAAAACAAAACAAAAAATAAATAAATAAATAAACAAAAGGTTAAAAAAACACACACAACAATTTATATTTTTTAAGGTAAAAAGATCTATGTAATTTCCATCATATGTTTTTATGTTCAATGCAGACAAACACATAATGATGCACTGATAAGGACAAGAGATGAAAAGCGGAAAGCGAGATTATTTTTATCTTGATTTTGAAAACAATACGAGCGGGTGGATCCGTATATCATGGCGACCAGTTTTAGTGGTGGAAGAAGCCGGAGTACCCGGAGAGAACCACCGACCATGGGCAAGCAACCGGTAAACTTTATCACTTGCGGCTGCGAGTCGAGTTTTGTTGTAATTTATAAAGCAGGGCGCGAACCCACGCCGTATTGGTAATAGGCTTGTATGAGTTGCTGGGAAATTCAAATACCTAACCCATTGAGCCACCCGGGCCCTCGAAATCAGTTTGGTATGGCCTCACAAGTAATATTCACTTTAGCGCAATATGTACTAAGGGGACGACCATTTGATTCGGGGGGGGGGGGGGGGGGGGAGGGCTGGCAGTTTTTGGAAATAAATATTCTGGCCGCCAAAAATTTGAAAATAAATAATCTGGCCTGTGTGCCCAAGAAAATAAAATAATAATCTGGCCTGACCTCTAGATTCAACATTGTTATAGCCGGAAATGAAAAATCTTTCCTGAAGTAGGTGAAAATATAATTTTTGGCCCGCAAAAAAATGAAAATAAATATTCAGAACCGTAAAATTTGCCAGCCCTACATATAGTGTATAGTGAAAGTTGTGAAGCAAAAAGAAAACGAAAACTAAGACAAGAAACGAAACAGAAAATTGATGAAAAGAAGCTTAAAAATAAATTAAAAGTGAAAAGACACCGTGAAAAAAATCAAAATTTCTGATGAAAATACTGCACATGCACGTGTTCTTCCTTGTAACTCAGATGTTTTTCGGAACAGAATGGAAAAATCAAGAGCACTTAAGAAATTAAAAGAAAGTTTACCTGCATCTCCAAGCAAAAGGTGTGCTGTGATTTCTACGTATTTATCCCGAAGGGCACCTGAGTCCCCCACCGTTCTTAATTTAAGGAAATCTATATCACCACTTGATAGTGTGATTGCATCAAACATTCAAGAAATAGTAGAATCTGCTAAGTTGAAACGATCAAAAGAGACTCTTACTGTTATGAACACCGTGACTGCATCAGTCAGTGGAGAAAATCTTGAAAAATCTAGGTGTAAAATGCAACTTTGCAAACAATTGGGTATTCCGGCCAGGCGAATTTCAGGCGGAAAACGAATCAGAACTAAAATATTAAAAAGCGAATCTTCGGCTTGGAATCTTACTTTACGTAAAACAAGAAGAGATGCAATTTCAGATGAGACAAAGAGAATAGTGTATGACTTTTGGTTATCTCCAGGTATTTCTCATCCTACTGGAAACAAATCTGACATTAAAAGAGAAAGACTATAGGTCCTATTATTTACGCTTCACATATGGCGCAAGTTATTGAAAAGACTCAGACTGATGCCTACATTGACTTTGTAGCAAATTATCCGGATATTAAAATCAGACAGAAAGAACTTTTGACAAACTGAAACCCTTTTTCATTCGGCCTGCGTCGGAAAAAGATAGGAACACATGTTGTTGTAGATCGTGTATGAAATTTCGCAAATCGAAAAATCAATCGGAAACTTCTGAGGTTGAATTATATCCCGTTTATGAAAATTTGAGGGAAATTATTTAATGTAATGTTGCCTCGATCGAAAGTGTACAGAGTGTGGAGTTGGGAAATTGAAGTTTTCTATGAATGAAACTGAAAAAATCTCTTCTGCTGCAGACGTAGAATGGCAAAGATATGAATATGTAAATGAAAACCCAAAAGGCACGGCAACAAAACGTAGATTAACACTTGTTAAAAAGGTCACGAAAGTTGGTGAAATGTTTGACTATTTTAAAACACTATTAGAAACATTTCCTGCCCATCAACATCGTGCTAACTGGCAAAGTACACAGATGAAATCTCTTATTCAGAATCTGCCTCCAAAACATTGCATTTGTATACATGATTACTCAGAAAACTACCGCTGTGTTGAAAAGAATGAAATACAATCAAACTATTTTCAGCGTACAGAGTGTAGCTTACATGTAACAATAATACACAGACATGCGATTTTAGAATATGACGGTTTAGACACTGTCTACGACTGAAAAAGATAGTTGGGGCGTTGAATATTCTTCCGGTTTTCAAATTTTCAGAGGATATTATTATGACAATTCTAGAAAAGATCCCTTAACATACAAATTAATTCAAAGAAAACCAGCCATTGTTCCTGCATTATCTCTGTTGTTTATTTGTGCAGATGTTGAGGCTAAAAACAAAGTTACAATATCCGAGGAAACTCATTTGAATATTTTGTCTGTACTAGACAACATGAATTAAAATCGAAATCAAACTGATTGCGCTAGTTTTATTCGCAACTCTCAGAGAATTAATGAAGCTGTAATTCATATTTCTACTATTTACATTTTTATTAACAATGCCTGTCTTAACTTTACAACGGTCACTCTTGATCTCGCCCGTGATCTCTTATTCACAGAAAATTAAACGAATAAATAAATAAATAAATAAATAAATAAATAAATAAATAAATATCAGGCGACACCCTTTTCCACCTCTTTATTGACAACGTTAAAATGATAATTTTTAGCGTTACGTAATTAGCAGCAGTTTCTTGCGCGACGTCACTGTATATCGAAACGACAATGCATGAGAGATACAGGCTCAGATGAGTGTCAAATTCTATTACTCCTCTATTGATATCAACATGTAGTGTTCTGCATGTAAGACAAAACAGCAGTATATATACCTTAGTACCAGGGGCGGATCCAGGATTTGTGGTTAGGGAGGGGGGGGGGGCGTGAGTAGGCGAGGGGTCTGGGGACAGCTTAAGGTCCTCAGTAGGTCAAGGGCAGAGCCCTGGTAGTGGGCCCAGGGGGAGGGGGGCAAAGTCCCCTGGGAGCTCTGGGGGTTTGAGGAATTACAGACATTTATTTGAACGACAATTTTGAACCAACCACACCATTTTTATCAAACCAAAAAAACTTGAATTAAACTTGTCTTAATTTTGTTGGATAATTGTTAACAGTATGTTTTTGTCAGATTATAAGAACCTAAAGTAAAACTTTTTTTGAACAACCGTGATGCGAATTGTTCAACTCATGACTGATCGATCACGATATTTTAACCCATCAAAGAACTATTGGTTTAGTTTTCACGCATTCCTCATTTCACTAATTGGTCTGTACTTTAGGTGCTTGTCCTTTCGGGTCGGGTGGTTCTAGTTAATACTGCCCGTCCGGATGGAGCTTTTCTTTTCGTCGATTTCTGATTAGCTAACGTAACTAAATTAGATGATCAAAATCGCTTCATGCAGCATCACTGTGTACAAACTGACCCGGCAAAAAATGTTTGGACTCGTGCATATCTAATTCCGGAACGGAACCGGACTGTAAGAAGGCAAGAAGAAGGTAAGAATTCTGTTTATTTATTTGTTTTTTGCATGAACTTGGGGGGAATAAATGCTTTATTAACCATTTCCTGCTGTCAGATGAAACATTTTGGCTATGTCATCGTATTATAATTGAGAAATAAGCGATAATGTGCCGCAAAATGACGATCAGCTTGATCCCAATCCCGAATTTCGCTCAGTTTCTCTTTGAATTGCTCACATTGAATGGAACGAAATGTATTGAAGGAACGATTGATGAATAAAGATGACAAGAATCGTCACTTTGTGCTTTTAATTATTGATATAAGTAAGCACGGGGCGAAAGAAATGGGTCATGTCAAAATGGCAGGACCCGGTTTCGTGAATGATGTTACAGCATGATGACCCGGTTTTCTTCCAAAAAAATTTACGAACAACCAGGAACCAAAGTAAGAGAAATCCACAGCCACCATTGTTTATACTGTGATACAGCATTTCCACAATTCGATGACTTAATAAAATATTCTTGAGAAAATCATCCGTACCATTGTTATTACTGCAAAACAACCTTCGTCCTATTTGAAGAAGTAATAAAACACTCGACGGAAAACCACGGCTCACTAATGTTGAAAGTTAAATACCTTGAACTGAATCCATTATGGTTACAAAGCCATAATTTCAATGCTATTCCAGAGAAAATAAAGGCTTTGGTTCCTGTTTGTTCGTATTTTTTTTTTTTTTTTAACAAAATCGGGTCATCATGCTGTAACATCATTGACATGATCCATTTCTTTCGCCCCGTGCTTACTTATATCAATAATTAAAAGCACAAAGTGACGATTCTTGACATCTTTATTCATCAATCGTTCCTTCAATACATTTCGTTCCATTCAATGTGAGCAATTCAAAGAGAAACTGAGCGAAATTCGGGGTTGGGGTCAAGCTGATCGTCATTTTGCGGCACATTATCGCTTATTTCTCAATTAATATACGATGACATAGCCAAAATGTTTCATCTGACAGCAGGAAATGGTTAATAAAGCATTTATTTCCCCCAAGTTCATGCAAAAAACAAATAAATAAACATAATTCTTACCTTCTTACAATCCGGTTCCATTCCGGAATTAGATATGCACGAGTCCAAGCATTTTTTGCCGAGTCAGTTTGTACACAGTGAGCATTAATGTTAACATATTCGTCTTTGTTTGTCTACAAACAAGAACGAATCATACGTTTCAATCAGAATGGAATAATCTTTGAACTACTGACGGCGAATCCATATATACAATGTGTAGGAATATTTTACTACAGGTTACGAGTTAACCATTCATGAAAAAGTTGTTTGTTGAACTGCTTAATTAACGTTGTATAACATATGCTTTGCGAATTTTAGGGGGGGGGGCCGCACGCCCCGCACGCCCCCTCTAAACCCGCCTCTGAGTACTACATACAGTAACTACAAAGTTTGTGATTTGACTGAGAAAGTGATGTACAGTATCAAACGAGGGAGGTACAATCAAAGTATATATCTTAAATAGAGAATTCTTTTAACATATAACATAAGTTTGCCTTAAAACACTGGTACCTCTTTTGAGACATCATCTATTTTTTTTAAATGTCATATTATTTTAGAATTTCTGTTATCAAGTACTATACTGTTATTTTGTTACAGCTGATGGATCCCAGAATGGTTGTCAGGAACTTGGTAGCAAATACAACATGAACTGGATGTTGGCTTAGAAGTCTTTCAGATGACAGATCAAATTCCAACATAGGAGGACCAATTGCTATGACTAATTTTTAGGCTATTTAAGCTTTCAGTTCAAGTCATCAAGACTTCATCCTAAATTTTATGTTGTTGAGTTTTTTTGTTTTTTTTTGGAGGGGGGGGGGGGGGAGAAGGGGTGAAAGGATTTTTTTTAGCTGAAAATAGACAACTTTTCATGTGACATGAGTAATTAGTTAATTTTTTTTATAAATTTAACAGGAACCTTATTCATCGGAATACTTAGCTGAGATCTGGAAGGGAGTTTTTTTTTAATTTAAAATGAATTTATTGAGTCATTACATGATTTTGGAGGAAGTTTCCTTGTACAAATACTTTAACTAAATCAATAAAAAAAAATTGAGGTTATTTGATTATCATTTTGTTTTAAAAACCTTTTCTTTTATTAAATATTAAAAACAGGGATTTCATCTTTTCTATAATTTTACATTGTTTATGACATCACATACATGTACATGTAGTAGAAATAACCATATGCAACTTATTTGAAGACATTTTCATAGTTCAAAGATGTAGGATAAAAGACTGTTATTATGGATTAAGACTCAGATTTTCTAATAAAAAAGTGATTTTGAAATTGTGCCTACCGTATGTTTATTATGTTTTATTGACATATATCAGTATCAGCTGAGAGTAAGAGTATATAAAAGAAAATAAATTATCAAGCAATTGACAACAGAGTTGATGAACTAAATTAAAAATAATGATTTTGCAATCTATAAATAACTAACATCATACTTACTGAATATTGATTGAATGAATTACATGTATTTTCTGATATATTTGGTTTGTTTGTTTGATTGTGTTTAAGGCCACTTTCAACAATGTTTCAGTTATATTGTGGTGGTCAGTTTTATTGGTGGAGGACCCCGGAGAAAACCACCGACTGTTTGCAAATCACTGACAAACTTTATCACAAAATATTGTACACCTCGCCCTGATTGATATATATTATGTAGGATTATTTTCTAAGTTATGTCTTGTCTGGTTGCTGTAAAATATAGCAAAAAAGTATTCCAAATATTCTGGTTAAAAATTATATATATTTTTTGTCTATTTTCAAAAAGTCGTAATACATTGTTGTACTAATAGGTAGAATGAAGAGTTAGGGTTATGGTGTTTAATGCCACAGTCAACAAAATTTCAGTTATATCATGGTGGTCAGTTTTATTGTTGGAGGAAAATGGAGAAAAACACTGACAAACTTTATCACATAATGTTGTATCAAGTACACCTCCCCACGAGCAGGATTCGAAATCACAACTTTAGTGGTGATAGAAACTGATTGCACAGGTAGTTGTAAATCCAACTAGCATACCAACACGAAATAATGGCCCTTGGTAGAATGAACCATATATACAGGATCTGCCTTAAGCCAATTAATTGGGCCCCACTGAAGTTGCATACTCTCAGCTGTTCAAGTACACACAAACAAAAACACTGTAGGTTTTACAGAGAACAGCAATGATTATCATTATGCTATGGGGTCCACACCTCCTAAGGCGACCCTGCATATGTATTTGTGATAAGAGTAAAATTAATATCCAACTTGGCTAATACCTTCTGTGATTTTTCGCCTGTTACACCTGTACATGTATACTTGTCCACATTTGATTTGATTTGATTTTTGGCGTTTTAACTCCACTTTCAAAAATATAATCAGCGGGTACCGGTAAACTGAGAAACGAAAAGAAACGAAACGAAACGAAACGAAACGAAACGAAAATAAAATCCAACGAAATCTGTTAAGTAAGAAAACGAAATCCAACGAAATGAAACGAAATCTGTAAAGTAAGAAAACGAAATCCAACGAAAAGAAACGACGAAATCTGTAAAGTAAGAAAACAAAATATAACGAAAAGAAACGAAATCTATAAAGTAAGAAAGCAATATCAAATGAAAAAAAGAACGAATTCTGTAAAGTAAGACAAGAATCGAAACGAAATAAACGTTTATTCTTTGTAAGCACTACTAGAGATATCCAATAAAATTACGTAACTCGACCTAAGCTACCTATCGAGACGTATCTTCACCTATGGTCACGAAGCATGACTCACGGGATCCTACATTGAAGTTTGATTGAAAATTACAATAACATTCAGCATTCATTCAAATACTAGTATTCCACATCTCAGTATTTTCTATTTGATACCGACTGGATGCACACTTCGGATTGATTTATTTATTATTGTTTGCTTAACGTTCAGTCGCTAATATTTCATGCATAATCGGGACGAGAACAAGTTGAAAAAAATCAAATTGATAAAGAAAAGCGAGGTTGGGATGGGAAACAGGAAAAACAATTTTTGACTGCAATGACCTGGAAAAAGGGAGAGCTGGATAGGGGCGGAAAATTTTGCCATCTGTAGCGGCCCCAAGGTATCATAGGGGCATACTCTTACGAAATCTACAGATGGGCTCTTTTTAATACGTGCATGAAGAGTGGCACCCTCCACACACCTTGGCCTACTATGGTCCGCAGTAAGATTTTCCTCTAATAACCTGACAACTCCCGAAGCGAGGGCTACCCTATTTAGCCATCGAGTTACCTAAGGTACACACCTTAGTTGCTCGGGGGGGGGGGGGGGGGGGGGGGGGGGGGGGCTGAGCATCCGACACCCGGACAGACTTTAAGTACTCTTAATCGGCTTTTACGACAAGCCGAGATCTGCTTCAGGCCTATTCTTTATGACGCCCGGGACTTGCACAGGGCTTTCGGAAAACAACATCTTGAAAAATGTCCTGTCAAAATTATGCACATTAACTATATAATTTCATCATATTACATCTTGAATATTTTCTTTAACGGGATAAGTCAGTAAGTGCACATTTTGGGAGCTACGTGCCCTAAGCACGGGCTGTTCGGTAGTCAGGGACCAGGCAAAATTTATCAGGGGTTGGGACCGATGCATTTCAATTGTGCCTCTTAAAAAGTCTTTGTCCCATGTTCAATACACAGGCCTGTGGTTCAATATTTATGAAAAAAAACTAAATGTTCCATGCCTAATTTCAATGAAAAAAATAAAGGTTTTACCAAATTCTGCCAAGAAAACGTGAAGACAAAAAGTTGCAAAAATATCTTTGTCCCATGGCCTTTTGCTCTGGTTCCTATTGCCTGGTCCCTTAGAGGCGAATTTTTGTTTCAGATACATGTCGTATGAGGAATACTAAGGCAACAATTTAAAACAAGACATCCGAAGGTTTAACTATCTGAAATTAACTAATTGAAAGTTTTATAGATAGCGACAGTACCTATGTTTTTTAAACCATTTCACCAAAACATTGATAAACATTGTTTTATTTGAATAAATACCCCCCCCCCCCCCTCCTCCTGCCTCAGTTTTAAAAGAGCATATTAAATCTGTAGAGTAAATTCACCAAAAATCCAATTTTCCATAGGAATCACACCTATTTGAAAATGTCTGGGCACGGGTATGTAGACCTAGATTAGATCAGTAAAGTATCTATATTGTTTTAAAGCATACATTATTGTCCTTAGAAGTAATATGGAGTTTGAATGGAACTCATTGACTTTTGGCGGACATTGAGGCCTTGACTCTAATCCAACTGATTACCACCTAAAAGTTATATTTTTTTGTTTTGTAAATGAATGGTTCAAAATATCCTAATAGATATACGGATTACTAGTCAGCGGGTGTTTGGGGAGTATGTCCCCCTACAAATAGAAAAAATACGATTTTTGCATGAAATCTTGATACCAAAAAAATTTATCGCCTCGCTCAGACAGCCCGCCGATTATTATTTTTTTTAACTCTAACCTGAAATCCTGGATACGCCCCTGTATCTTAAAAACATATTGTTGAGAAATACAGTGTATGAGAAAACCATGAAAAATTTAGTCCAGAATCCATAGCCACTTACTTGATTTTTATAAACTATTGGTGTTATTGATATAGGACCCAATATGAAACTTATTTTGACAAGAATGCTGGGCGCTATGTATATAAATGAGGCTTTGTAATTTGCTGTTTTGTCGGATCGTTGTCTCGTGGACATTTATTCAGCATCTCAGTATTTCCATTATTTTGGCAAAATAGTATTTTCGACAAACCTAAGTCCGAGCTATAAATTGTTATTGGAAAAATAATGATTTCGACAAATCAGGCGCACTACTAATCAGTAATGTAGAATTTGAATAAATTCTGCTCTAATAACAACCCCATTCTTTATATAGGGAAAATGTCACTTTACGAAGAAATATATATAAGAATGTATACTATCAGATTAGTTTTCAACCGAAAGAGGGTGCATTTTACATCTGGAAGCTATTTTGGTTCTTGTGAAAAGACATTTTCTCCATTTTTCCGAAGCTTAAAAAAATCAAAAGCTAGATAAAAATAAAGTCCGGTGTTCCTTATATTCGGACAAAGTGAAATAAAAGTTGAACAGGTAATTCCAAAATCGAAAAAGTTATGACTTGTCATCCATTTGTGATAAGAAACACCATCCCTCCTGCCCCTGGACACCCACCGAACATCGATTCCCATCACCACATTTCTTCTTCGGAAAACTGCCCACAAATGCAACCCTGAAATTTGATGATACCGCCTTATACATATGCATATCGGGTAGTATTGTGAGTGAAGGTCGTTTCGCTATTGAGATATACAAATGTAGGCTTGCGACCCCCCCCCCCCCCCCCCCCCCATAAAAAGGAAAAATTAACGATATACTACTCCATCAAAACATCAAATACTCAGGGGTCCAGTTTGCCCAAGGCCCCTAAAAATTTGGCTGGGCTACTAGAAATTGAGGTTTATTTTAGTTACTTAGATAGGATTGGGCTACTAAAAATTGTGTTTGTCTAGGAACTGATACCGGTATTTCCCTGTGTCTTTCCGTGAACTACTATGGGCGTTGGTGTTGTTGTTGCATGGGGTATATACCCGCCTGTATATTTTGCAAATTGATTTTTTTCAACTTGTTCTCGTCCCGATTATGCATGAAATATTAGCGACTGAACGTTAAACAAACAACAATAAATAAATCAATCCGAAGTGCGCATCCAGTCGGTATCAAATAGAAAATACTGAGATGTGGAATATTAGTATTTGAATGAATGCTGAATGTTATTGTAATTTCCAATCAATAGGTAAATTCATAGGTAAAGATACGTCTCGATAGGTAGCTTAGGTCGAGTTACGTAATTTTATTGGATATCTCTAGTAGTGCTTACAAAGAATAAAGGTTTATTTCGTTTCGATTCTTGTCTTACTTTACAGAATTCGTTCTTTTTTTCATTTGATATTGTTTTCTTACTTTATAGATTTCGTTTCTTTTCGTTATATTTTGTTTTCTTACTTTACAGATTTCGTTTCATTTCGTTGGATTTCGTTTTCTTACTTTACAGATTTCGTTGGATTTTGTTTTCGTTTCGTTTCTTTTCGTTTCTCAGTTTACCGGTACCCCATTTCTTATTGTCTGAAATATTCATTTCTACAATTTTACAGATTAGACAGGAATAAGTAATGGTTCAAAAGTCATTCATTTCAACTTTTTTTGGTCTGTTTATTTGAGAAAAGGATATCTACTATTGAAATTGAAAAAAAAAAAAATATATTAATTAAAAATTATTAAAAAAAAAAAAAAAAAAAAAAATTTAATTAATGTCATTTTCAGCGTTGGATCGTTATTACGTTAAATAGTTTGAAGTTAATTTGGATTTTTTATTTTTTATTTTTTAACAATATTTGTTGAAAAATATATGCCAACAAGATCCAAACTCTCATTTCCTTCTAAAACTGCCGAAAAACATCTTCGGTAAAATGTAAACAAAGCGGTTTATAAATAAATAGGGCTATAATTGGAAAAATCACGTGACCTCAGGAACGAGACTACCGGAGTAGCAAGATGGCTGACGAAGTAGGCGGGACTTGTCACAAATGAGACATTTGTTATAATAATGAGCTGGAAATGATTATTAATATGTAAGTAAGTATAGAAGAATGCAGATAAATATCTAATGAAACGATACATATATGTTTGATCGTTCTTGGACCCTTTTTTCATGACAATAATTTGCAAAAAAGGTGCGAAGGATTTTCACCGCGCACTTTCGAAAGTTTTTTATAGGCTGAAATCCATAGCCCTATGGTCCGCAAATATCAGAAAAACTGCCCAAGGACCATAAGGGCTACGGTTCCGCAGCTAATTTTTTTCGAACTGTCAAAAAAGGTTTCTGAATTCAGCAAAAAAAAAGGGGGCAAAAGATATCCTGTCCACAATTACCTGTGTGAAATACAACTGTTTTAAGGCATTTTTTTTTTTTTTATATTAAATATATTAATTTCCAAAACTGTCCAAAGGCAAAGCGATCGTTTAAAACTAAACAAACCATTTGTTGGTCAATACACAATCACGTGTTACGAATTATTTTTATCCCTCGACTGACAGCTTTAAAAAAACCCAGATGTCAGTGGAGGGATACACATAATTCGTAAAGCAAACCCTTGTTATCAATACTAGAGAACGGGGAGCATATTTTAGTACCTGAACAACTACCACGGTCCTGAGAATGGAATTCGTCAGGGGAGACAATTCAGTGCGAGTACTAAACACCGGGAATTATAGCATACAAACTAATACTCGGACTAAACTGTATCTGTATCTGGTACGTTGTAGAACCCAACTATGGTTTTTATACAACGGGTAGAGAGAGCGCCGATGGCGGTCTTTATTGGCGCTGATTCCTTAGAGCGGTCTTAAATGCTTCTAAGGAATTTGCACTGTTTGGCAGATGGTTCCAATGAATTACAGTGTCCACAAAGAAAGAATGTTGGTACTGCTGTTTCTTGTAGTCTGGTAATTCAAGTCCTTTTGTATTATTGCATGTACGTTTCTCTACTATATTTGATGTTATATGATCTTTAAAATGTTTTGCTTTGATGTTCCTTTTCGGTCTAGCTAATTTAACGAAATTATCTGTTGGTAGTGCCGGTACCAACCTCTCAACCACCTTGTACAATAGGATCAGACGTAGGCTAAGTCGTCTGTCCTCTAGTGTCTCCAGCTCAAGGTCTTCTCTCATCCTCGTGATGGCTCCTGTTTCTCTACTTTTGTAGTCTTTTTTAACGAACCTTATAGCCCTGTTCTGTATTCGTTCTAGTTTGCCTATGTCTCCCTTAAGGTATGGGTTCCAGATGGTAGCTCCATATTCCATGATTGATCTTACTAGGGTAACATATGTGGTCTTTCGGCATGTTTCAGGGACATTTCTTAAATTTCTTCTCAGGAAGCCCAGTGTTGCGTTTGCTTTTTTACACACATTGTTGATGTGGATGCTCCATTTCAGGTCGTTTGAGATTTGGAGTCCTAAATATGGATTGTCCTGTATTTCTTGTAGTGTGTGTTTTTCTAGTTGGTAATATCAAGATGACTTGTTGTTTATTGACAGGACATAACATTTCTTAGTGTTGAATCTCATGCCCCATTTATTTGCCCATTCTTCAAGGTGTTAAAGGTCTGCTTGCAGTGTGAAGTGGTCTTCTTCTTTTTTGATCGTTCTATATAGTAGGCAGTCGTCGGCAAATAAACGGACAGACGAGTTGACACAGTCTGGAAGGTCATTTATATGGCATAAGAACATTATCGGACCGAGTACAGTACCTTGAGGCACTCCAGAGTCTACTGATGTTTCCTTTGAACTTTCACCCTCCACTATTATTCTCATTGTTCTGGTTGATAGGAAGTTGGTTAGCCATGAGTGGATGTTTCCTTTGATACCGTATTGTTCTAGTTTGTGTAGAAGCTTATCATGTGGTACTGTGTCAAATGCTTTAGAGAAATCTAAGATGGCAATGTCTACTTATTGTCCTTTATCGTGTTCTTGTAGGAAATCGTTGATTGTTGTGATCAGTTGGGTTTCACAAGAATATCCGGACCTGAAACCATGGTTTAAATTTGTTAGTATCTTATTTTTCTCCAGGTGTTTTAGGAGATGTCTGCAGATATTAATGTGTTCCAGTATTTTGCAGGTGACTGATGTTAGTGATACTGGCCTGTAGTTTTCTGGTAGGTGTTTGTCTCCTTTTTTGAAGATACTCGAGATGTTTGTATCTCTCCAGTCTTTGGGTAGTTCTCCAGTATCCAAAGAACATTGTAGTATGGTTTTTAGCATTGGCACTAGGTGTATTGCGCATTCTTTTAGTATTCGGTTTGGTATATTGTCTGGCCCTGATGCTTTTGATGGATTTATATTTGCTAATAGTTTTTCTAGGCCCTTTTGATCAATGATGATTGGTCTGATGTTGTTTTTTGATTGTATCCTAGTCGATGGTAGGTCATTATTTGTTGGTTTGGTAAAGACTGATTTAAACTGGTTTAATAATAATTCAGCTTTCCCTTTGCTGTCACTTATGAGGTTTGTTCCTTTCTTTAGTGGTGCTATACCTCCGGATTCTTGACGTTTTGAATTGACATATTTCCAGAACGGTTTTGTGTTGTTGTTGTTTAGCCCGTCTATGATGTTTGTGCTTACAAAATCCCATTCCGCTTTTCGTAGGTGGCGTTTACATTCTTTTTGGAACGTTCTATAGTTGGTTTATTTATTACTTTTCCGTGCTTGTTTGTATAGCCGCTGTTTCTTTTTTAACATTTTTCTCTCTTTCCTCTTGAACCATGGTATGCTGTTTCGTGATTTGATTTCTTTATTTGGAATGTTGTTATTCATGGTCCCAAATAGGTGTTTTTTGAAAATATCCCAAAGCTGATGTACATCTGCTCCATTCTTTTGCTTCTCTTCTACTATTTCATTTAGTGTATTTAGGTCTTTATTTATTGTGTTCCAGTTAGCTTTACTGTAGATGTAGCATATATAGAAATTATTTCCGAAACACCTCTTTGCTTGTCAGACGTGTTATTACTTTATATTTCAAAATCATTTTGCTTCTGAAATACCTTTTGCGGTCTAAAATAATTACCAGAAATCTTGAATGACACATACCATTCTCAAAGAAATATGTTTCTTTTGCCAGTTAGCAACACAATCTACCAAGATCGAGAATGGCGCAAAAAAACAAACATATGTGAAGGCATGCCAATTTTAATGTACAACAACCAAGTTTTATATTGTTCCGGAATATGTATCTTCCCCTTTTTAAAAACGGCAGATGGAAAACATCAATTACTCTGCTATTGACATAACCGAAACAGTTAAAAATAATATATATAAATATTGAATAAAAACGTAGATATCAAATATACAGTGCACGGCGCGTTTCTGGAATAACCTTCACCAGGTAGGATCAAAATCGAAAGATTGGGAAGCCAAATAATTTAAAATTTTAGGAGCAATAAAACCAAGGGCCTAAAACAGAATTGCCAAAATCACCTAACATCACCTCAGCCTGATAAAGGAGAACTTTAGTTTTATTAATATTGCATTATTTAGGAATTGTAAATTTCAATAAACAAAAATATACTTAATAAACCATGAATATTAAGTTACAGAGTTGACTTAGTGCTTTCAATCTTCACCTCGTCATCATTATATTATTAGGGGGTCAGAGTTGACTTAGATTGCTTTCAATCTTCACCTCGTCATCATTATAACATAAAGGGGTCAGATTTGACTTAGTGCTTTCAATCTTCACCTCGTCATCATTATAATATAAAGGGGTCAGAGTTGACTTAGTGCTTTCAATCTTCACCTCGCCATCATTATTATATAAAGGGGTCAGAGTTGACTTAGTGCTGTCAATCTTCACCTCGTCATCATTATAATATAAAGGGGTCAGAGTTGACTTAGTGCTTTCAATCTTCACCTCGTCATCATTATGATATAAAGGGGTCAGAGTTAACTTAGTGCTTTCAATCTTCACCTTGTCATCATTATAATTTAAAGGGGTCAGAGTTGACTTAGTGCTTTCAATCTTGACCTCGTCATCATTATAATATAAAGGGGTCAGAGTTGACTTAGAGTGCTTTCAATCTTCACCTTGTCATCATTATAATATAAAGGGGTCAGCGTTGACTTAGAGTGCTTTCAATCTTCACCTCGTCATCATTATAATATAAAGGGGTCAGAGTTGACTTAGAGTGCTTTCAATCTTGACCTCGTCATCATTATAATATAAAGGGGTCAGAGTTGACTTAGAGTGCTTTCAATCTTCACCTTGTCATCATTATAATATAAAGGGGTCAGAGTTGACTTAGTGCTTTCAATCTTCACCTCGTCATCATTATAATATAAAGGGGTCAGAGTTGACTTAGAGTGCTTTCAATCTTCACCTCGTCATCATTATAATATAAAGGGGTCAGAGTTGACTTAGTGCTTTCAATCTTCACCTCGTCATCATTATAATATAAAGGGATCAGAGTTGACTTAGTGCTTTCAATCTTCACCTCGTGATCATTATAATATAAAGGGGTCAGAGTTGACTTAGAGTGCTTTCAATCTTCACCTCGTCATCATTATAATATAAAGAGGTAAGAGTTGACTTAGAGTGCTTTCAATCTTCACCTTGTCATCATTATAATATAAAGGGTTCAGAGTTGACTTAGTGCTTTCAATCTTCACCTCGTCATCATTATAATATAAAGGAATCAGAGTTGACTTAGTGCTTTCAATCTTCACCTCGTGATCATTATAATATAAAGGGGTCAGAGTTGACTTAGTGCTTTCAATCTTCACCTCGCCATCATTATAATATAAAGGGGTTAGAGTTGACTTAGGTTTTGGTAGGCGATATAAATCTAGGTATTGGTATGCTGTATAAAGCTAGGTTTTCGCATACGGTATAAATCTAAGTTTTGGTATACGATATAAATCTAGGTTTTGGTATACGGTATACATATAGGTTTTGGTATGTGATATAAATCTGGGCTTTGGTATACAGTATAAATCTATGTTTTGGTATGTGATATAAATCTAAATTTTGGTATACGATATAAATCTAGGTATTGGTATACTGTGTAAATCTAGGTTTTCGTATGCAGTATAAATCTAGGTTTTAGTATGCCGTATAAATCGAGGTTTTGGTATGTGGTATAATAGAATTATACCGTATACCAAAACTTAGATTTATATCACATACCAAAACCTAGATATATACTTTATACCAAAGCCTAGATTTATATCGCATACTAAAACCTAGATTTATACCGTATACCAAAACCTATATTTCTACCGTATACCAAAACCTATATTTATACCGTATACCAAAACCTAGATTTACATCGTATACCAAAAGCTAGATTTATACAACATACCAATACCTGGATTTATAATTTTTATCAAAACCTAGATTTATATCGCACACCAAAACCTAGATTTAAATAGCATAGCAAAATCTAGATTTATCTCGTAAACCACAACCAAGATTTATACCGTATACGAAAACCTAGATTTATACAGTATACCAATACCTAGATTTATATCGTATACCAAAACCTAGATTTATATCCTATGCCAAAACCTAGATTTATATCGCATACCAAAACCTAGATTTATACCACATACCAAAACCTCGATTTACACGGCATACTAAAAGTTAGATTTATATCGCATACCAAAACTTAGATTTATATCACATACCAAAGCCTATATATATACTGTATACCAAAGCCTAGATTTATATCGCATACTAAAACCTAGATTTATACCGTATACCAAAACCTATATTTATACCGTATACCAAAACCTATATTTATACCGTATACCAAAACCTAGATTTATATCGTATACCAAAACCTAGATTTATATCCTATGCCAAAACCTAGATTTATATCGCATACCAAAACCTAGATTTATACCACATACCAAAACCTCGATTTATACGGCATACTAAAAGTTAGATTTATATCGCATACCAAAACTTAGATTTATATCACATACCAAAGCCTATATATATACTGTATACCAAATCCTAGATTTATATCGCATACTAAAACCTAGATTTATACCGTATACCAAAACCTATATTTATACCGTATACCAAAACCTATATTTATACCGTATACCAAAACCTAGATTTATATCGTATACCAAAACCTAGATTTATATCGTATACCAAAACCTAGATTTATATCGTATACCAAAACCTAGATTTATACAATATACCAATACCTGGATTTATAATGAATATCAAAACCTAGATTTATATCGCACACCAAAACCTAGATTTATGTAGCATAGCAAAACCTAGATTTATCTCGTAAACCACAACCTAGATTTATACCGTATATGAAAACCTAGATTTATATAGTATACTAATACCTATATTTATATCTTATACCAAAACCTAGATTTATACCACATACCAAAACCTCGATTTATACCGCATACCAAAACCTAGATTTATACCGTATACCAATAACTAGATTTATATCGAATACCAAAACCTAGATTTATATCGTATACCAAAACCTAGATTTATATCGTATACCAAAACCTAGATTTATACCATATACCAAAACTTCGATTTATACCGCATACCAAAACCTAGATTTATACCGTATACCAATAACTAGATTTATATCGAATACCAAAACCTAGATTTATATTGTATACCAAAACCTAGATTTATATCGTATACCAAAACCTAGATTTATACCACATACCAAAACCTCGATTTATACGGCAACCTAAAACCTAGATTTATACCACATACGAAAACCTAGATTTACACAATATACCAATACCTAGATTTATATCGTATACTAAAACTTAGATTTATATCACATACCAAAACCTAGATTTATACTGTATACCAAAGCCTAGATTTATATCGCATACCAAAACCTAGATTTATACCGTATACCAAAACCTATATTTATAACGTATCCCAAAACCTATATATATACCGTATACCAAAACCTAGATTTATATCGTATACCAAAACCTAGATTTATACCGTATACCAAAATCTATATTTATACTGTATTCCAAAACCTAGATTTATATCGTATACCAAAACCTAGATTTATATCGCATACCAAAACCTAGATTTATAAAACATACCAAAACCTGGATTTATACGGCATACATTTATATCGCATACCAAAACCTAGATTTATATCGGATACCAAAACGTAGATTTATGTCGTATACCAAAACCCAGATGTATATCATATACCAAAGCCAATATTTATATGGCATACCGAAACCTAGATTTATACCGTATACCACAACCTAGATTTATCTCGCATACCAAAACCTAGATTTATACTGCAAACCAAAATCTAGATTTATACCGTTTAGATTTATATCGCATACCAATACCTAGATTTGTACCATTTAGATTTATATCACATACCAAAACCTAGATTTATATCGTATATCAAAACTAATATTTAGAACGCATACCAAAACCTAGATTTATATAGTATACCAAAACTTTGATTTATATCGTATACCAAAACCAAGATTTATATCGTATACAAAAACCTAGATTTATATCGGATGCCAAAACCTAGATTTATATCGTATGCAAAAACCTAGATGTATATTGATTGCCAAAACATAGATTTATATCGAATAATAAAACCTAGAAGTATACCAAAAGTATTCCAAAACTTTGATTTATATAGCATACCAAAACCTAGATTTATATCGCATACCAAAACCTAGATTTATATTGTAGAGCAAAACCTAGATTTATCTTATAAACCACAACCTAGATTTATACCGTATACGAACACCCAGATTTATACAGTCTACCAATACCTAGATTTATATCGTATACCAAAACCTAGATTTATATCGTATACCAAAACCTAGATTTTAACCCCATACCAAAACCTAGATTTTTATCTTATACCAAAACCTAGTTTTATATCGCATACCAAAACCCAGATTTATATCGCATACCAAGACCTAGATTTATGTAGTATAGCAAAACCTAGATTTATCTCGTAAACCGCAACCTAGATTTATATCATATATATATAGGTTTTCGTATCAAAGTTTTGGTATACTTTTGATATACTTTTAGGTTTTCTTATTCGATATAAATCTATGTTTTGGCAAACAATATAAATCTAGGTTTTTGTATACGATATAAATCTTGGTTTTGGTATACGATATAAATCTAGGTTTTGGTATGCGATCTAAATATAAGTTTTGAAATACGATATAAATCTAGGTTTTGGTATGCGATATAAATCTAAATGGTACAAATCTAGGTATTGGTATGCGATATAAATCTAAACGGTATAACTCTAGGTTTTGGTATGCAGTATAAATCTAGGTTTTGGTATGCAAGATAAATCTAGGTTGTGGTATACGGTATAAATCTAGGTTTCGGTATACGATATAAATCTTCGTTTTGGTATACGGTATAAATATAGGTTTTGGTATGCCATATAAATATTGGCTTTGGTATACGATATAAATCTGGGTTTTGGTATAAGATATAACTCTATATTTTGGTATACGATATAAATCTACGCTTTGGAATACGATATAAATCAAAGTTTTGGTATACTTTATAAATCTAGGTTTTGGCATACGATATAAATCTAGGCTTTGGAATACGAAATAAATCAAAGTTTTGGTATACTTTATAAATCTAGGTTTTCGTATACGGTATAAATCTAGGTATTGGTATTCGGTATACATATAGGTTCTGGTATACGGTATAAATCTAGGTTTTGGAATACGATATAAATCTAGGTTTTGGTATACGGTATAAATGTAGGTTTTGGTATACGATATAAATATAGGTTTTGGTATACGGTATAAATTTAGGTTTTGGTATGCGATATAAAACTAGGTTTTGGTATAAGATATAAATCTAGGTTTTGGTATGGGGTTTAAATCTAGGTTTTGGTATACTATATAAATCTAGGTTTTGGTATACGATATCAATCTAGGTATTGGTATACTGTATAAATCTAGGTGTTCGTATACGGTATAAATCTATGTGTTGGTATGCGATATAAATCTAGGTTTTGGTATGCGATATAAATCTAGGTATTGGTATACTGTATAAATCTAGGTTTTCGTATACGGTATAAATCTAGGTTGTGGTTTACGAGATAAATCTAGGTTTTGCTATCCTACATAATTCTAGGTTTTCGTGTGCGATATACATCTACGTTTTGATATACGTTATAAATCCAGGTATTAGTATATTGTATAAATCTAGGTTTTGGTATACGATATAAATCTAGGTTTTGGTATACGGTATAAATATAGGTTTTGGTATACGGTATAATTATAGGTTTTGGTATGCGGTATAAATCTAGGTTTTGGTATGCGATATAAACCTAGGCTTTGGTATACAGTATGAATCTAGGTTTTGATATGTGATATAAATCTAAGTTTTGGTATGCGATATAAATCTAGGTTTTGGTATACTGTGTAGATCTAGGTTTTCGTATGCAGTATAAATCTAGGTTTTGGTATACGGTATAAATCTAGGTAGTGGTTTACGAGATAAATCTAGGTTTTGCTATGCAACATAAATCTAGGTTTTGGTTTCGATATAAATCTAGGTTTTGGTATGCGATATAAATCTAGGTATTGGTATGCTGTATAAATCTAGGTTTTCATATATGGTATAAATCTAGGTTGTTGTTTAAGAGATAAATCTAGGTTTTGCTATGCTACATAAATTTAGGTCTTGGTATGCGATATAAATCTGGGTTTTGGTATACGATATAAACTAGGTTTTGGTATAAGATAAAAATCTAGGTTTTGGTATGGGGTTTATATCTAGGTTTTGGTATGCGATATAAATCTAGGTTTTGGTATGCGGTATAAATATAGGTTTTGGTATACGGTATAATTATAGGTTTTGGTATGCGGTATAAATCTAGGTTTTGGTATGCGATATAAATCTAGGCTTTGGTATACAGTATGAATCTAGGTTTTGATATGTGATATAAATCTAAGTTTTGGTATGCGATATAAATCTAGGTATTGGTATACTGTGTAGATCTAGGTTTTCGTATGCAGTATAAATCTAGGTTTTGGTATACGGTATAAATCTAGGTAGTGGTTTACGAGATAAATCTAGGTTTTGCTATGCAACATAAATCTAGGTTTTGGTATGCGATATAAATCTAGGTTTTGGTATGCGATATAAATCTAGGTATTGGTATGCTGTATAAATCTAGGTTTTCATATATGGTATAAATCTAGGTTGTTGTTTAAGAGATAAATCTAGGTTTTGCTATGCTACATAAATTTAGGTCTTGGTATGCGATATAAATCTGGGTTTTGGTATACGATATAAAACTAGGTTTTGGTATAAGATAAAAATCTAGGTTTTGGTATGGGGTTTATATCTAGGTTTTGGTATGCGATATAAATCTAGGTTTTGGTATACGATGTAAAACCAGGTATTGGTATACTGTATAAATCTAGGTGTTCGCATACGGTATAAATCTAGGTTGTGGTTACAAGATAAATCTAGGTTTTGCTCTACTACATTAATCTAGGTTTTTGTATGCGATATAAATCTAGGTTTTGGTATGCGATATAAATCAAAGTTTTGGTATACTTTTGATATACTTCTAGGTTTTTTTATTCGATATAAATCTATGTTTTGGCAAACAATATAAATCTAGGTTTTTGCATACGATATAAATCTAGGTTTTGGTAACCGATATAAATCTAGGTTTTTGTATGCGATATAAATCTTGGTTTTGGTATACGATATAAATCTAGGTTTTGGTATGCGATCTAAATATAAGTTTTGAAATACGATATAAATCTAGGTTTTGGTATGCGATATAAATCTAAATGGTAGAAATCTAGGTATTGGTATGCGATATAAATCTAAACGGTATAACTCTAGGTTTTGGTATGCAGTATAAATCTAGGTTTTGGTATGCAAGATAAATCTAGGTTGTGGTATACGGTATAAATCTAGGTTTCGGTATACGATATAAATCTTCGTTTTGGTATACGGTATAAATATAGGTTTTGGTATGCCATATAAATATTGGCTTTGGTATACGATATAAATCTGGGTTTTGGTATAAGATATAACTCTATATTTTGGTATACGATATAAATCTACGCTTTGGTATCCGATATAAATCAAAGTTTTGGTATACTTTATAAATCTAGGTTTTGGCATACGATATAAATCTAGGCTTTGGAATACGAAATAAATCAAAGTTTTGGTATACTTTATAAATCTAGGTTTTCGTAGACGGTATAAATCTAGGTATTGGTATTCGGTATACATATAGGTTCTGGTATACGGTATAAATCTAGGTTTTGGAATACGATATAAATCTAGGTTTTGGTATACGGTAAAAATGTAGGTTTTGGTATACGATATAAATATAGGTTTTGGTATACGGTATAAATTTAGGTTTTGGTATGCGATATAAAACTAGGTTTTGGTATAAGATATAAATCTAGGTTTTGGTATGGGGTTTAAATCTAGGTTTTGGTATACTATATAAATCTAGGTTTTGGTATACGATATCAATCTAGGTATTGGTATACTGTATAAATCTAGGTGTTCGTATACGGTATAAATCTATGTTTTGGTATGCGATATAAATCTAGGTTTTGGTATGCGATATAAATCTAGGTATTGGTATACTGTATAAATCTAGGTTTTCGTATACGGTATAAATCTAGGTTGTGGTTTACGAGATAAATTTAGGTTTTGCTATCCTACATAATTCTAGGTTTTCGTGTGCGATATACATCTACGTTTTGATATACGTTATTAATCCAGGTATTAGTATATTGTATAAATCTAGATTTTGGTATACGATATAAATCTAGGTTTTGGTATACGGTATAAATATAGGTTTTGGTATACGGTATAATTATAGGTTTTGGTATGCGGTATAAATCTAGGTTTTGGTATGCGATATAAATCTAGGCTTTGGTATACAGTATGAATCTAGGTTTTGATATGTGATATAAATCTAAGTTTTGGTATGCGATATAAATCTAGGTATTGGTATTCTGTGTAGATCTAGGTTTTCGTATGCAGTATAAATCTAGGTTTTGGTATACGGTATAAATCTAGGTAGTGGTTTACGAGATAAATCTAGGTTTTGCTATGCAACATAAATCTAGGTTTTGGTATGCGATATAAATCTAGGTTTTTGTATGCGATATAAATCTAGGTATTGGTATGCTGTATAAATCTAGGTTTTCATATATGGTATAAATCTAGGTTGTTGTTTAAGAGATAAATCTAGGTTTTGCTATGCTACATAAATTTAGGTCTTGGTATGCGATATAAATCTGGGTTTTGGTATACGATATAAACTAGGTTTTGGTATAAGATAAAAATCTAGGTTTTGGTATGGGGTTTATATCTAGGTTTTGGTATGCGATATAAATCTAGGTTTTGGTATACGATGTAAAACCAGGTATTGGTATACTGTATAAATCTAGGTGTTCGCATACGGTATAAATCTAGGTTGTGGTTTACAAGATAAATCTAGGTTTTGCTCTACTACATTAATCTAGGTTTTTGTATGCGATATAAATCTAGGTTTTGGTATGCGATATAAATCAAAGTTTTGGTATACTTTTGATATACTTCTAGGTTTTTTTATTCGATATAAATCTATGTTTTGGCAAACAATATAAATCTAGGTTTTTGCATACGATATAAATCTAGGTTTTGGTAACCGATATAAATCTAGGTTTTTGTATACGATATAAATCTTGGTTTTGGTATACGATATAAATCTAGGTTTTGGTATGCGATCTAAATATAAGTTTTGAAATACGATATAAATCTAGGTTTTGGTATGCGATATTAAATCTAAATGGTATAAATCTAGGTTTCGGTATGCGAAATAAATATAGGTTGTGATATACGGTATAAATCTAGGTTTCGGTATGCGAAATAAATATAGGTTGTGATATACGGTATAAATCTAGGTTTCGGTATGCGATATAAATCTAGGTTTTGGTATGCGATATAAATCTAAATGGTACAAATCTAGGTATTGGTATGCGATATAAATCTAAACGGTATAACTCTAGGTTTTGGTATGCAGTATAGATCTAGGTTTTGGTATGCAAGATAAATCTAGGTTGTGGTATACGGTATAAATCTAGGTTTCGGTATACGATATAAATCTTCGTTTTGGTATACGGTATAAATATAGGTTTTGGTATGCCATATAAATATTGGCTTTGGTATACGATATAAATCTGGGTTTTGGTATAAGATATAACTCTATATTTCGGTATACGATATAAATCTACGCTTTGGTATCCGATATAAATCAAAGTTTTGGTATACTTTATAAATCTAGGTTTTGGCATACGATATAAATCTAGGCTTTGGAATACGAAATAAATCAAAGTTTTGGTATACTTTATAAATCTAGGTTTTCGTATACGGTATAAATCTAGGTATTGGTATTCGGTATACATATAGGTTCTGGTATACGGTATAAATCTAGGTTTTGGTATTCTGTATAAATCTAGGTGTTCGTATACGGAATAAATCTAGGTTGTTGTTTACGAGATAAATCTAGGTTTTGCTCTATTACATAAATCTACGTTTTGGTATGCGATATAAATCTAGGTTTTGGTATGCGATATAAATCTAGGTTTTTGCATACGATATAAATCTAGGTTTTGGTATGCGATCTAAATATAAGTTTTGGTATACTGTATAAATCTAGGTTTTCGAATACGGTATAAATCTAGGTTGTGGTTTACGAGATAAATCTAGGTTTTGCTATGCTTCATAAATCTAGGTTTTCGTGTGCAATATAAATCTAGGTTTTGACATACGATATACATTTAGGTATTGGTATACTGTATAAATCTAGGTTTTCGTACACGGTATGAATCTAGGTTGTGATTAACGAGATAAATCTAGGTTTTGCTATGCTATATAAATCTAGGTTTTGGTATGCCGTATAAATCGAGGTTTTGGTATGTGGTATAAATCTAGGTTTTGGTATGCGATATAAATCTAGGTATTGGTATACTATAAAAATGTAGGTTTAGGCATACGATATAAATCTAGGTTTTGGTAAACGATATAAATCTAGGTATTGGTATACTGTATAAATCTAGGTTTTCGAATACGGTATACATCTATGTTGTGGTTTACGAGATAAATCTAGGTTTTGCTATGCTACATAAATCTAGGTTTTGGTGTTCGATATAAATCTAGGTTTTGATATATGATATAAATTGAGGTATTGGTATACTGTATAAATCTAGGTTTTCGTATACGGTATAAATCTAGGTATTGGTATTCGGTATAAATCTAGGTTTTGGTATACGATATAAATCTAGGTTTTGGTATACGTTATATATATAGGTTTTGGTATACGATATAAATATAGGTTTTGGTATGCGGTATAAATCTAGGTTTTGGTATGCGATATAAAACAAGGTTTTGTTATGAGATATAAATCTAGGTTTTGGTATGGGGTTTAAATTTAGGTTTTGGTATACGATATAAATCTAGGTTTTGGAATACGATATAAATCTAGGTATTGGTATACTGTATAAATCTATGTTTTGGTATGCAATATAAATCTAGGTTTTGGTATCCGGTATAAATCGAGGTTTTGGTATGTGGTCTAAATCTAGGTTTTGGTATACGATATAAATCAAGGTTTTGGTATACTGTATAAATCTAGGTTTTCGTATACGGTATACATCTAGGTTGTGGTTTACGAGATAAATCTAGGTTTTGCTATGCTACATAAATCTAGGTTTTAGTGTGCGATATAAATCTAGGTTTTGATATACGTTATAAATCCAGGTATTGGTATATTGTATAAATCTAGGTTTTGGTATATGATTTAAATCTAGGTTTTGGTATACGGTATAAATATAGGTTTTGGTATACGGTATAAATATAGGTTTTGGTATACGGTATAAATCTAGGATTTGGTATGCGATATAAATCTAGTCTTTGGTATACGATATAAATCTAGGTTTTGGTATGTGATATAAATCTAGGTTTTGGTATCCGGTATAAATCGAGGTTTTGGTATGTGGTATAAATCTAGGTTTTGGTATACGATATAAATCAAGGTTTTGGTATACTGTATAAATCTAGGTTTTCGTATACGGTATAAATCTAGGTTGTGGTTTCCGAGATAAATCTAGGTTTTGCTATGCTACATAAATCTAGGTTTTAGTGTGCGATATAAATCTAGGTTTTGATATACGTTATAAATCCAGGTATTGGTATATTGTATAAATCTAGGTTTTGGTATATGATTTAAATCTAGGTTTTGGTATACGGTATAAATATAGGTTTTGGTATACGGTATAAATCTAGGATTTGGTATGCGATATAAATCTAGTCTTTGGTATACAGTATAAATCTAGGTTTTGGTATGTGATATAAATCTAAGTTTTGGTATGCGATATAAATCTAGGTATTGGTATACTGTGTAGATATAGGTTTTCGTATGTGGTATAAATCTAGGTTTTACTATACAACATAAATCTAGTGTTTGGTATGCGATATAAATCTAGGTTTTGGCATGCGACATTAATCTAGGTATTGGTATGCTGTATAAATCTAGGTTTTCGTATATGATATAAATCTAGGTTGTTGTTTACGAGATAAATCTAGGCTTTGCTATACTACATAAATCTAGGTCTTGGTATGCGATATAAATCTGGGTTTTGGTATGCGATATAAATCTAGGTTTTGGTATAAGATATAAATCTAGGTTTTGGTATTGGGTTTAAATCTAGGTTTTGGTATACGATATAAATATAGGTTTTGGTATACGATATAAATCTAGGTATTGGTATACTGTATAAATCTAGGTGTTGGTATGCGGTATAAATCTGGGTTGTGGTTTACAAGATAAATCTAGGTTTTGCTCTACTACATAAATCTAGGTTTTGGTATGCGATATAAATCTAGGTTTTGGTATGCGATATAAATCAAAGTTTTGGTATACTTATGGTATACTTCTAGGTTTTTTTATTCGATATAAATCTATGATTTGGCAAACAATATAAATCTAGGCTTTTGCATACGATATAAATCTAGGTTTTGGCATCCGATATAAATCTAGGTTTTTGTATACGATATAAATCTTGGTTTTGTTATACGATATAAATCAAAGTTTTGGTATACTATATAAATCTAGGTTTTGGTATGCGATCTAAATATAAGCTTTGATATACGATATAAATCTAGGTTTTGGTATGCGATATAAATCTAAATGGTACAAATCTAGGTATTGGTATGCGATATAAATCTAAAAGGTATAACTCTAGGTTTTGGTATGCAGTATAAATCTAAGTTTTGATATGCGAGATAAATATAAATCTAGGTTTTGGTATACGATATAAATCTAGGTTTTGGTATGCGATATAAATCAAATTTTTGGTATACTTTTGGTATAATTCTAGGTTTTTTTATTCGATATAAATCTATGTTTTGGCAAACAATATAAATCTATGTTTTTGCATACGATATAAATCTAGGTTTTGGTATCCAATATAAATCTAGGTTTTTGTATACGATATAAATCTTGGTTTTGGTATACGATATAAATCAAAGTTTTGGTAGACTATATAAATCTAGGTTTTGGTATGCGATATAAATCTAAAAGGTATAACTCTAGGTTTTGGTATGCAGTATAAATCTAGGTTTTGGTATGCGAGATAAATCTAGGTTGTGGTGGTTGTGGTATACGGTATAAATCTAGGTTTCGGTATACGATATAAATCTACGTTTTGGTATACGGTATAAATATAGGTTTTGGTATACCATATAAATATTAGCTTTGGTATACGATATAAATCTGGGTTTTGGTATAAGATATAAATCTATATTTTGGCATACGATATAAATTTACGTTTTGGTATCCGATATAAATCTAGGTTTTGGTATGCGATATAAATGTATGCCGTATAAATCGAGGTTTTGGTATGTTTTATAAATCTAGGTTTTGGTATGCGTTATAAATCTAGGTTTTGGTATGCGATATAAATCTAGGTTTTGGTATACAGTATATATATATGTTTTGGTATACGGTATAAATCTAGGTTTTGGTATACGATATAAATCTAGGTTTTGGTATACGGTATAAATATAGGTTTTGGAATACGGTATAAATATAGGTTTTGGTATACGGTATACATCTAGGTTTTGGTATGCGATATAAATCTAGGCTTTGGTATGCAGTATAAATCTAGGTTTTGGTATGTGATATAAATCTAAATTTTGGTATGCGATATAAATATAGGTATTGGTATACTGTGTGAATCTAGGTTTTCGTATGCGGTATAAATTTAGGTTTTAGTATGCCGTATAAATCGAGGTTTTGGTATGTGGTATAACTCTAGGTTTTGGTATGCGATATAAATCTAGGTTTTGGCATAGGATATAAATCTAGGTTTTGGTATTCGATATAATTCTAGTTATTGGTATACAGTATGAATCTAGGTTTTGGTATGTGGTATATATCTAGGTTTTGTCATACGATATAAATTTAGGTTTTGGTATGCGATATAAATCTAGGTTTTGGTACTCGATATCAATCTAGGCATTGGTATACTGTATAAATCTAAGTTTTGGTATACGGTATAAATCTAGGTTTTGGTATACGAGATAAATCTAGGCTTTAGTAAACGATATAAATCAAAGTTTTGGTATACTATATAAATCTAGGTTTTGGCATACGATATAAATCTAGGTTTTGGTAAACGATATAAATCTAGGTATTGGTATACTGTATAAATCTAGGTTTTCGTATACGGTATAAATCTAGGTTGTTGTTTACAAGATAAATCTAGGTGTTGCTATGCTACATAAATCTATGTTTTGGTGTGCGATATAAATCTAGGTTTTGAAATACGATATAAATTTAGGTTTTCGTATACGTATTAATCTAAATATAGGTATTCGGTATACATATAGGTTTTGGTATACGGTATAAATGTAGGTTTTGGTATACTATATAAATCTAGGTTTTGGTATAAGGTATATATATAGGTTTTGGTATACGATATAAATGTAGGTTTTGGTATTAGGTATAAATCCAGGTTTTGGTATGCGATATAAATCTAGGTTTTGGTATGCTATATAAATCTAGGTTTTTGTAAATGATATAAATCTAAGTTTTGGTATGCGATATAAATCTAGGTATTGGTATACTGTGTAGATCTATGTTTTCGTATGCGGTATAAATGTAGGTTTTGGTATACGGTATAAATCTAGGTAGTGGTTTACGATATAAATCTAGGTTTTGCTATACAACATAAATCTAGGTTTTGGTATGCAATATAAATCTAGGTTTTGGTATGCGATATACGGTATAAATGTTGGTTGTGGCTTACGAGATAAATCTAGGTTTTGCTATGCGTTATAAATCCAGGTATTGCTATATTGTATAAAGCTAGGTTTTGGTATACGATATAAATCTAGGTTTTGGAATACGGTATAAATATAGGTTTTGGTATACGGTATAAATATAGGTTTTGGTATACGGTATAAATCTAGGTGTTGGTATGTGGTATAAATCTGGGTTGTGGTTTACAAGATAAATCTAGGTTTTGCTCTACTACATTAATCTAGGTTTTGGTATGCGATATAAACTAGGTTTTGGTATGCGATATAAATCAAAGTTTTGGTATACTTTTGGTATACTTCTAGGTTTTTTTATTCGATATAAATCTATGTTTTGGCAAACAATATAAATCTAGGTTTTTGCATACGATATAAATCTAGGTTTTGATAACCGATATAAATCTAGGTTTTTGTATACGATATAAATCTTGGTTTTGGTATACGATATAAATCTAGGTTTTTGTATACGATATAAATCTTGGTTTTGGTATACGATATAAATCTAGGTTTTTGTATACGATATAAATCTAGGTTTTTGCATACGATATAAATCTAGGTTTTGATAACCGATATAAATATAGGTTTTGGTATACGGTATAAATCTAGGTTTTGGTATACGGTATAAATCTAGGTTTTGGTATACGATATAAATCTAGGTTTTGGTATGCGATCTAAATATAAGTTTTGAAATACGATATAAATCTAGGTTTTTGTATACCATATAAATCTTGGTTTTGGTATACGATATAAATCTAGGTTTTGGTATGCGATCTAAATATAAGTTTTGAAATACGATATAAATCTAGGTTTTGGTATGCGATATAAATCTAGGTTTTGGTATGCGATATAAATCTAGGTTTTTGCATACGATATAAATCTAGGTTTTGGTATGCGATCTAAATATAAGTTTTGGTGTACTGTATAAATCTAGGTTTTCGAATACGGTATAAATCTAGGTTGTGGTTTACGAGATAAATCTAGGTTTTGCTATGCTTCATAAATCTAGGTTTTCGTGTGCAATATAAATCTAGGTTTTGACATACGATATACATTTAGGTATTGGTATACTGTATAAATCTAGGTTTTCGTACACGGTATGAATCTAGGTTGTGATTAACGAGATAAATCTAGGTTTTGCTATGCTATATAAATCTAGGTTTTGGTATGCCGTATAAATCGAGGTTTTGGTATGTGGTATAAATCTAGGTTTTGGTATGCGATATAAATCTAGGTATTGGTATACTATAAAAATGTAGGTTTAGGCATACGATATAAATCTAGGTTTTGGTAAACGATATAAATCTAGGTATTGGTATACTGTATAAATCTAGGTTTTCGAATACGGTATACATCTATGTTGTGGTTTACGAGATAAATCTAGGTTTTGCTATGCTACATAAATCTAGGTTTTGGTGTGCGATATAAATCTAGGTTTTGATATATGATATAAATTGAGGTATTGGTATACTGTATAAATCTAGGTTTTCGTATACGGTATAAATCTAGGTATTGGTATTCGGTATAAATCTAGGTTTTGGTATACGATATAAATCTAGGATTTGGTATACGTTATATATATAGGTTTTGGTATACGATATAAATATAGGTTTTGGTATGCGGTATAAATCTAGGTTTTGGTATGCGATATAAAACAAGGTTTTGTTATGAGATATAAATCTAGGTTTTGGTATGGGGTTTAAATTTAGGTTTTGGTATACGATATAAATCTAGGTTTTGGAATACGATATAAATCTAGGTATTGGTATACTGTATAAATCTATGTTTTGGTATGCAATATAAATCTAGGTTTTGGTATCCGGTATAAATCGAGGTTTTGGTATGTGGTATAAATCTAGGTTTTGGTATACGATATAAATCAAGATTTTGGTATACTGTATAAATCTAGGTTTTCGTATACGGTATAAATCTAGGTTGTGGTTTACGAGATAAATCTAGGTTTTGCTATGCTACATAAATCTAGGTTTTAGTGTGCGATATAAATCTAGGTTTTGATATACGTTATAAATCCAGGTATTGGTATATTGTATAAATCTAGGTTTTGGTATATGATTTAAATCTAGGTTTTGGTATACGGTATAAATATAGGTTTTGGTATACGGTATAAATATAGGTTTTGGTATACGGTATAAATCTAGGATTTGGTATGCGATATAAATCTAGTCTTTGGTATACGATATAAATCTAGGTTTTGGTATGTGATATAAATCTAGGTTTTGGTATCCGGTATAAATCGAGGTTTTGGTATGTGATATAAATCTAGGTTTTGGTATACGATATAAATCAAGGTTTTGGTATACTGTATAAATCTAGGTTTTCGTATACGGTATAAATCTAGGTTAAGGTTTCCGAGATAAATCTAGGTTTTGCTATGCTACATAAATCTAGGTTTTAGTGTGCGATATAAATCTAGGTTTTGATATACGTTATAAATCCAGGTATTGGTATATTGTATAAATCTAGGTTTTGGTATATGATTTAAATCTAGGTTTTGGTATACGGTATAAATATAGGTTTTGGTATACGGTATAAATCTAGGATTTGGTATGCGATATAAATCTAGTCTTTGGTATACAGTATAAATCTAGGTTTTGGTATGTGATATAAATCTAAGTTTTGGTATGCGATATAAATCTAGGTATTGGTATACTGTGTAGATATAGGTTTTCGTATGTGGTATAAATCTAGGTTTTACTATACAACATAAATCTAGTGTTTGGTATGCGATATAAATCTAGGTTTTGGCATGCGACATTAATCTAGGTATTGGTATGCTGTATAAATCTAGGTTTTCGTATATGATATAAATCTAGGTTGTTGTTTACGAGATAAATCTAGGCTTTGCTATACTACATAAATCTAGGTCTTGGTATGCGATATAAATCTGGGTTTTGGTATGCGATATAAATCTAGGTTTTGGTATAAGATATAAATCTAGGTTTTGGTATTGGGTTTAAATCTAGGTTTTGGTATACGATATAAATATAGGTTTTGGTATACGATATAAATCTAGGTATTGGTATACTGTATAAATCTAGGTGTTGGTATGCGGTATAAATCTGGGTTGTGGTTTACAAGATAAATCTAGGTTTTGCTCTACTACATAAATCTAGGTTTTGGTATGCGATATAAATCTAGGTTTTGGTATGCGATATAAATCAAAGTTTTGGTATACTTATGGTATACTTCTAGGTTTTTTTATTCGATATAAATCTATGTTTTGGCAAACAATATAAATCTAGGCTTTTGCATACGATATAAATCTAGGTTTTGGCATCCGATATAAATCTAGGTTTTTGTATACGATATAAATCTTGGTTTTGTTATACGATATAAATCAAAGTTTTGGTATACTATATAAATCTAGGTTTTGGTATGCGATCTAAATATAAGCTTTGATATACGATATAAATCTAGGTTTTGGTATGCGATATAAATCTAAATGGTACAAATCTAGGTATTGGTATGCGATATAAATCTAAAAGGTATAACTCTAGGTTTTGGTATGCAGTATAAATCTAAGTTTTGATATGCGAGATAAATATAAATCTAGGTTTTGGTATACGATATAAATCTAGGTTTTGGTATGCGATATAAATCTAGGTTTTGGTATGCGATATAAATCAAATTTTTGGTATACTTTTGGTATAATTCTAGGTTTTTTTATTCGATATAAATCTATGTTTTGGCAAACAATATAAATCTAGGTTTTTGCATACGATATAAATCTAGGTTTTGGTATCCAATATAAATCTAGGTTTTTGTATACGATATAAATCTTGGTTTTGGTATACGATATAAATCAAAGTTTTGGTAGACTATATAAATCTAGGTTTTGGTATGCGATATAAATCTAAAAGGTATAACTCTAGGTTTTGGTATGCAGTATAAATCTAGGTTTTGGTATGCGAGATAAATCTAGGTTGTGGTGGTTGTGGTATACGGTATAAATCTAGGTTTCGGTATACGATATAAATCTACGTTTTGGTATACGGTATAAATATAGGTTTTGGTATACCATATAAATATTAGCTTTGGTATACGATATAAATCTGGGTTTTGGTATAAGATATAAATCTATATTTTGGCATACGATATAAATTTACGTTTTGGTATCCGATATAAATCTAGGTTTTGGTATGCGATATAAATGTATGCCGTATAAATCGAGGTTTTGGTATGTTTTATAAATCTAGGTTTTGGTATGCGTTATAAATCTAGGTTTTGGTATGCGATATAAATCTAGGTTTTGGTATACAGTATATATATATGTTTTGGTATACGGTATAAATCTAGGTTTTGGTATACGATATAAATCTAGGTTTTGGTATACGGTATAAATATAGGTTTTGGAATACGGTATAAATATAGGTTTTGGTATACGGTATACATCTAGGTTTTGGTATGCGATATAAATCTAGGCTTTGGTATGCAGTATAAATCTAGGTTTTGGTATGTGATATAAATCTAAATTTTGGTATGCGATATAAATATAGGTATTGGTATACTGTGTGAATCTAGGTTTTCGTATGCGGTATAAATTTAGGTTTTAGTATGCCGTATAAATCGAGGTTTTGGTATGTGGTATAACTCTAGGTTTTGGTATGCGATATAAATCTAGGTTTTGGCATAGGATATAAATCTAGGTTTTGGTATTCGATATAATTCTAGTTATTGGTATACAGTATGAATCTAGGTTTTGGTATGTGGTATATATCTAGGTTTTGTCATACGATATAAATTTAGGTTTTGGTATGCGATATAAATCTAGGTTTTGGTACTCGATATCAATCTAGGCATTGGTATACTGTATAAATCTAAGTTTTGGTATACGGTATAAATCTAGGTTTTGGTATACGAGATAAATCTAGGCTTTGGTAAACGATATAAATCTAGGTATTGGTATACTGTATAAATCTAGGTTTTCGTATACGGTATAAATCTAGGTTGTTGTTTACAAGATAAATCTAGGTGTTGCTATGCTACATAAATCTATGTTTTGGTGTGCGATATAAATCTAGGTTTTGAAATACGATATAAATTTAGGTTTTCGTATACGTATTAATCTAAATATAGGTATTCGGTATACATATAGGTTTTGGTATACGGTATAAATGTAGGTTTTGGTATACTATATAAATCTAGGTTTTGGTATACGGTATATATATAGGTTTTGGTATACGATATAAATGTAGGTTTTGGTATTAGGTATAAATCCAGGTTTTGGTATGCGATATAAATCTAGGTTTTGGTATGCTATATAAATCTAGGTTTTTGTAAATGATATAAATCTAAGTTTTGGTATGCGATATAAATCTAGGTATTGGTATACTGTGTAGATCTATGTTTTCGTATGCGGTATAAATGTAGGTTTTGGTATACGGTATAAATCTAGGTAGTGGTTTACGATATAAATCTAGGTTTTGCTATACAACATAAATCTAGGTTTTGGTATGCAATATAAATCTAGGTTTTGGTATGCGATATACGGTATAAATGTTGGTTGTGGCTTACGAGATAAATCTAGGTTTTGCTATGCGTTATAAATCCAGGTATTGCTATATTGTATAAAGCTAGGTTTTGGTATACGATATAAATCTAGGTTTTGGAATACGGTATAAATATAGGTTTTGGTATACGGTATAAATATAGGTTTTGGTATACGGTATAAATCTAGGTTTTGGTATGCGATATAAATCTAGGCTTTGGTATTCAGTATAAATCTAGGTTTTGGTTTGTGATATAAATCTAAGTTTTGGTATGCGATATATATCTAGGTATTGGTATACTGTGTAGATCTAGGTTTTCGTATATGGTATAAATATAGGTGGTGGCTTACGAGATAAATTTAGGTTTTGCTATACAACGTAAATCTAGGTTTTGGTATGCGATAAAAATCTAGGTTTTGGTATGCGATATAAATCTAGGTTTTGGTATGCTGTATAAATCTAGGTTTTCGTATATGATATAAATCTAGGTTGCTGTTTACGAGATAAATCTAGGTTTTGCTATACTACATAAATCTAGGTCTTGGTATGCAATATAAATCTGGGTTTTGGTATGCGATATAAAACTAGGTTTTGGTATAAGATAAAAATCTAGGTTTTGGTATGGGGTTAAAATCTAGGTTTTGGTATACGATATAAATCTAGGTTTTGGTATACGATATAAATCTAGGTATTGGTAGACTGTATAAATCTGGGTGTTCGTATACGGTATAAATCTAGGTTGTGGTTTATAAGATAAATCTAGGTTTTGCTCTACAACATAAATCTAGGTTTTGGTATGCGATATAAATCTAGGTTTTGGTATGCTATATAAATCAAAGTTTTGGAATACTTTTGGTATACTTCTAGGTTTTATTATTCGATATAAATCTATGTTTTGGCAATCAATATACATCTAGGTTTTTGCATACGATATAAATCTAGGTTTTGGCATCCGATATAAATCTAGGTTTTTGTATACGATATAAATCTTGGTTTTGGTATATGATATAAATCAAAGTTTTGGTATACTATATAAATCTAGGTTTTGGTATGCGTTCTAAATATTAGTTTTGATATACGATATAAATCTAGGTTTTGGTATGTGATATAAATCTAAATGGTACAAATCTAGGTATTGGTATGCGATATAAATCTAGGTTTCGGTATGCCATATAAATATTGGCTTTGGTATATGATATACATCTGGGCTTTGGTATACGACATAAATCTACGTTTTGGTATCCGATATAAATCTAGGTTTTGTTATGCGATATAAATGTATGCCGTATAAATCCAGGTTTTGGTATGTTTTATAAATCTAGGTTTTGGTATGCGATATAAATCTAGGTTTTGGTATACGATATAAATCTAGGTTTTGGAATACAGTATAAATATAGATTTTGGTATACGGTATAAATCTAGGTTTTGGTATACGATATAAATCTAGGTTTTGGTATACGGTATATATATAGGTTTTGGGATACGGTATAAATATAGGTTTTGGTATACGGTATAAATCTAGGTTTTGGTATGCGATATAAATCTAGGCTTTGGTATACAGTATAAATCTAGGTTTTGGTATGTGATATAAATCTAAGTTTTAGTATACGATATAAATCTAGGTATTGGTATATTGTGTAAATCTAGGTTTTCGTATGTGGTATAAATCTAGGTTTTAGGTTGCCGTATAAATCTAGGCTTTGGTATGTGGTATAAATCTAGGTTTTGGTATACGATATAAATCTAGGTTTTGGTATAGGATATAAAACTAGGTTTTGGTATTCGATATAAATCTAGTTATTGGTATACGGTATAAATCTAGGTTTTGGTATGCGGTATAAATCGAGGTTTTGGTATGTGGTATAAATCTAGGTTTTGGTATACGATATAGATATAGGTTTTGGTATACGGTATAAATTTAGGTTTTGGTATGCGATATAAAACTAGGTTTTGGTATAAGATATAAATCTAGGTTTTGGTATGGGGTTTAAATCTAGGTTTTGGTATACTATATAAATCTAGGTTTTGGTATACGATATCAATCTAGGTATTGGTATACTGTATAAATCTAGGTGTTCGTATACGGTATAAATCTATGTTTTGGTATGCGATATAAATCTAGGTTTTGGTATGCGATATAAATCTAGGTATTGGTATACTGTATAAATCTAGGTTTTCGTATACGGTATAAATCTAGGTTGTGGTTTACGAGATAAATCTAGGTTTTGCTATCCTACATAATTCTAGGTTTTCGTGTGCGATATACATCTACGTTTTGATATACGTTATAAATCCAGGTATTAGTATATTGTATAAATCTAGGTTTTGGTATACGATATAAATCTAGGTTTTGGTATACGGTATAAATATAGGTTTTGGTATACGGTATAATTATAGGTTATGGTATGCGGTATAAATCTAGGTTTTGGTATGCGATATAAATCTAGGCTTTGGTATACAGTATGAATCTAGGTTTTGATATGTGATATAAATCTAGGTTTTGGTATGCGATATAAATCTAGGTATTGGTATACTGTGTAGATCTAGGTTTTCGTATGCAGTATAAATCTAGGTTTTGGTATACGGTATAAATCTAGGTAGTGGTTTACGAGATAAATCTAGGTTTTGCTATGCAACATAAATCTAGGTTTTGGTATGCGATATAAATCTAGGTTTTGGTATGCGATATAAATCTAGGTATTGGTATGCTGTATAAATCTAGGTTTTCATATATGGTATAAATCTAGGTTGTTGTTTAAGAGATAAATCTAGGTTTTGCTATGCTACATAAATTTAGGTCTTGGTATGCGATATAAATCTGGGTTTTGGTATACGATATAAAACTAGGTTTTGGTATAAGATAAAAATCTAGGTTTTGGTATGGGGTTTATATCTAGGTTTTGGTATGCGATATAAATCTAGGTTTTGGTATACGATGTAAAATCAGGTATTGGTATACTGTATAAATCTAGGTGTTCGCATACGGTATAAATCTAGGTTGTGGTTTACAAGATAAATCTAGGTTTTGCTCTACTACATTAATCTAGGTTTTTGTATGCGATATAAATCTAGGTTTTGGTATGCGATATAAATCAAAGTTTTGGTATACTTTTGATATACTTCTAGGTTTTTTTATTCGATATAAATCTATGTTTTGGCAAACAATATAAATCTAGGTTTTTGCATACGATATAAATCTAGGTTTTGGTAACCGATATAAATCTAGGTTTTTGTATACGATATAAATCTTGGTTTTGGTATACGATATAAATCTAGGTTTTGGTATGCGATCTAAATATAAGTTTTGAAATACGATATAAATCTAGGTTTTGGTATGCGATATAAATCTAAATGGTACAAATCTAGGTATTGGTATGCGATATAAATCTTAACGGTATAACTCTAGGTTTTGGTATGCAGTATAAATCTAGGTTTTGGTATGGAAGATAAATCTAGGTTGTGGTATACGGTATAAATCTAGGTTTCGGTATACGATATAAATCTTCGTTTTGGTATACGGTATAAATATAGGTTTTGGTATGCCATATAAATATTGGCTTTGGTATACGATATAAATCTGGGTTTTGGTATAAGATATAACTCTATATTTTGGTATACGATATAAATCTACGCTTTGGTATCCGATATAAATCAAATTTTTGGTATACTTTATAAATCTAGGTTTTGGCATACGATATAAATCTACGCTTTGGTATCCGATATAAATCAAATTTTTGGTATACTTTATAAATCTAGGTTTTCGTATACGGTATAAATCTAGGTATTGGTATTCGGTATACATATAGGTTCTGGTATACGGTATAAATCTAGGTTTTGGAATACGATATAAATCTAGGTTTTGGTATACGGTAAAAATGTAGGTTTTGGTATACGATATAAATATAGGTTTTGGTATACGGTATAAATTTAGGTTTTGGTATGCGATATAAAACTAGGTTTTGGTATAAAATATAAATCTAGGTTTTGGTATGGGGTTTAAATCTAGGTTTTGGTATACTATATAAATCTAGGTTTTGGTATACGATATCAATCTAGGTATTGGTATACTGTATAAATCTAGGTGTTCGTATACGGTATAAATCTATGTTTTGGTATGCGATATAAATCTAGGTTTTGGTATGCGATATAAATCTAGGTATTGGTATACTGTATAAATCTAGGTTTTCGTATACGGTATAAATCTAGGTTGTGGTTTACGAGATAAATCTAGGTTTTGCTATCCTACATAATTCTAGGTTTTCGTGTGCGATATACATCTACGTTTTGATATACGTTATAAATCCAGGTATTAGTATATTGTATAAATCTAGGTTTTGGTATACGATATAAATCTAGGTTTTGGTATACGGTATAAATATAGGTATTGGTATACGGTATAATTATAGGTTTTGGTATGCGGTATAAATCTAGGTTTTGGTATGCGATATAAATCTAGGCTTTGGTATACAGTATGAATCTAGGTTTTGATATGTGATATAAATCTAAGTTTTGGTATGCGATATAAATCTAGGTATTGGTATACTGTGTAGATCTAGGTTTTCGTATGCAGTATAAATCTAGGTTTTGGTATACGGTTTAAATCTAGGTAGTGGTTTACGAGATAAATCTAGGTTTTGCTATGCAACATAAATCTAGGTTTTGGTATGCGATATAAATCTAGGTTTTGGTATGCGATATAAATCTAGGTATTGGTATGCTGTATAAATCTAGGTTTTCATATATGGTATAAATCTAGGTTGTTGTTTAAGAGATAAATCTAGGTTTTGCTATGCTACATACATTTAGGTCTTGGTATGCGATATAAATCTGGGTTTTGGTATACGATATAAACTAGGTTTTGGTATAAGATAAAAATCTAGGTTTTGGTATGGGGTTTATATCTATGTTTTGGTATGCGATATAAATCTAGGTTTTGGTATACGATGTAAAACCAGGTATTGGTATACTGTATAAATCTAGGTGTTCGCATACGGTATAAATCTAGGTTGTGGTTTACAAGATAAATCTAGGTTTTGCTCTACTACATTAATCTAGGTTTTTGTATGCGATATAAATCTAGGTTTTGGTATGCGATATAAATCAAAGTTTTGGTATACTTTTGATATACTTCTAGGTTTTTTTATTCGATATAAATCTATGTTTTGGCAAACAATATAAATCTAGGTTTTTGCATACGATATAAATCTAGGTTTTGGTAACCGATATAAATCTAGGTTTTTGTATACGATATAAATCTTGGTTTTGGTATTCGATATAAATCTAGGTTTTGGTATGCGATCTAAATATAAGTTTTGAAATACGATATAAATCTAGGTTTTGGTATGCGATATAAATCTAAATGGTACAAATCTAGGTATTGGTATGCGATATAAATCTAAACGGTATAACTCTAGGTTTTGGTATGCAGTATAAATCTAGGTTTTGGTATGCAAGATAAATCTAGGTTGTGGTATACGGTATAAATCTAGGTTTCGGTATACGATATAAATCTTCGTTTTGGTATACGGTATAAATATAGGTTTTGGTATGCCATATACATATTGGCTTTGGTATACGATATAAATCTGGGTTTGGTATAAGATATAACTCTATATTTTGGTATACGATATAAATCTACGCTTTGGTATCCGATATAAATCAAAGTTTTGGTATACTTTATAAATCTAGGTTTTGGCATACGATATAAATCTAGGCTTTGGAATACGAAATAAATCAAAGTTTTGGTATACTTTATAAATCTAGGTTTTCGTATACGGTATAAATCTAGGTATTGGTATTCGGTATACATATAGGTTCTGGTATACGATATAAATCTAGGTTTTGGAATACGATATAAATCTAGGTTTTGGTATACGGTATAAATGTAGGTTTTGGTATACGATATAAATATAGGTTTTGGTATACGGTATAAATTTAGGTTTTGGTATGCGATATAAAACTAGGTTTTGGTATAAGATATAAATCTAGGTTTTGGTATGGGGTTTAAATCTAGGTTTTGGTATACTATATAAATCTAGGTTTTGGTATGCGATATTAATCTAGGTATTGGTATACTGTATAAATCTAGGTGTTCGTATACGGTATAAATCTATGTTTTGGTATGCGATATAAATCTAGGTTTTGGTATGCGATATAAATCTAGGTATTGGTATACTGTATAAATCTAGGTTTTCGTATACGGTATAAATCTAGGTTGTGGTTTACGAGATAAATCTAGGTTTTGTTATCCTACATAATTCTAGGTTTTCGTGTGCGATATACATCTACGTTTTGATATACGTTATAAATCCAGGTATTAGTATATTGTATACATCTAGGTTTTGGTATACGGTATAAATATAGGTTTTGGTATACGGTATAATTATAGGTTTTGGTATGCGATATAAATCTAGGCTTTGGTATACAGTATGAATCTAGGTTTTGATATGTGATATAAATCTAAGTTTTGGTATGCGATATAAATCTAGGTATTGGTATACTGTGTAGATCTAGGTTTTCGTATGCAGTATAAATCTAGGTTTTGGTATACGGTATAAATCTAGGTAGTGGTTTACGAGATAAATCTAGGCTATGCAACATAAATCTAGGTTTTGGTATGCGATATAAATCTAGGTTTTGGTATGCGATATAAATCTAGGTATTGGTATGCTGTATAAATCTAGGTTTTCATATATGGTATAAATCTAGGTTGTTGTTTAAGAGATAAATCTAGGTTTTGCTATGCTACATAAATTTAGGTCTTGGTATGCGATATAAATCTGGGTTTTGGTATACGATATAAACTAGGTTTTGGTATAAGATAAAAATCTAGGTTTTGGTATGGGGTTTATATCTATGTTTTGGTATGCGATATAAATCTAGGTTTTGGTATACGATGTAAAACCAGGTATTGGTATACTGTATAAATCTAGGTGTTCGCATACGGTATAAATCTAGGTTGTGGTTTACAAGATAAATCTAGGTTTTGCTCTACTACATTAATCTAGGTTTTTGTATGCGATATAAATCTAGGTTTTGGTATGCGATATAAATCAAAGTTTTGGTATACTTTTGATATACTTCTAGGTTTTTTTATTCGATATAAATCTATGTTTTGGCAAACAATATAAATCTAGGTTTTTGCATGCGATATAAATCTAGGTTTTGGTAACCGATATAAATCTAGGTTTTTGTATACGATATAAATCTTGGTTTTGGTATACGATATAAATCTAGGTTTTGGTATGCGATCTAAATATAAGTTTTGAAATACGATATAAATCTAGGTTTTGGTATGCGATATAAATCTAAATGGTACAAATCTAGGTATTGGTATGCGATATAAATCTAAACGGTATAACTCTAGGTTTTGGTATGCAGTATAAATCTAGGTTTTGGTATGCAAGATAAATCTAGGTTGTGGTATACGGTATAAATCTAGGTTTCGGTATACGATATAAATCTTCGTTTTGGTATACGGTATAAATATAGGTTTTGGTATGCCATATACATATTGGCTTTGGTATACGATATAAATCTGGGTTTGGTATAAGATATAACTCTATATTTTGGTATACGATATAAATCTACGCTTTGGTATCCGATATAAATCAAAGTTTTGGTATACTTTATAAATCTAGGTTTTGGCATACGATATAAATCTAGGCTTTGGAATACGAAATAAATCAAAGTTTTGGTATACTTTATAAATCTAGGTTTTCGTATACGGTATAAATCTAGGTATTGGTATTCGGTATACATATAGGTTCTGGTATACGGTATAAATCTAGGTTTTGGAATACGATATAAATCTAGGTTTTGGTATACGGTATAAATGTAGGTTTTGGTATACGATATAAATATAGGTTTTGGTATACGGTATAAATTTAGGTTTTGGTATGCGATATAAAACTAGGTTTTGGTATAAGATATAAATCTAGGTTTTGGTATGGGGTTTAAATCTAGGTTTTGGTATACTATATAAATCTAGGTTTTGGTATGCGATATTAATCTAGGTATTGGTATACTGTATAAATCTAGGTGTTCGTATACGGTATAAATCTATGTTTTGGTATGCGATATAAATCTAGGTTTTGGTATGCGATATAAATCTAGGTATTGGTATACTGTATAAATCTAGGTTTTCGTATACGGTATAAATCTAGGTTGTGGTTTACGAGATAAATCTAGGTTTTGTTATCCTACATAATTCTAGGTTTTCGTGTGCGATATACATCTACGTTTTGATATACGTTATAAATCCAGGTATTAGTATATTGTATACATCTAGGTTTTGGTATACGATATAAATCTAGGTTTTTGTATGCGGTATAAATATAGGTTTTGGTATACGGTATAATTATAGGTTTTGGTATGCGATATAAATCTAGGCTTTGGTATACAGTATGAATCTAGGTTTTGATATGTGATATAAATCTAAGTTTTGGTATGCGATATAATTCTAGGTATTGGTATACTGTGTAGATATAGGTTTTCGTATGCAGTATAAATCTAGGTTTTGGTATACGGTATAAATCTAGGTAGTGGTTTACGAGATAAATCTAGGCTATGCAACATAAATCTAGGTTTTGGTATGCGATATAAATCTAGGTTTTGGTATGCGATATAAATCTAGGTATTGGTATGCTGTATAAATCTAGGTTTTCATATATGGTATAAATCTAGGTTGTTGTTTAAGAGATAAATCTAGGTTTTGCTATGCTACATAAATTTAGGTCTTGGTATGCGATATAAATCTGGGTTTTGGTATACGATATAAACTAGGTTTTGGTATAAGATAAAAATCTAGGTTTTGGTATGGGGTTTATATCTAGGTTTTGGTATGCGATATAAATCTAGGTTTTGGTATACGATGTAAAACCAGGTATTGGTATACTGTATAAATCTAGGTGTTCGCATACGGTATAAATCTAGGTTGTGGTTTACAAGATAAATCTAGGTTTTGCTCTACTACATTAATCTAGGTTTTTGTATGCGATATAAATCTAGGTTTTGGTATGCGATATAAATCAAAGTTTTGGTATACTTTTGATATACTTCTAGGTTTTTTTATTCGATATAAATCTATGTTTTGGCAAACAATATAAATCTAGGTTTTTGCATGCGATATAAATCTAGGTTTTGGTAACCGATATAAATCTAGGTTTTTGTATACGATATAAATCTTGGTTTTGGTATACGATATAAATCTAGGTTTTGGTATGCGATCTAAATATAAGTTTTGAAATACGATATAAATCTAGGTTTTGGTATGCGATATAAATCTAAATGGTACAAATCTAGGTATTGGTATGCGATATAAATCTAAACGGTATAACTCTAGGTTTTGGTATGCAGTATAAATCTAGGTTTTGGTATGCAAGATAAATCTAGGTTGTGGTATACGGTATAAATCTAGGTTTCGGTATACGACATAAATCTTCGTTTTGGTATACGGTATAAATATAGGTTTTGTTATGCCATATACATATTGGCTTTGGTATACGATATAAATCTGGGTTTGGTATAAGATATAACTCTATATTTTGGTATACGATATAAATCTACGCTTTGGTATCCGATATAAATCTAGGTTTTGGTATGCGATATAAATGTATGCCGTATAAATCGAGGTTTTGGTATGTTTTATAAATCTAGGTTTTGGTATGCAATATAAATCTAGGTTTTGGTATACGATATAAATCTAGGTTTTGGTATACAGTATATATATAGGTTTTGGTATACGGTATAAATCTAGGTTTTGGTATACGATATAAATATAGGTTTTGGTATACGGTATAAATATAGGTTTTGGTAAACGGTATAAATCTAGGTTTTGGTATGCGATATAAATCTAGGCTTTGGTATACAGTATAAATCTAGGTTTTGGTATGTGATATAAATCTAGGTTTTGGTATACGATAAAAATCTAGGTATTGGTATACTGTGTAAATCTAGGTTTTCATATGCGGTATAAATCTAGGTTTTAGTATGCCGTATAAATCGAGGTTTTGGTATGTGGTATAAATCTAGTTATTGGTATACGATATAAATCTAGATTTTGGCATAGGATATAAATCTAGGTAGTGGTTTACGAGATAAATCTAGGTTTTGCTATGCAACATAAATCTAGGTTTTGGTATGCGATATAAATCTAGGTATTGGTATGCTGTATAAATCTAGGTTTTCATATATGGTATAAATCTAGGTTGTTGTTTAAGAGATAAATCTAGGTTTTGCCATGCTACATAAATTTAGGTCTTGGTATGCGATATAAATCTGGGTTTTGGTATACGATATAAATCTAGGTTTTGGTATAAGATAAAAATCTAGGTTTTGGTATGGGGTTTATATCTAGGTTTTGGTATGCGATATAAATTTAGGTTTTGGTATACGATGTAAAACCAGGTATTGGTATACTGTATAAATCTAGGTGTTCGCATACGGTATAAATCTAGGTTGTGGTTTACAAGATAAATCTAGGTTTTGCTCTACTACATTAATCTAGGTTTTGGTATGCGATATAAACTAGGTTTTGGTATGCGATATAAATCAAAGTTTTGGTATACTTTTGGTATACTTCTAGGTTTTTTTATTCGATATAAATCTATGTTTTGGCAAACAATATAAATCTAGGTTTTTGCATACGATATAAATCTAGGTTTTGATAACCGATATAAATATAGGTTTTGGTATACGGTATAAATCTAGGTTTTGGTATACGGTATAAATCTAGGTTTTGGTATACAGTATGAATCTAGGTTTTGGTATACGATATAAATCTAGGTTTTGATAACCGATATAAATCTTGGTTTTTGTATACCATATAAATCTAGGTTTTGGTATGCGATCTAAATATAAGTTTTGAAATACGATATAAATCTAGGTTTTGGTATGCGATATAAATCTAAATGGTACAAATCTAGGTATTGGTATGCGATATAAATCTAAACGGTATAACTCTAGGTTTTGGTATGCAGTATAAATCTAGGTTTTGGTATGCAAGATAAATCTAGGTTGTGGTATACGGTATAAATCTAGGTTTCGGTATACGATATAAATCTTCGTTTTGGTATGCGGTATAAATATAGGTTTTGGTATGCCATATAAATATTGGCTTTGGTATACGATATAAATCTGGGTTTTGGTATAAGATATAACTCTATATTTTGGCATACGATATAAATCTAGGTTTTGGTATGCGATATAAATGTATGCCGTATAAATCGAGGTTTTGGTATGTTTTTTAAATCTAGGTTTTGGTATGCAATATAAATCTAGGTTTTGGTATACGATATAAATCTAGGTTTTGGTTAACAGTATATATATAGGTTTTGGTATACGGTATAAATCTAGGTTTTGGCATATGATATAAATCTAGGTTTTGGCATACGGTATAAATATAGGTTTTGGTATACGGTATAAATATAGGTTTTGGTAAACGGTATAAATCTAGGTTTTGGTATGCGTTATAAATCTAGGCTTTGGTATACAGTATAAATCTAGGTTTTGGTATGTGATATAAATCTAGGTTTTGGTATACGATAAAAATCTAGGTATTGGTATACTGTGTAAATCTAGGTTTTCATATGCGGTATAAATCTAGGTTTTAGTATGCCGTATAAATCGAGGTTTTGGTATGTGGTATAAATCTAGTTATTGGTACACGATATAAATCTAGTTATTGGTATACGGTATACATCTAGGTTTTGGCATGCGGTATAAATCGAGGTTTTGGTATGTGGTATAAATCTAGGTTTTGGTATACGATATAAATCTAGGTATTGGTATACTGTATACATCTAGGTTTTCGTATACGGTATAAATCTCGGTTGTGGTTTACGAGATAAATCTAGGTTTTGCTATGCTACATAAATCTAGGTTTTGGTGTGCGATATAGATCTAGGTTTTGATATACATTATAAATCCAGGTATTGGTATATTGTGTAAATCTAGGTTTTGGCATACGATATAAATCTAGGTTTTGGTATACGGTATAAATATAGGTTTTGGTATACGGTATAAATATAGGTTTTGGTATACGGTATAAATCTAGGTTTTAGTATGCGATATAAATCTAGACTTTGGTATGCAGTTTATATCTAGGTTTGGTATGTGATATAAATCTAGGTATTGGTATACTGTGTAGATCTAGGTTTTCGTATGCGGTATAAATCTAGGTTTTGGAAAACGGTATAAATCTAGGTAGTGGATTACGAGATAAATCTAGGTTTTGGTATGCAAAATAAATCTAGGTTTTGGTATGCAATATAAATCTAGGTTTTGGTAGGCGATATAAATCTAGGTATTGGTATGCTGTATAAAGCTAGGTTTTCGAATATGGCATAAATCTAGGTTGTTGTTTACGAGATAAATCTAGGTTTTGGTATGTGATATAAATCTGGGTTTTGGTATGTGATATAAAACTAGGTTTTGGTATAAGATATAAATCTAGGTTTTGGTATGGGGTTTAAATCTAGGTTTTGGTATACGATATAAATCTAGTTTTGGTATATGATATAAATCTAGGTATTGGTATACTGTATACATCTAGGTGTTCGTATACGGTATAAATCTAGGTTGTGGTTTACAAGATAAATCTAGGTTTTGCTCTACTACATAAATCTAGGTTTTGGTATGCGATATAAATCTAGGTTTTGGTATGCGATATAAATCTAGGTTTTCATATATGGTATAAATCTAGGTTTTGGTATACTTTTGGTATATTTCTAGGTTTTTTTATTCGATATAAATCTATGTTTTGGCAAACAATATAAATCTAGGTTTTTGTATACGATATAAATCTAGGTTTTGGTATCTGATATAAATATAGGTTTTTGCATGCGATATAAATCTTGATTTTGGTATACTATATAAATCAAAGTTTTGGTATACTATATAAATCTAATTTTTGGTATGCGATCTAAATATAAGTTTTGATATTCGATATAAATCTAGATTTTGGTATACGTTATAAAACTAAATGGTACAAATCTAGGTATTGGTATGCGATATAAATCTAAACGGTATAAATGTAGGTTTTGGTATGCAGTATAAATCTAGGCTTTAGTATGCGAGATAAATCTAGATTGTGGTATACGGTATAAATCAAGGTTTCGGTATACGATATAAATATTGGCTTTGGTATACGATATAAATCTGGGTTTTGGAATAAGATATAAATCTATATTTTGGTATAAGATATAAATCTACGTTTTGGTATCCGATATAAATCTAGGTTTTGGTATGCGATATAAATGTATGCCGTATAAATCGAGGTTTTGGTATGTTTTATAGATTTAGATTTTGGTATGCGATATAAATCTAGGTTTTGTTATACGATATAAATCTAGGTTTTGGTATACAGTATATATATAGGTTTTGGGATACGGTATAAATCTAGGTTTTGGTATACGATATAAATCTAGGTTTTGGTATACGGTATAAATATAGGTTTTGGTATGCGATATAAATCTAGGCTTTGGTATACAGTATAAATATAGGTTTTGGTATACGGTATAAATATAGGTTTTGGTATACGGTATACATCTAGGTTTTAGTATGTGATATAAATCTAGGCTTTGGTATGTAGTTTATATCTAGGTTTGGTATGTGATATAAATCTAAGTTTTGGTATGCGATATAAATCTAGGTATTGGTATACTGTGTAGATCTAGGTTTTCGTTTGCGGTATAAATCTAGGTTTTGGTATACGGTATAAATTTAGGTAGTGGATTACGAGATAAATCTAGGTTTTGCTATGCAAAATAAATCTAGGTTTTGGTATGCGATATAAATCTAGGTTTTGGTAGGCGATATAAATCTAGGTATTGGTATGCTGTATAAAGCTAGGTTTTCGCATACGGTATAAATCTAGGTTTTGGTATACGATATAAATCTAGGTTTTGGTATACGGTATACATATAGGTTTTGGTATGTGATATAAATCTGGGCTTTGGTATACAGTATAAATCTATGTTTTGGTATGTGATATAAATCTAAATTTTGGTATACGATATAAATCTAGGTATTGGTATACTGTGTAAATCTAGGTTTTCGTATGCAGTATAAATCTAGGTTTTAGTATGCCGTATAAATCGAGGTTTTGGTATGTGGTATAAATCTATGTTTTGGTATACGATATAAATCTAGGTTTTGGTATGCGATATAAACCTAGGTTTTTGGTATACGATATAAATCTAGGTATTAGTATACTATATAAATCTAGGTTTTGGTATGCGATATAAATGTATACCGTATAAATCGAGGTTTTGGTATGTTTTATAAATCTAGGTTTTGGTATGCGATATAAATCTAGGTTTTGTTTTACGATATAAATCTAGGTTTTGGAATACAGTATAAATATAGGTTTTGGTATACGGTATAAATCTAGGTTTTGGTATGCGATATCAATCTAGGTTTTGGTATACAGTATAAATCTATGTTTTGGTATGTGATATATATCTAAGTTTTGGTATACGATATAAATCTAGGTATTGGTATACTGTGTAAATCTAGGTTTTCGTATGCGGCATAAATCTAGGTTTTAGTATGCCATATGAATCGAGGTTTTGGTATGTGGTATACATTTAGGTTTTGGTATACGATATAAATCTAGGTTTTGGTATGCAATATAAATCTAGGTTTTGGTATTCGATATAAATCTAGTTATTGGTATACGGTATAAATCTAGGTTTTGGTATGCGGTATAAATCGAGGTTTTGGTATGTGGTATAAATCTAGGTTTTGGTATACGATATAAATCTAGGTTTTGGTATGCGATATAAATCTAGGCTTTGGAATACGATATAAATCAAAGTTTTGGTATACTTTATAAATCTAGGTTTTGGCATACGATATAAATCTAGGCTTTGGAATACGAAATAAATCAAAGTTTTGGTATACTTTATAAATCTAGGTTTTCGTATACGGTATAAATCTAGGTATTGGTATTCGGTATACATATAGGTTCTGGTATACGGTATAAATCTAGGTTTTGGAATACGATATAAATCTAGGTTTTGGTATACGGTATAAATGTAGGTTTTGGTATACGATATAAATATAGGTTTTGGTATACGGTATAAATTTAGGTTTTGGTATGCGATATAAAACTAGGTTTTGGTATAAGATATAAATCTAGGTTTTGGTATGGGGTTTAAATCTAGGTTTTGGTATACTATATAAATCTAGGTTTTGGTATACGATATCAATCTAGGTATTGGTATTCTGTATAAATCTAGGTGTTCGTATACGGTATAAATCTATGTTTTGGTATGCGATATAAATCTAGGTTTTGGTATGCGATATAAATCTAGGTATTGGTATACTGTATAAATCTAGGTTTTCGTATACGGTATAAATCTAGGTTGTGGTTTACGAGATAAATCTAGGTTTTGCTATCGTACATAATTCTAGGTTTTCGTGTGCGATATACATCTACGTTTTGATATACGTTATAAATCCAGGTATTAGTATATTGTATAAATCTAGGTTTTGGTATACGATATAAATTTAGGTTTTGGTATACGGTATAAATATAGGTTTTGGTATACGGTATAATTATACGTTATGGTATGCGGTATAAATCTAGGTTTTGGTATGCGATATAAATCTAGGCTTTGGTATACAGTATGAATCTAGGTTTTGATATGTGATATAAATCTAAGTTTTGGTATGCGATATAAATCTAGGTATTGGTATACTGTGTAGATCTAGGTTTTCGTATGCAGTATAAATCTAGGTTTTGGTATACGGTATAAATCTAGGTAGTGGTTTACGAGATAAATCTAGGTTTTGCTATGCAACATAAATCTAGGTTTTGGTATGCGATATAAATCTAGGTTTTGGTATGCGATATAAAAAAACCTCGATTTATACGGCATACATTTATATCGCATACCAAAACCTAGATTTATATCGTATACCAAAATATAGAGTTATATCTTATACCAAAACCCAGATTTATATCGTATACCAAAGCCAATATTTATATGGCATACCAAAACCTATATTTATACCGTATACCAAAACGAAGATTTATATCGTATACCGAAACCTAGATTTATACCGTATACCACAACCTAGATTTATCTTGCATACCAAAACCTAGATTTATACTGCATACCAAAACCTAGAGTTATACCGTTTAGATTTATATCGCATACCAATACCTAGATTTGTACCATTTAGATTTATATCGCATACCAAAACCTAGATTTATATCGTATTTCAAAACTTATATTTAGATCGCATACCAAAACCTAGATTTATATCGTATACCAAAACCAAGATTTATATCGTATACAAAAACCTAGATTTATATCGGTTACCAAAACCTAGATTTATATCGTATGCAAAAACCTAGATTTATATTGTTTGCCAAAACATAGATTTATATCGAATAAAAAAACCTAGAAGTATACCAAAAGTATACCAAAACTTTGATTTATATCGCATACCAAAACCTAGATTTATATCGCATACCAAAACCTAGATTAATGTAGTAGAGCAAAACCTAGATTTATCTTGTAAACCACAACCTAGATTTATACCGTAAGCGAACACCTAGATTTATACAGTATACCAATACCTGGTTTTACATCATATACCAAAACCTAGATTTATATCGCATACCAAAACCTAGATATAAACCCCATACCAAAACCTAGATTTTTATCTTATACCAAAACCTAGTTTTATATCGTATACCAAAACCCAGATTTATATCGCATACCAAGACCTAAATTTATGTAGCATAGCAAAACCTAGATTTATCTCTTAAACAACAACCTAGATTTATACCATATATGAAAACCTAGATTTATACAGCATACCAATACCTAGATTTATATCGCATACCAAAACCTCGATTTATATCGCATACCAAAACCTAGATTTATGTTGCATAGCAAAACCTAGATTTATCTCGTAAACCACTACCTAGATTTATATCCTATGCCAAAATCTAGATTTATATCGTATACCAATAACTAGATTTATACCACATACCAAAACCTCGATTTATACAGCATACTAAAACCTAGATTTATACCGCATATGAAAACCTAGATTTACACAGTATACCAATACCTAGATTTTTATCGTATACCAAAACCTAGATTTATATCACATACCAAAACCTAGATTTATACTGTATACCAAAGCCTAGATTTATATCGCATACCAAAACCTAGATTTATACCGTTTACCAAAACCTTTATTTATACCGTATACCAAAACCTATATTTATACCGTATACCAAAACCTAGATTTATATCGTATACCAAAACCTAGATTTATACCGTATACCAAAACCTATATATATACTGTATACCAAAACCTAGATTTATATCGTATACCAAAACCTAGATTTATATTGCATACCAAAACCTAGATTTATAAAACATATCAAAACCTCGATTTATACGGCATACATTTATATCGCATACCAAAACCTAGATTTATATCGGATACCAAAGCGTAGATTTATATCTTATACCAAAATATAGAGTTATATCTTATACCAAAACCCAGATTTATATCGTATACCAAAGCCAATATTTATATGGCATACCAAAACCTATATTTATACCGTATACCAAAACGAAGATTTATATCGTATACCGAAACCTAGATTTATACCGTATACCACAACCTAGATTTATCTTGCATACCAAAACCTAGATTTATACTGCATACCAAAACCTAGAGTTATACCGTTTAGATTTATATCGCATACCAATACCTAGATTTGTACCATTTAGATTTATATCGCATACCAAAACCTAGATTTATATCGTATTTCAAAACTTATATTTAGATCGCATACCAAAACCTAGATTTATATCGTATACCAAAACCAAGATTTATATCGTATACAATAACCTAGATTTATATCGGTTACCAAAACCTAGATTTATATCGTATGCAAAAACCTAGATTTATATTGTTTGCCAAAACATAGATTTATATCGAATAAAAAAACCTAGAAGTATATCAAAAGTATACCAAAATTTTGATTTATATCGCATACCAAAACCTAGATTTATATCGCATACAAAAACCTAGATTAATGTAGTAGAGTAAAACCTAGATTTATCTTGTAAACCACAACCTAGATTTATACCGTATGCGAACACCTAGATTTATACAGTATACCAATACCTGGTTTTACATCATATACCAAAACCTAGATTTATATCGCATACCAAAACCTAGATATAAACCCCATACCAAAACCTAGATTTTTATCTTATACCAAAACCTAGTTTTATATCGTATACCAAAACCCAGATTTATATCGCATACCAAGACCTAAATTTATGTAGCATAGCAAAACCTAGATTTATCTCTTAAACAACAACCTAGATTTATACCATATATGAAAACCTAGATTTATACAGCATACCAATACCTAGATTTATATCGCATACCAAAACCTCGATTTATATCGCATACCAAAACCTAGATTTATGTTGCATAGCAAAACCTAGATTTATCTCGTAAACCACTACCTAGATTTATATCCTATGCCAAAATCTAGATTTATATCGTATACCAATAACTAGATTTATACCACATACCAAAACCTCGATTTATACAGCATACTAAAACCTAGATTTATACCGCATATGAAAACCTAGATTTACACAGTATACCAATACCTAGATTTTTATCGTATACCAAAACCTAGATTTATATCACATACCAAAACCTAGATTTATACTGTATACCAAAGCCTAGATTTATATCGCATACCAAAACCTAGATTTATACCGTTTACCAAAACCTTTATTTATACCGTATACCAAAACCTATATTTATACCGTATACCAAAACCTAGATTTATATCGTATACCAAAACCTAGATTTATACCGTATACCAAAACCTATATATATACTGTATACCAAAACCTAGATTTATATCGTATACCAAAACCTAGATTTATATTGCATACCAAAACCTAGATTTATAAAACATATCAAAACCTCGATTTATACGGCATACATTTATATCGCATACCAAAACCTAGATTTATATCGGATACCAAAGCGTAGATTTATATCTTATACCAAAATATAGAGTTATATCTTATACCAAAACCCAGATTTATATCGTATACCAAAGCCAATATTTATATGGCATACCAAAACCTATATTTATACCGTATACCAAAACGAAGATTTATATCGTATACCGAAACCTAGATTTATACCGTATACCACAACCTAGATTTATCTTGCATACCAAAACCTAGATTTATACTGCATACCAAAACCTAGAGTTATACCGTTTAGATTTATATCGCATACCAATACCTAGATTTGTACCATTTAGATTTATATCGCATACCAAAACCTAGATTTATATCGTATTTCAAAACTTATATTTAGATCGCATACCAAAACCTAGATTTATATCGTATACCAAAACCAAGATTTATATCGTATACAATAACCTAGATTTATATCGGTTACCAAAACCTAGATTTATATCGTATGCAAAAACCTAGATTTATATTGTTTGCCAAAACATAGATTTATATCGAATAAAAAAACCTAGAAGTATATCAAAAGTATACCAAAATTTTGATTTATATCGCATACCAAAACCTAGATTTATATCGCATACAAAAACCTAGATTAATGTAGTAGAGTAAAACCTAGATTTATCTTGTAAACCACAACCTAGATTTATACCGTATGCGAACACCTAGATTTATACAGTATACCATTACCTGGTTTTACATCGTATACCAAAACCTAGATTTATATCGCATACCAAAACCTAGATATAAACCCCATACCAAAACCTAGATTTTTATCTTATACCAAAACCTAGTTTTATATCGTATACCAAAACCCAGATTTATATCGCATACCAAGACCTAAATTTATGTAGCATAGCAAAACCTAGATTTATCTCTTAAACAACAACCTAGATTTATACCATATATGAAAACCTAGATTTATACAGCATACCAATACCTAGATTTATATCGCATACCAAAACCTAGATTTATATCGCATACCAAAACCTAGATTTATGTTGCATAGCAAAACCTAGATTTATCTCGTAAACCACTACCTAGATTTATACCGTATACCAAAACCTAGATTTATACTGCATACGAAAACCTAGATCTACACAGTATACCAATACCTAGATTTATATCGCATACCAAAACTTAGATTTATATCACATATCAAAACCTAGATTCATACTGTATACCAAAGCCTAGATTTATATCGCATACCAAAACCTAGATTTATACCGCATACCATAACCTATAATTATACCGTATACCAAAACCTATATTTATACCGTATACCAAAACCTAGATTTATATCGTATACCAAAACCTAGATTTATACAATATACTAATACCTGGATTTATAACGTATATCAAAACGTAGATGTATATCGCACACGAAAACCTAGAATTATGTAGGATAGCAAAACCTAGATTTATCTCGTAAACCACAACCTAGATTTATACCGTATACGAAAACCTAGATTTATACAGTATACCAATACCTAGATTTATATCGCATACCAAAACCTAGATTTATACCGCATACCAAAACATAGATTTATACCGTATACGAACACCTAGATTTATACAGTATACCAATACCTAGATTGATATCGTATACCAAAACCTAGATTTATATAGTATACCAAAACCTAGATTTAAACCCCATACCAAAACCTAGATTTATATCTTATACCAAAACCTAGTTTTATATCGCATACCAAAACCTAAATTTATACCGTATACCAAAACCTATATTTATATCGTATACCAAAACCTACATTTATACCGTATACCAAAACCTAGATTTATATCGTATTCCAAAACCTAGATTTATACCGTATACCAGAACCTATATGTATACCGAATACCAATACCTAGATTTATACCGTATACGAAAACCTAGATATATAAAGTATACCAAAACTTTGATTTATTTCGTATTCCAAAGCCTAGATTTATATGGTATGCCAAAACCTAGATTTATAAAGTATACCAAAACTTTGATTTATATCGGATACCAAAGCGTAGATTTATATCGTATACCAAAATATAGAGTTATATCTTATACCAAAACCCAGATTTATATCGTATACCAAAGCCAATATTTATATGGCATACCAAAACCTATATTTATACCGTATACCAAAACGAAGATTTATATCGTATACCGAAACCTAGATTTATACCGTATACCACAACCTAGATTTATCTTGCATACCAAAACCTAGATTTATACTGCATACCAAAACCTAGAGTTATACCGTTTAGATTTATATCGCATACCAATACCTAGATTTGTACCATTTAGATTTATATCGCATACCAAAACCTAGATTTATATCGTATTTCAAAACTTATATTTAGATCGCATACCAAAACCTAGATTTATATCGTATACCAAAACCAAGATTTATATGGTATACAAAAACCTTGATTTATATCGGTTACCAAAACCTAGATTTATATCGTATGCAAAAACCTAGATTTATATTGTTTGCCAAAACATAGATTTATATCGAATAAAAAAACCTAGAAGTATATCAAAAGTATACCAAAACTTTGATTTATATCGCATACCAAAACCTAGATTTATATCGCATACAAAAACCTAGATTAATGTAGTAGAGCAAAACCTAGATTTATCTTGTAAACCACAACCTAGATTTATACCGTATGCGAACACCTAGATATATACAGTATACCAATACCTGGTTTTACATCGTATACCAAAACCTAGATTTATATCGCATACCAAAACCTAGATTTAAACCCCATACCAAAACCTAGATTTATATCTTATACCAAAACCTAGTTTTATATCGCATACCAAAACCTAAATTTATACCGTATACCAAAACCTATATTTATATCGTATACCAAAACCTACATTTATACCGTATACCAAAACCTAGATTTATATCGTATTCCAAAACCTAGATTTATACCGTATACCAGAACCTATATGTATACCGAATACCAATACCTAGATTTATACCGTATACGAAAACCTAGATATATAAAGTATACCAAAACTTTGATTTATTTCGTATTCCAAAGCCTAGATTTATATGGTATGCCAAAACCTAGATTTATAAAGTATACCAAAACTTTGATTTATATCGGATACCAAAGCGTAGATTTATATCGTATACCAAAATATAGAGTTATATCTTATACCAAAACCCAGATTTATATCGTATACCAAAGCCAATATTTATATGGCATACCAAAACCTATATTTATACCGTATACCAAAACGAAGATTTATATCGTATTCCGAAACCTAGATTTATACCGTATACCACAACCTAGATTTATCTTGCATACCAAAACCTAGATTTATACTGCATACCAAAACCTAGAGTTATACCGTTTAGATTTATATCGCATACCAATACCTAGATTTGTACCATTTAGATTTATATCGCATACCAAAACCTAGATTTATATCGTATTTCAAAACTTATATTTAGATCGCATACCAAAACCTAGATTTATATCGTATACCAAAACCAAGATTTATATGGTATACAAAAACCTAGATTTATATCGGTTACCAAAACCTAGATTTATATCGTATGCAAAAACCTAGATTTATATTGTTTGCCAAAACATAGATTTATATCGAATAAAAAAACCTAGAAGTATATCAAAAGTATACCAAAACTTTGATTTATATCGCATACCAAAACCTAGATTTATATCGCATACAAAAACCTAGATTAATGTAGTAGAGCAAAACCTAGATTTATCTTGTAAACCACAACCTAGATTTATACCGTATGCGAACACCTAGATTTATACAGTATACCAATACCTGGTTTTACATCGTATACCAAAACCTAGATTTATATCGCATACCAAAACCTAGATTTAAACCCCATACCAAAACCTAGATTTATATCTTATACCAAAACCTAGTTTTATATCGCATACCAAAACCTAAATTTATACCGTATACCAAAACCTATATTTATATCGTATACCAAAACCTACATTTATACCGTATACCAAAACCTAGATTTATATCGTATTCCAAAACCTAGAATATACCAAAACTTTGATTTATTTCGTATTCCAAAGCCTAGATTTATATGGTATGCCAAAACCTAGATTTATAAAGTATACCAAAACTTTGATTTATATCGGATACCAAAGCGTAGATTTATATCGTATACCAAAATATAGAGTTATATCTTATACCAAAACCCAGATTTATATCGTATACCAAAGCCAATATTTATATGGCATACCAAAACCTATATTTATACCGTATACCAAAACGAAGATTTATATCGTATACCGAAACCTAGATTTATACCGTATACCACAACCTAGATTTATCTTGCATACCAAAACCTAGATTTATACTGCATACCAAAACCTAGAGTTATACCGTTTAGATTTATATCGCATACCAATACCTAGATTTGTACCATTTAGATTTATATCGCATACCAAAACCTAGATTTATATCGTATTTCAAAACTTATATTTAGATCGCATACCAAAACCTAGATTTATATCGTATACCAAAACCAAGATTTATATGGTATACAAAAACCTAGATTTATATCGGTTACCAAAACCTAGATTTATATCGTATGCAAAAACCTAGATTTATATTGTTTGCCAAAACATAGATTTATATCGAATAAAAAAACCTAGAAGTATATCAAAAGTATACCAAAATTTTGATTTATATCGCATACCAAAACCTAGATTTATATCGCATACAAAAACCTAGATTAATGTAGTAGAGCAAAACCTAGATTTATCTTGTAAACCACAACCTAGATTTATACCGTATGCGAACACCTAGATTTATACAGTATACCAATACCTGGTTTTACATCGTATACCAAAACCTAGATTTATATCGCATACCAAAACCTAGATTTAAACCCCATACCAAAACCTAGATTTATATCTTATACCAAAACCTAGTTTTATATCGCATACCAAAACCTAAATTTATACCGTATACCAAAACCTATATTTATATCGTATACCAAAACCTACATTTATACCGTATACCAAAACCTAGATTTATATCGTATTCCAAAACCTAGATTTATACCGTATACCAGAACCTATATGTATACCGAATACCAATACCTAGATTTATACCGTATACGAAAACCTAGATATATAAAGTATACCAAAACTTTGATTTATTTCGTATTCCAAAGCCTAGATTTATATGGTATGCCAAAACCTAGATTTATAAAGTATACCAAAACTTTGATTTATATCGGATACCAAAGCGTAGATTTATATCGTATACCAAAATATAGAGTTATATCTTATACCAAAACCCAGATTTATATCGTATACCAAAGCCAATATTTATATGGCATACCAAAACCTATATTTATACCGTATACCAAAACGAAGATTTATATCGTATTCCGAAACCTAGATTTATACCGTATACCACAACCTAGATTTATCTTGCATACCAAAACCTAGATTTATACTGCATACCAAAACCTAGAGTTATACCGTTTAGATTTATATCGCATACCAATACCTAGATTTGTACCATTTAGATTTATATCGCATACCAAAACCTAGATTTATATCGTATTTCAAAACTTATATTTAGATCGCATACCAAAACCTAGATTTATATCGTATACCAAAACCAAGATTTATATGGTATACAAAAACCTAGATTTATATCGGTTACCAAAACCTAGATTTATATCGTATGCAAAAACCTAGATTTATATTGTTTGCCAAAACATAGATTTATATCGAATAAAAAAACCTAGAAGTATATCAAAAGTATACCAAAACTTTGATTTATATCGCATACCAAAACCTAGATTTATATCGCATACAAAAACCTAGATTAATGTAGTAGAGCAAAACCTAGATTTATCTTGTAAACCACAACCTAGATTTATACCGTATGCGAACACCTAGATTTATACAGTATACCAATACCTGGTTTTACATCGTATACCAAAACCTAGATTTATATCGCATACCAAAACCTAGATTTAAACCCCATACCAAAACCTAGATTTATATCTTATACCAAAACCTAGTTTTATATCGCATACCAAAACCTAAATTTATACCGTATACCAAAACCTATATTTATATCGTATACCAAAACCTACATTTATACCGTATACCAAAACCTAGATTTATATCGTATTCCAAAACCTAGAATATACCAAAACTTTGATTTATTTCGTATTCCAAAGCCTAGATTTATATGGTATGCCAAAACCTAGATTTATAAAGTATACCAAAACTTTGATTTATATCGGATACCAAAGCGTAGATTTATATCGTATACCAAAATATAGAGTTATATCTTATACCAAAACCCAGATTTATATCGTATACCAAAGCCAATATTTATATGGCATACCAAAACCTATATTTATACCGTATACCAAAACGAAGATTTATATCGTATACCGAAACCTAGATTTATACCGTATACCACAACCTAGATTTATCTTGCATACCAAAACCTAGATTTATACTGCATACCAAAACCTAGAGTTATACCGTTTAGATTTATATCGCATACCAATACCTAGATTTGTACCATTTAGATTTATATCGCATACCAAAACCTAGATTTATATCGTATTTCAAAACTTATATTTAGATCGCATACCAAAACCTAGATTTATATCGTATACCAAAACCAAGATTTATATGGTATACAAAAACCTAGATTTATATCGGTTACCAAAACCTAGATTTATATCGTATGCAAAAACCTAGATTTATATTGTTTGCCAAAACATAGATTTATATCGAATAAAAAAACCTAGAAGTATATCAAAAGTATACCAAAATTTTGATTTATATCGCATACCAAAACCTAGATTTATATCGCATACAAAAACCTAGATTAATGTAGTAGAGCAAAACCTAGATTTATCTTGTAAACCACAACCTAGATTTATACCGTATGCGAACACCTAGATTTATACAGTATACCAATACCTGGTTTTACATCGTATACCAAAACCTAGATTTATATCGCATACCAAAACCTAGATTTAAACCCCATACCAAAACCTAGATTTATATCTTATACCAAAACCTAGTTTTATATCGCATACCAAAACCTAAATTTATACCGTATACCAAAACCTATATTTATATCGTATACCAAAACCTACATTTATACCGTATACCAAAACCTAGATTTATATCGTATTCCAAAACCTAGATTTATACCGTATACCAGAACCTATATGTATACCGAATACCAATACCTAGATTTATACCGTATACGAAAACCTAGATTTATAAAGTATACCAAAACTTTGATTTATTTCGTATTACAAAGCCTAGATTTATATGGTATGCCAAAACCTAGATTTATAAAGTATACCAAAACTTTGATTTATATCGGATACCAAAGCGTAGATTTATATCGTATACCAAAATATAGAGTTATATCTTATACCAAAACCCAGATTTATATCGTATACCAAAGCCAATATTTATATGGCATACCAAAACCTATATTTATACCGTATACCAAAACGAAGATTTATATCGTATACCGAAACCTAGATTTATACCGTATACCACAACCTAGATTTATCTTGCATACCAAAACCTAGATTTATACTGCATACCAAAACCTAGAGTTATACCGTTTAGATTTATATCGCATACCAATACCTAGATTTGTACCATTTAGATTTATATCGCATACCAAAACCTAGATTTATATCGTATTTCAAAACTTATATTTAGATCGCATACCAAAACCTAGATTTATATCGTATACCAAAACCAAGATTTATATGGTATACAAAAACCTAGATTTATATCGGTTACCAAAACCTAGATTTATATCGTATGCAAAAACCTAGATTTATATTGTTTGCCAAAACATAGATTTATATCGAATAAAAAAACCTAGAAGTATATCAAAAGTATACCAAAACTTTGATTTATATCGCATACCAAAACCTAGATTTATATCGCATACAAAAACCTAGATTAATGTAGTAGAGCAAAACCTAGATTTATCTTGTAAACCACAACCTAGATTTATACGTATGCGAACACCTAGATTTATACAGTATACCAATACCTGGTTTTACATCGTATACCAAAACCTAGATTTATATCGCATACCAAAACCTTGATATAAACCCCATACCAAAACCTAGATTTTTATCTTATACCAAAACCTAGTTTTATATCGTATACCAAAACCCAGATTTATATCGCATACCAAGATCTAAATTTATGTAGCATAGCAAAACCTAGATTTATCTCTTAAACAACAACCTAGATTTATACCATATATGAAAACCTAGATTTATACAGCATACCAATACCTAGATTTATATCGCATACCAAAACCTAGATTTATATCGCATACCAAAACCTAGATTTATGTTGCATAGCAAAACCTAGATTTATCTCGTAAACCACTACCTAGATTTATACCGTATACCAAAACCTAGATTTATATCGCATACCAAAACCTAGATTTATATCGTATACCAAAATATAGAGTTATATCTTATACCAAAACCCAGATTTATATCGTATACCAAAGCCAATATTTATATGGCATACCAAAACCTATATTTATACCGTATACCAAAACGAAAATTTATATCGTATACCGAAACCTAGATTTATACCGTATACCACAACCTAGATTTATCTTGCATACCAAAACCTAGATTTATACTGCATACCAAAACCTAGAGTTATACCGTTTAGATTTATATCGCATACCAATACCTAGATTTGTACCATTTAGATTTATATCGCATACCAAAACCTAGATTTATATCGTATTTCAAAACTTATATTTAGATCGCATACCAAAACCTAGATTTATATCGTATACCAAAACCAAGATTTATATGGTATACAAAAACCTAGATTTATATCGGTTACCAAAACCTAGATTTATATCGTATGCAAAAACCTAGATTTATATTGTTTGCCAAAACATAGATTTATATCGAATAAAAAAACCTAGAAGTATATCAAAAGTATACCAAAATTTTGATTTATATCGCATACCAAAACCTAGATTTATATCGCATACAAAAACCTAGATTAATGTAGTAGAGCAAAACCTAGATTTATCTTGTAAACCACAACCTAGATTTATACCGTATGCGAACACCTAGATTTATACAGTATACCAATACCTGGTTTTACATCGTATACCAAAACCTAGATTTATATCGCATACCAAAACCTAGATTTAAACCCCATACCAAAACCTAGATTTATATCTTATACCAAAACCTAGTTTTATATCGCATACCAAAACCTAAATTTATACCGTATACCAAAACCTATATTTATATCGTATACCAAAACCTACATTTATACCGTATACCAAAACCTAGATTTATATCGTATTCCAAAACCTAGATTTATACCGTATACCAGAACCTATATGTATACCGAATACCAATACCTAGATTTATACCGTATACGAAAACCTAGATTTATAAAGTATACCAAAACTTTGATTTATTTCGTATTACAAAGCCTAGATTTATATGGTATGCCAAAACCTAGATTTATAAAGTATACCAAAACTTTGATTTATATCGGATACCAAAGCGTAGATTTATATCGTATACCAAAATATAGAGTTATATCTTATACCAAAACCCAGATTTATATCGTATACCAAAGCCAATATTTATATGGCATACCAAAACCTATATTTATACCGTATACCAAAACGAAGATTTATATCGTATACCGAAACCTAGATTTATACCGTATACCACAACCTAGATTTATCTTGCATACCAAAACCTAGATTTATACTGCATACCAAAACCTAGAGTTATACCGTTTAGATTTATATCGCATACCAATACCTAGATTTGTACCATTTAGATTTATATCGCATACCAAAACCTAGATTTATATCGTATTTCAAAACTTATATTTAGATCGCATACCAAAACCTAGATTTATATCGTATACCAAAACCAAGATTTATATGGTATACAAAAACCTAGATTTATATCGGTTACCAAAACCTAGATTTATATCGTATGCAAAAACCTAGATTTATATTGTTTGCCAAAACATAGATTTATATCGAATAAAAAAACCTAGAAGTATATCAAAAGTATACCAAAACTTTGATTTATATCGCATACCAAAACCTAGATTTATATCGCATACAAAAACCTAGATTAATGTAGTAGAGCAAAACCTAGATTTATCTTGTAAACCACAACCTAGATTTATACGTATGCGAACACCTAGATTTATACAGTATACCAATACCTGGTTTTACATCGTATACCAAAACCTAGATTTATATCGCATACCAAAACCTTGATATAAACCCCATACCAAAACCTAGATTTTTATCTTATACCAAAACCTAGTTTTATATCGTATACCAAAACCCAGATTTATATCGCATACCAAGATCTAAATTTATGTAGCATAGCAAAACCTAGATTTATCTCTTAAACAACAACCTAGATTTATACCATATATGAAAACCTAGATTTATACAGCATACCAATACCTAGATTTATATCGCATACCAAAACCTAGATTTATATCGAATACCAAAACCTAGATTTATGTTGCATAGCAAAACCTAGATTTATCTCGTAAACCACTACCTAGATTTATACCGTATACCAAAACCTAGATTTATATCGCATACCAAAACCTAGATTTATATCGTATACCAAAATATAGAGTTATATCTTATACCAAAACCCAGATTTATATCGTATACCAAAGCCAATATTTATATGGCATACCAAAACCTATATTTATACCGTATACCAAAACGAAGATTTATATCGTATACCGAAACCTAGATTTATACCGTATACCACAACCTAGATTTATCTTGCATACCAAAACCTAGATTTATACTGCATACCAAAACCTAGAGTTATACCGTTTAGATTTATATCGCATACCAATACCTAGATTTGTACCATTTAGATTTATATCGCATACCAAAACCTAGATTTATATCGTATTTCAAAACTTATATTTAGATCGCATACCAAAACCTAGATTTATATCGTATACCAAAACCAAGATTTATATGGTATACAAAAACCTAGATTTATATCGGTTACCAAAACCTAGATTTATATCGTATGCAAAAACCTAGATTTATATTGTTTGCCAAAACATAGATTTATATCGAATAAAAAAACCTAGAAGTATATCAAAAGTATACCAAAATTTTGATTTATATCGCATACCAAAACCTAGATTTATATCGCATACAAAAACCTAGATTAATGTAGTAGAGCAAAACCTAGATTTATCTTGTAAACCACAACCTAGATTTATACCGTATGCGAACACCTAGATTTATACAGTATACCAATACCTGGTTTTACATCGTATACCAAAACCTAGATTTATATCGCATACCAAAACCTAGATTTAAACCCCATACCAAAACCTAGATTTATATCTTATACCAAAACCTAGTTTTATATCGCATACCAAAACCTAAATTTATACCGTATACCAAAACCTATATTTATATCGTATACCAAAACCTACATTTATACCGTATACCAAAACCTAGATTTATATCGTATTCCAAAACCTAGATTTATACCGTATACCAGAACCTATATGTATACCGAATACCAATACCTAGATTTATACCGTATACGAAAACCTAGATTTATAAAGTATACCAAAACTTTGATTTATTTCGTATTACAAAGCCTAGATTTATATGGTATGCCAAAACCTAGATTTATAAAGTATACCAAAACTTTGATTTATATCGGATACCAAAGCGTAGATTTATATCGTATACCAAAATATAGAGTTATATCTTATACCAAAACCCAGATTTATATCGTATACCAAAGCCAATATTTATATGGCATACCAAAACCTATATTTATACCGTATACCAAAACGAAGATTTATATCGTATACCGAAACCTAGATTTATACCGTATACCACAACCTAGATTTATCTTGCATACCAAAACCTAGATTTATACTGCATACCAAAACCTAGAGTTATACCGTTTAGATTTATATCGCATACCAATACCTAGATTTGTACCATTTAGATTTATATCGCATACCAAAACCTAGATTTATATCGTATTTCAAAACTTATATTTAGATCGCATACCAAAACCTAGATTTATATCGTATACCAAAACCAAGATTTATATGGTATACAAAAACCTAGATTTATATCGGTTACCAAAACCTAGATTTATATCGTATGCAAAAACCTAGATTTATATTGTTTGCCAAAACATAGATTTATATCGAATAAAAAAACCTAGAAGTATATCAAAAGTATACCAAAACTTTGATTTATATCGCATACCAAAACCTAGATTTATATCGCATACAAAAACCTAGATTAATGTAGTAGAGCAAAACCTAGATTTATCTTGTAAACCACAACCTAGATTTATACGTATGCAAACACCTAGATTTATACAGTATACCAATACCTGGTTTTACATCGTATACCAAAACCTAGATTTATATCGCATACCAAAACCTTGATATAAACCCCATACCAAAACCTAGATTTTTATCTTATACCAAAACCTAGTTTTATATCGTATACCAAAACCCAGATTTATATCGCATACCAAGATCTAAATTTATGTAGCATAGCAAAACCTAGATTTATCTCTTAAACAACAACCTAGATTTATACCATATATGAAAACCTAGATTTATACAGCATACCAATACCTAGATTTATATCGCATACCAAAACCTAGATTTATATCGCATACCAAAACCTAGATTTATGTTGCATAGCAAAACCTAGATTTATCTCGTAAACCACTACCTAGATTTATACCGTATACCAAAACCTAGATTTATACTGCATACGAAAACCTAGATCTACACAGTATACCAATACCTAGATTTATATCGCATACCAAAACTTAGATTTATATCACATATCAAAACCTAGATTCATACTGTATACCAAAGCCTAGATTTATATCGCATACCAAAACCTAGATTTATACCGCATACCATAACCTATAATTATACCGTATACCAAAACCTATATTTATACCGTATACCAAAACCTAGATTTATATCGTATACCAAAACCTAGATTTATACAATATACTAATACCTGGATTTATAACGTATATCAAAACGTAGATGTATATCGCACACGAAAACCTAGAATTATGTAGGATAGCAAAACCTAGATTTATCTCGTAAACCACAACCTAGATTTATACCGTATACGAAAACCTAGATTTATACAGTATACCAATACCTAGATTTATATCGCATACCAAAACCTAGATTTATATCGCATACCAAAACATAGATTTATACCGTATACGAACACCTAGATTTATACAGTATACCAATACCTAGATTGATATCGTATACCAATACCTAGATTTATATAGTATACCAAAACCTAGATTTAAACCCCATACCAAAACCTAGATTTATATCTTATACCAAAACCTAGTTTTATATCGCATACCAAAACCTAAATTTATACCGTATACCAAAACCTATATTTATATCGTATACCAAAACCTACATTTATACCGTATACCAAAACCTAGATTTATATCGTATTCCAAAACCTAGATTTATACCGTATACCAGAACCTATATGTATACCGAATACCAATACCTAGATTTATACCGTATACGAAAACCTAGATTTATAAAGTATACCAAAACTTTGATTTATTTCGTATTCCAAAGCCTAGATTTATATCGTATGCCAAAACCTAGATTTATAAAGTATACCAAAACTTTGACTTATATCTGATACCAAAGCGTAGATTTATATCGCATACCAAAATATAGAGTTATATCTTATACCAAAACCCAGATTTATATCGTATACCAAAGCCAATATTTATATGGCATACCAAAACCTATATTCATACCGTATACCAAAACGAAGATTTATATCGTATACCGAAACCTAGATTTATACCGTATACCACAACCTAGATTTATCTTGCATACCAAAACCTAGATTTATACTGCATACCAAAACCTAGAGTTATACCGTTTAGATTTATATCGCATACCAATACCTAGATTTGTACCATTTAGATTTATATCGCATACCAAAACCTAGATTTATATCGTATTTCAAAACTTATATTTAGATCGCGTACCAAAACCTAGATTTATATCGTATACCAAAACCAAGATTTATATCGTATACAAAAACCTAGATTTATATCGGTTACCAAAACCTAGATTTATATCGTATTCAAAAACCTAGATTTATATTGTTTGCCAAAACATAGATTTATATCGAATAAAAAAACCTAGAAGTATATCAAAAGTATACCAAAACTTTGATTTATATCGCATACCAAAACCTAGATTTATATCGCATACAAAAACCTAGATTAATGTAGTAGAGCAAAACCTAGATTTATCTTGTAAACCACAACCTAGATTTATACCGTATGCGAACACCTAGATTTATACAGTATACCAATACCTGGTTTTACATCGTATACCAAAACCTAGATTTATATCGCATACCAAAACCTTGATATAAACCCCATACCAAAACCTAGATTTTTATCTTATACCAAAACCTAGTTTTATATCGTATACCAAAACCCAGATTTATATCGCATACCAAGATCTAAATTTATGTAGCATAGCAAAACCTAGATTTATCTCTTAAACAACAACCTAGATTTATACCATATATGAAAACCTAGATTTATACAGCATACCAATACCTAGATTTATATCGCATACCAAAACCTAGATTTATATCGCATACCAAAACCTAGATTTATGTTGCATAGCAAAACCTAGATTTATCTCGTAAACCACTACCTAGATTTATACCGTATACCAAAACCTAGATTTATACTGCATACGAAAACCTAGATCTACACAGTATACCAATACCTAGATTTATATCGCATACCAAAACTTAGATTTATATCACATATCAAAACCTAGATTCATACTGTATACCAAAGCCTAGATTTATATCGCATACCAAAACCTAGATTTATACCGCATACCATAACCTATAATTATACCGTATACCAAAACCTATATTTATACCGTATACCAAAACCTAGATTTATATCGTATACCAAAACCTAGATTTATACAATATACTAATACCTGGATTTATAACGTATATCAAAACGTAGATGTATATCGCACACGAAAACCTAGAATTATGTAGGATAGCAAAACCTAGATTTATCTCGTAAACCACAACCTAGATTTATACCGTATACGAAAACCTAGATTTATACAGTATACCAATACCTAGATTTATATCGCATACCAAAACCTAGATTTATATCGCATACCAAAACATAGATTTATACCGTATACGAACACCTAGATTTATACAGTATACCAATACCTAGATTGATATCGTATACCAATACCTAGATTTATATAGTATACCAAAACCTAGATTTAAACCCCATACCAAAACCTAGATTTATATCTTATACCAAAACCTAGTTTTATATCGCATACCAAAACCTAAATTTATACCGTATACCAAAACCTATATTTATATCGTATACCAAAACCTACATTTATACCGTATACCAAAACCTAGATTTATATCGTATTCCAAAACCTAGATTTATACCGTATACCAGAACCTATATGTATACCGAATACCAATACCTAGATTTATACCGTATACGAAAACCTAGATTTATAAAGTATACCAAAACTTTGATTTATTTCGTATTCCAAAGCCTAGATTTATATCGTATGCCAAAACCTAGATTTATAAAGTATACCAAAACTTTGATTTATATCTGATACCAAAGCGTAGATTTATATCGTATACCAAAATATAGAGTTATATCTTATACCAAAACCCAGATTTATATCGTATACCAAAGCCAATATTTATATGGCATACCAAAACCTATATTCATACCGTATACCAAAACGAAGATTTATATCGTATACCGAAACCTAGATTTATACCGTATACCACAACCTAGATTTATCTTGCATACCAAAACCTAGATTTATACTGCATACCAAAACCTAGAGTTATACCGTTTAGATTTATATCGCATACCAATACCTAGATTTGTACCATTTAGATTTATATCGCATACCAAAACCTAGATTTATATCGTATTTCAAAACTTATATTTAGATCGCATACCAAAACCTAGATTTATATCGTATACCAAAACCAAGATTTATATCGCATACAAAAACCTAGATTTATATCGGTTACCAAAACCTAGATTTATATCGTATGCAAAAACCTAGATTTATATTGTTTGCCAAAACATAGATTTATATCGAATAAAAAAACCTAGAAGTATATCAAAAGTATACCAAAACTTTGATTTATATCGCATACCAAAACCTAGATTTATATCGCATACAAAAACCTAGATTAATGTAGTAGAGCAAAACCTAGATTTATCTTGTAAACCACAACCTAGATTTATACCGTATGCGAACACCTAGATTTATACAGTATACCAATACCTGGTTTTACATCGTATACCAAAACCTAGATTTATATCGCATACCAAAACCTAGATATAAACCCCATACCAAAACCTAGATTTTTATCTTATACCAAAACCTAGTTTTATATCGTATACCAAAACCCAGATTCATATCGCATACCATGACCTAAATTTATGTAGCATAGCAAAACCTAGATTTATCTCTTAAACAACAACAACCTAGATTTATACAGCATACCAATACCTAGATTTATATCGCATACCAAAACCTAGATTTATGTTGCATAGCAAAACCTAGATTTTTCTCGTAAACCACTACCTAGATTTATATCGTATACAAAAACCTAGATTTATATCGGTTACCAAAACCTAGATTTATATCGTATGCAAAAACCTAGATTTATATTGTTTGCCAAAACATAGATTTATATCGAATAAATAAACCTAGAAGTATATCAAAAGTATACCAAAACTTTGATTTATATCGCATACCAAAACCTAGATTTATATCGCATACAAAAACCTAGATTAATGTAGTAGAGCAAAACCTAGATTTATCTTGTAAACCACAACCTAGATTTATACCGTATGCGAACACCTAGATTTATACAGTATACCAATACCTGGTTTTACATCGTATACCAAAACCTAGATTTATATCGCATACCAAAACCTAGATATAAACCCCATACCTAGATTTTTATCTTATACCAATTCCTAGTTTTATATCGTATACCAAAACCCAGATTTATATCGCATACCAAGACCTAAATTTATGTAGCATAGCAAAACCTAGATTTATCTCTTAAACAACAACCTAGATTTATACCATATATGAAAACCTAGATTTATACAGCATACCAATACCTAGATTTATATCGCATACCAAAACCTAGATTTATATCGCATACCAAAACCTAGATTTATGTTGCATAGCAAAACCTAGATTTATCTCGTAAACCACTACCTAGATTTATACCGTATACCAAAACCTAGATTTATACTGCATACGAAAACCTAGATCTACACAGTATACCAATACCTAGATTTATATCGCATACCAAAACTTAGATTTATATCACATATCAAAACCTAGATTCATACTGTATACCAAAGCCTAGATTTATATCGCATACCAAAACCTAGATTTATACCGCATACCATAACCTATTATTATACCGTATACCAAAACCTATATTTATACCGTATACCAAAACCTAGATTTATATCGTATACCAAAACCTAGATTTATACAATATACTAATACCTGGATTTATAACGTATATCAAAACGTAGATGTATATCGCACACGAAAACCTAGAATTATGTAGGATAGCAAAACCTAGATTTATCTCGTAAACCACAACCTAGATTTATACCGTATACGAAAACCTAGATTTATACAGTATACCAAAACATAGATTTATACCGTATACCAAAACCTAGATTTATATAGTATACCAAAACCTAGATTTAAACCCCATACCAAAACCTAGATTTATATCTTATACCAAAACCTAGTTTTATATCGCATACCAAAACCTAAATTTATACCGTATACCAAAACCTATATTTATATCGTATACCAAAACCTACATTTATACCGTATACCAAAACCTAGATTTATATCGTATTCCAAAACCTAGATTTATACCGTATACCAGAACCTATATGTATACCGAATACCAATACCTAGATTTATACCGTATACGAAAACCTAGATTTATAAAGTATACCAAAACTTTGATTTATTTCGTATTCCAAAGCCTAGATTTATATCGTATGCCAAAACCTAGATTTATAAAGTATACCAAAACTTTGATTTATATCTGATACCAAAGCGTAGATTTATATCGTATA